>CM072863.1:4490000-4992500 GCA_036937835.1 Pampus argenteus | reverse complement strand
AAGGACTCCACATAACGTTGCACGATAAAAACAAAAAGTAGCACAACACTGCTATCTCCTGGTACTTTAAGGAAGTGCATCATGAAGCTGCCGACAATATCCTTTGTTGATAGTCCCTCCACATTGTAACCGATTTCAAATGGTGCTAGACATGATGGAAACTCTGAACACCAGACGAAAACGGTCAGCCCTGGTTAGAGGGGGGGTTAACTTGTCAGGAGGCTGGACTTATCCGATACAACTGAAATAAAATACATAAAAAAACATATTGGCATCATCAGTGTGTATATATATATATTTTAATATCCAGAAATTGATGAATTTGACTTGACAATATGGAAGCAAACAATGTCACCAATCCGAAGCCTTCTGACAGCGTCCCTGAAGTCTGTTCCTGCTCAAGAACACCGATTTCAAATGGTGCTAGATAGGATTTTATACTCTAAGACACCACCTGAAATCAGTTCCCTGGGGAGGATGCCTTTATGGAAACCTTTCAGTCTCAAGCCACGCCCCCTATCTGCAATAAAACAAAAATATCATTTTTTTAGTGTTGATTTGATAGTTTATTGAGATTCAATGAACACATTCTGACAGTGAAATTAATGTGAAATGCGTTTTTCCATCTTAATAATTCATCACGCAATCAATAAAAGTGGTGAATCCTATCAGTGGTTACTTTGACTTGTTTATGGGAATATACTTCAGCATTTGGCATTTATGCTCTTCCCCTGAGTGTCTTAAGAAACTACTTAATATACTTGCTTTTTTTTTTTTTTTGCTTTGTAATGCTGGACACATTTTAGAGGTTGTAGATCAGTAAGTGGGCTGTAGTCCTTATGGGTTTTTACAAGAAACCTATTTAAATGAAGACAAAAAGGATGTAGCCCTGGGTAAAAAAAAACAAAAAAAAATCTTATCACAATAAAAGTCTGATTTCTGACCTCTGCAGTTTGTTTCAATCACTGCCTTCAAGTAAGGCATGGTGCTGAAATTACATGCTGAATGCTTGATAACCATCATTTCAACTTTTAGTTATTTAACTGGAAACAAAATAGCCACCTGTTTCGATGCTCACACTATCTACAAAGAAATCTTTGGAGATATTTTAATGTTATTAGTGAGTTTTTTAAAAGCTGGAGTTATAGTTATAGGAAAGACAAGACAGAGAATTAACTCGGGAACTTTGAAAGATACAGACTCTTTCTTTACTGGCACAAAGAGCATTGAGAAGAACCACTGAGTCATGACCAGCAACTCTAAGAATGACACATCATCAAGTGCATCAAGTGACCAACAACTCTGACACAGCAGCAAACTGGCACCAGAGATGAACCCCAACAAAAACTGTCTATGAATCATACTGTGGAAAAATAGATCCCCGCAGCTCCCTCTAGACTTCTTTGTAATGCACAATAGGATAGTGTGTCCTCCCCTGGGTCTGCCTCAGGCATCCAGTCTTGCACCTGATCCAAGTGGGGTTTGTCTATGGTGCAAGATGGAAAAAAAAAAACAGGTCCTGAAATAGGTGAGGATTCATTACTATCGTCACTATTACTTTGTTTTCTGTTGAAATGAAAACGCTACACGGAGACAATTAATGTGGAGAACTCTTCTTGCATTAAAAGGCCTCCGTTATCCTGCTTTGTCAGTGTCTCAGACATTGTTTTCCTGTTGATGCGAAAAAGGTGACGTAGCAACTAATCCAAAACCTTCATGTCTCTTCCGGGGACAATTTCCCTGTCTGCCATTCCCTAATCCTCTTCACTCTGCTAGTTTAGTTTATTGGCTTTTTTTTTTTTTTAAACACAAAAAAAAAGACTGTGACTGTTGTTATTGTCATTATTGTTTTTGACTTCTACAGCCACTTCCAGTATTTACAGTAACTCAAAGCAGACAGTGTCTCTTTTGCTCTCCTGTTCTTCCTACTATGAGCTCTTTTTTTGCTCTCTACCGTGTGCAGTGGCTGCTTTCGGCATCAGAGGACTTTATTTATTTTTTTTTTTCTTCTGCGCAGTCACCTGACCGTCTATTGCTTGTTAAAGGAGCACCGGCCCCCTTTTTTTAAAACCAAAAGAAAAGTGAATTATGTTAATTTTAAACCCGCGTCTCTTCTAAATCGTTTGAATTGTCTGACGGCAAAATACAGATAGATGCATAGATGCTGCAAAAAAAAAAATGCTCAAGTAAAGTCACCATAATAATTCTTCAATCTGAACCGTACCAGAATATATTTGGTTTACAAGGGATATACAACGTGATCAATATTTGTACTTCAGGCAGCACAGACTGTTAGCGGCCCAATTATGTCACAAGAAGAGCCACTGGGTTGGGTCACATTAGAGTAGGTGACGTAAAAAGAACACCGAATGCCTGTATGTGTGTGACATTGTGTGTGTGTATGTGTGTGTGTAACCGTGGGGTTGGGTTGTGTGCATGTGTTCATGTGTAAACAGAGTAGGTGGTTAATCCTCTTACAGATTAGAGGTCCTAATTTATCAGGAGTGAGAGGGGCAAACTCATCGAGGTAATGTCTTTTTAAACCACCTCTAAACATTTGTGCAGTCAAGGAAAACTACTGAATATCTAAATATAGAAATATAGAAATTGTATAATATGTGACTGTATAGATATATATATATATAAACAATATACTGGGACATATTGTATGTCTATATATATATGTGGGTGTCTATCGCTTACATAACTTTGTTCTCTCGCAACAGTTGAACCTGTTATTAATATATTTTCATCAAACCGATGGGATTTCAAAGGAATCATGTGATATCTGGATAGACCAATCAAAGATACAGGTGGTAAAAAAAAAAAAAAAAAATGTCGAGAATAATGTGTGGATAGTGTAATAACACGGATCTCCTTTGCACATTGCGCCACCTTCGAAAACAACAAATTGCGAAATGTTTTGGAGATATGAGAGCTTCAACAAGCTCAGATGAGCCTGATACTTTGTTTGTTCTGTCGCCTGCATGATGGATGGGAATAGATGTAAACAAGGCCGCAGAAGGAAGAGCTGATTTACACTTTTGTCACACTCATCTGGCTCCCACTCTGCCTGCTGGGAACTATCACATATCTTGCAAATTACAGAAGTGGCTTTATGAGTTAAATAAGTAGAGAAAAAGAAAACATGCATAAAGATTAAAAATGCGGCTGAAGGGAGTCATTGTGAAAGCAAATCAGGTTTGGCTGCTATTTGATTAGCCTTAATTTCACTCTGCTATGCACATCTGGATATATCTTTAAAAAAAAAAACTATTTACGAAAGTAAACACGTACCTCTGCAACGACAAAAAAAAACCAAGGACAGTAATGAATAGTACCTCCTGAGTATCATCACAGTAGGGTTTTTTTTTGTTCCTTTTTTTTTAGCAGGTTAGGTGTCTAGCTGCTAATGATACCTGCAAATGAATGCTGCCTCACACTTGTCTATTAATACATCATCATCTGGCGAGGCCAGCAGTGCCTCCGAGTTTAATTTTAGCACTGTCATCTCTCGGCACTGAGCCACCTCCTATTCTATAATCTCTGTGTAGGAGGGATCTGTTTTAAAAGGCAGTGGGTCACTCATCATCGATGTTTATGTGGGCTACAGGTGATGCTGCCCCCCCCCCCCCTGCTGTAAACACATCCATCAGTAGACTCTCCTCTCCTCTCCTCTCAGCCTCTCCTCTGAAGTCTTTTGGCCTGACAGCATCTGCTGAATTTCACTTGATCCAGCTGAAAAAGCAGAGAATGTTTTTTTTTTTAACCCAATAACAGCATCGTTGTGAAATTTCGGAGAGAAATTGAATAAAACTAGGTTAACGCTTCTTATTTAGCCCACTTGTACTGGGCTCTTCTGTTTGTCTGACTTGAGAGGCCATACCCCTCCCTGAAAGAATAGCAAAATAACTATTGAGGTCACGTTTCTGTCTTGTCTGTGAAAGTGGGTCACTTGTTGTACCGGTCAGCCTCGAACCGCATGGTAAATATTACGTCTGCAGAGGACATGATACACACACAGTCAGTTAAAAATCACTGTGATGATCTTTGGCAGCCCCTAACCATCAGATATAAAGTATATTATTGGTGTATATTTGCATAATACTGCAAATAAGCACGACGGAGCTGTGAGGCCAACGCTGACACTCTTTCTATGATCGGCTTGTGCTTCCTGCCGTGACCTTTAAGTGTTTGCTTCAATACGACAACAATTACATTCTGCCTGGAGTCAGGTTTCTATTCAGTACACATAATTAAAGTTCGAAAGCTTCCCTCTCCTCCCCTCCCCTCCCCTTCTCTCTCTCTCTTTCTCTCTCACTCTGCCTCTCTGTCTCTCTCTCTTTTCATTTCCTTGCCAGTAGTTTAGCAACTCATGAGGCCTACTGCTGATTCACCCATTGACTGGACAAATTCACTTGGCACGAAGGCGTTTGGTCCTCCTGTGTGTCCCATGTTCACCTCACAAGCACTAAAGAGGTGAGAAAGCACTTCATCACCTGTCCCTCTCTCTCTCTCTCTCTCTCTCTCTCTGACAGGTAGCCAACAGGAGGCACCACACCCTCTTTCACTTGGGTCCTTACAAAGGTACAAGAGGCCAGCGGCAACCTCGGTATCGACAACATCATGTGTCATCACACGAGGCGTGTCAGTGAGCTGTTGTTCTCTGGCAGGTGTGCATTACAAGCAAATGGAGACCATAAATGTGTCAAATGGCCACAACAGCTTTAAGAAATACAAAACTACAACTCCAGCTTATAAACACATTAGGTTTATATACTTAACGGACCGAAATAAAAGTGGCTCAATAAGATCAAGAGTAAAAACCTGTGAGTGTTCAGGGAGGAGATGAGGGATACCTGTACGTCAACATCCCCTTTTCAGCATGATGATACAGCCCGAGGATTAGAGTACTCAATAGCACCCCCTGTATTTGGGAAATGCAGCTTGTTTTCATCATATCAAGTGCGCACTAAGAAGCCAGATTACTATTAAGAGCCTCTTGGGATCTCTGTGACGCAGCAAATGTTGTTTGACCCCTGAAACATAACACAAGCTGCGTCACCACTGTGTTACTCGCTTAAAGTTTTTTTTTTTTTTTTATTTCCTTAGAAATTACGCAAACAATAGAGCAGCCATAGATGTGTAATGTAGTTAAAAAAGCTCATTGTATCTGCTTCATATTAAATAAGTGGCATTTTCTGATCATTTTATTTAAAAAAAACAAAAAAAACAGAGGCCATGAGGTGTTAAATGATCGTGCCAATATGAACTGCGTAACGTCGTCCTCTCACACAACAGGATTACGCACTATCCATCTCCTGCGCAGCATCCTATTCGGAGCTCTTCCTTCACACGCCATCCCGACTCCACGCTTTGTTTACATCTTCATTTTCATCATTTAAAACACGGACACGAGTCAAGTTTCCGACCGTGGATAACTACGCTGTCATTGCCTTCGCCAGCGGAATTTCCCAACCGGATTGTGGCTTGTTGTTGGTTGCTTCTCGCTGACGCAGTTTTAATTTACCTGTTGTCATGTCGATGATGAAACAAAAAAAAAACTAAAAAATAAACAAACAAACAAAAAAAGTGTTCACTACTTGATTATCTGACTGCGAATATAAGACTTTTCTTTTCTTTCTTTAATATATGTTTACACTTTTACTTTAACTGGACTATTATTCTTACCTTTTTTACCCAGCACTTGAGTGGATAGAATTACATAGGGGTATTCTCTACGTAACATACGCAGCATAATGTTGCTCTCGACCCCATAATAACATAAATAACTTACGTGTTTATCCCAAGCCTGTTTCCCTCCAATGACGAAGGAGTCTCATCTGTCCTCCGGCCGGCGCCACTCAAACATGGTCCTCGGTGACTGGTCAGTCCAGCAGGTTTCTTTTCAGCTCTATTGTTGCTATTATCAATCTCAGTGCGCACGTTTATCACAGTGTATCCCCCTTAACGATTTTCCATAGCGCAACACGGGAACCCCGCCCCTGACACTCCCCCGGCCGCTGGTTGGCCGGAAGGCTGGAGAGTCTTTCCTCATCGCCAGAATCACATGTGGCTGACGCATGTTTACAAACATCGGTGAAATCACATGGTAATGGTAATGGGCGCCGTTTTACCGTAAACGACCTCCCTTTGACGCAGCTTCCAGATGTCGTGCTGAAAGTCTTTTAGTCTTTTTTTTTAATATATATAATGAAAAAGTGAAAATAAACATTTATTTATGTCTATAAGAGAATTAACATTGCATACTACGTCATGTCAATGATCATCCATATAGGACATATAGGAGATATTATACTATATGTTAATGCAGACTCACTATGAGTCAGATCCCAGTTTGGGGGTCAGGACAAAGAAGATGAATGAAAGATGAATCTCAGTTTTAATCTGGATACTTTGACCTCTGCTGGCTTTTAAAATCTTTCAAATAAGACAAATACAAAAGGGGAAAAATCACTCGGGTGCAATGAGTTGTGACATTTTATTTTATTAGAAAGAAGTTAGCATAAAATAAAGGTATTTTTCCTACAAATACAAAAAACAAAACAAAAAAATCCACATTATATCCTAGAATATGTTTATTTTATTATTATATTATATTTTATTTTACTTATTCTTATTTAATTATTATCTTAATTTCTTATTTAATTATCTTATTCTAATTGAATTATTAATTATTATCATACTATCTATCTATCTATCTATCTATCTATCTATCTATCAATCTATCTATCTATCTATCTATCTATCTATCTTATGGCTTACTTATTTTTTTCCTAAGGGTCTGTGTTTTGAGATCCAGTAATTCGTGGGGTGACGAGACAAAAAAAAGTAATACTGTTTTTCTTACAATAGATGGCAGTGTAACACTAAAAAAAAGGTTAATTGTGGCTTTATGCTTTTTAAATGTCTTTTGACATCATTATATTCCTATACTCGGTAGGCTGTAATGTCTCTGAGGTGACATAGACCTCACAATATAGATGTTATGACATATTCAAGGTCAAGGCCAACCTTTCTGACTTGTGAGCCATTTTAAAAGAAGCATTGTTCATGCTTGTTAGTGTTCAGGATTTCACATCCAAGAGAGATTTTGCCCTCTTGGATTTTGTCTTATTTGAAGGATGTAGATGTAGATGTAAGTAGATGTAAAAATATGTTTTTTTCCCGTATTTCCTTCTTTATTATAATCCTCATAGTGCATCTGAGATTTATCTCTGGACCATTTGTACTTTATAGCAATACGTTGTGAGATTTTATTAGATATCAGAAATAATAGTAAATTATAAGAATTTTTCAACAAAATGTAATTTCTAACTTTAATACTGACCTGCCATAGCCTGTGGTAATCTTCTCATAACATCCACATTAATTTAGCTATATAGGACAGGGAGTTTTATGGCCTTATTTGTGTAGTATCTTCATTAAATCATCCAGCAATCCAGCAATTTATGAGGTGACGAGACAAAAAATACTGCAATGCTGTTTTTCTTACAATAGATGGCGATGTAACACTCTAAATAGGTTAATGGTATCTTTATGTTTTTTTTTTTTAAACTTACTTAATTAAAAGTACAAATACATCAAGGTAAAAAAAAAAAAAAAAAAAAAAAACATAAGTAAAATCCCTCTATGACAAATCGCATTTAAATAATAAAGTATCAGCAGAATGTAGTTAAAGTATTACAGTAAAAGTACTATTTTCATATATATTTCTGAGAATAAACAAACAAATAATCATAAAGGTTTGAATGATCTGTTTTAAAACTATGTGTGCTCTAATTTCCTCTCTGATATAGTCGAGGTTATAATACATCCATTCCGTACAGGACGCTTTACCTCACTCAAGTGCAATTTACGGTAATTTACGTCACTTACGGTAATTGGCAACTTACGTCATGTCAATCACGTTTTGGCGGGACATCACCTGCAGCTAGGCTGAGACGCTGTAAACGGCTAACAGGATGTGTCGTCGTCATAGTTACGTTTTAAATCTTTCATTCGTGTCACCAAGTAAGTATTTGATCCAGTGTAACGTTGTTCAGTCGTTCCTGCGACATAAAATAAGCTTATTGTTTATTCTGTATAACAAAACTGATAATATTAGTAGCTCCTGTTTGTTTGTTTTTTAAGTCCATTGTTAATTAATGTAAGTTGCTCCCAGTAGGTGGAGATACAGTACTACACACAGTACTACACAGTTACACAGTACTACACAGTACTGCTGTTGCTGCTTTGCTCCACTCAAATAAGACTCCATACAAATTGACTTTAACAAGTAATATATATATATATATATATATATATATATATATTATTGCATATAGTTGCTGCCAATATTGTACTTTTAGTTGGGTAAGATTTTGAATGCTGGATATATTTAGTATCTTGGAGTATTTTACACAGTAATATTGCCACATCATATGCGTTCCTTTTTTAAATAAAGGATCTGAATATTTATTCTTTTTTTTTCTGCTTATGGATTTGAATTTTTGGAAAGTGTGGGATTGAATGAGAGCTGCATCAGATGGTTTTTTTTTTTATGTCTTGACACGTTTGTCGTGGCTGTAGCTCAGGTGGTAGAAGTGGGTAGGACATTAATTATAGGGGTTTGGTGTTACCTCTTGTCCACATGTCAAAGTGTATTTGAACAAGGTGCTGAATGTGTGTGTATGTTTATATGTGAAGCAGATTAATGATAATGATAAATGAACAAAAAGTGTTGATGTTGGTACAGTATAGACGCTTTGACATCTCACATGTGATATTTGTTGTTGTGTGAATATCTTCATCAAAGGAGCGATTTGACCTTGTGCAGAGTCATTCCTGAGCAAACACCGTGATGACCTTTGTACCCACTTAGCTTTATAGCAGCTGTACAGACACTGTTGGCCTCCAGCACAGTGGACAGTCGGTCGGCTTGGTAAGTGAACCGTTACAGCAGGCATGTATAGGCTGTCAGATGGTAACAACAAGGGAGTCAGAAAAAGGTCACATCAGCTAGAATGACAGCAGTGGTTAATTTACTGTGGCTATATGAACTGAACACACACACACACACACATATATAAAGAGAGAGTCAGTCTTTTCATACACACACACACACACACTTACTCGTCCAGTATATACAAACCCAGAGTGTGACTTTGTGATCATGTGTTGTGTGACTGAAACTTCACGGTCATCAGGGGTTCATAGGTCATTGTCTCTGTCCCAAAACACTTACAGGCATTAATAGAAACAACAAAACATCTTTTCCATCACAGAGACACTTTTTTAATACAAAGAATATTACCAAATATTACCTTGAAAATGCTGAGAAGATACTTAATGAGTCTCGGATATTATTCTAAACTAAATATTTTAATATAAGGCATCATATTAGTCAACCAGTCAGCAGGATGCTTAGTGTACTATCATAATTTTCCATATCATCTTGGCTACACGTGTTGCTTGCTTTAAGGAATACCTATTTGTACTTTGATTCCTAGCTAAATGATCATTTATTTACTTTATTTGGATATTCTGTAATACATACAGTGATGTACAGATCCAGTTTACTGGATTGTACTTGCAGCTCATACTGGCTTGGATCTTCTCATACAATATAATTTACATTATGCTCAAGCTTTACAATAATGACCTCTCACATTGTATGTGTTTTACATTCCACCAATGAAGCGCTTCTCTAATGGTATGTTTTGAATACCAGCTTTATTTTTCCACTATGAAAATTTAAAAGACATGTTTTTGTTTCTGCAGGCTGTTTTCTGCTCTGCCGTCATGCAAATCAATATTTTGATTTGCATGACTGGGGTAAAACTTGCATAATCTAACCATATAATCAAAGAAGGAGTTTTCTTGTACCAGTGTTAAATTCTGTTATTCTTTTCAATCTTTTTGTTGACATTTGCTTCATATAACATTACAAAATTGATATTAAATGTTGACAGTTGAAAAAGCTTGTTTTTTTTTGTGGAGATTTATTAAGAATAGTTTAGTCACAATAAGTGTGATTTTTGCATAATTAGATGGATGGATCAAGAGACTACTGCTTAGCATGATGTCTGTTATGTTAGCAGTGTAGAGCGTCTTTAAGATAAAGAGTATACAGTACTTCACGACACAGGCGACGGCAGACAACGTAGTATTAAAAAGTTGTTTTAATTTTTGGAGATCAGGATAGTTCTTGGATATGTAGTACAAACTGTATATGTTTACAATCCTTCGCTTTACCGACCGCAGTTGAATCCTTGTGTGAATCCACGTTAAGCTTGTTTATGTAACACAAATTTGAATTTCCATCCTGTTAAGCTGCCAGTGAATTTCCTTCAACGTAATGTGTTTGTGTATGTACTCGCTTTCCTTGAGTGAATATGTCCATTTTATAACACGTGGGGGGAAAAAAAGTATTTTGTCATAACTTGTGTGGATGATTTTTGATGGATGTATGTTTTTAAACGTAAAGTAAGCACGACACAAAAGCTGAAGAGACGCTTATAGATATTGTCACAACAATCACAGTTTATGAGTCAGACACAGGTACTACTAACAGTAAAAGCAAGCTATTTACACATGCCGTACATTATGAAAGCAGCCAGTCATTCAAAAGAGAAGCTAACAAATGTTTTATATCAACAGGTAGATAAAGACAGTGTTGGGAATGCTGAACCTGCTGTATGTTTTGGAATCATTTCATTGCAGCCTAGAAACTAAAAAAAAAAACTACCTGTCTGTCTTTGTTTGTTTTCATCTGAGACTTTACACTTTAAGAATAGCTTGGCAGCATTATTTTATTCCTTAATGAAACCAAAGAACCTGCTTTCTATATAACATTTGTGGGTTTCTAATGTTAAGTCAGCTGGTCTTTGGTTTCTATGAAGAATGCTAAGAATGAGGCCTTTTTTTGTTGTTTGTTTGTCCGAACTTTTGACTGGTACTGTAGGTGTTAATAAGCTTTAGGCAAAAAGGGAGGCTACAATAGCAAACATTTTCTCAGTTGAATATATATATATATGTAAAAAAACAAACAAACAGTGAGTGTCAGTCCTTTTTTTTTTTTTTTTTTTACAAGAGTACAAAAACTGGTCTGCTTCCAACTGCCTGCGTTCATTGGTTTCATTGCACCATGATTGTGGACAGAAATAATAATAGAGCATTCTCTGCCTCTTCGTCAGAAATCAACAGTACATATTTGACAGTACTTTGGTTCTACAATGATTGTTACTACCAGACTGAAGTTAGGGCAGCTAACTAATCCCAGTCAGCGCCCTGTTGGTCAGTCTCAATCCCAAACACGGCGTATATAGGCTCCTCTTGACACCAGCAAAGGCCAGTGATCACAAACTTTTCACATTACAGGCATTGTCATTATTGTCATCATAGTCATCAGTGTTGTTGTCGTCATTATCAGAGGTTGAGGTGAGTGTATTTGGTGGATTCATTGTGTGGATAGTCTCTGAGGCAATGGATGGGCTTGTGTGTAATGTGTCTCGGTGGGTGATGGGTAGAAAAGGGGGAAGGGGGGCGGGTGTCGTGATTCACATCTCCGTGTCAGCCACCGTGGTCTGAGTGGCAGAGTGTCCGTTAGTGGTAGGGGTGGGATTGGTCCCGTTTTCTGGTTGAGACTCTCCATTAACAGTGGGCTTGTCAATGGGTTCCTGGGGCAGGGGGGCCACAGACACCAGGGTGTTGGCCTGGTTCTCCTCATCCACCTGGAAAGACTCGGCCTAAGGAAAGCACAGAGGCGACACTCAGAGTTAGATGAGGTTTAAGATACGAATTTAACATCACCGTGTGATTTTTACTGTTCAAATATGACATGCAAACAAGCAACAACATGCCTGATTGAAAACGTATTTGTTTTTGTGGGTGTACTTCAAATATAAACATATGCATTCTTTGTTAATGAGGTTTATGGGTTTCAGCTGCGTGAGCACAGATGGACGTTGGTAATCATTTTAGTGTTGGGAAGTTAAGAAACCGTTTTCACTTGAATTATGTGTGAAAATATTTAAACTATTTGGTGAGGCACTTTGTCGGCAAGACCTTTCTGGATAATATATGATGCCCGTGACTTATTTAATAGATAAGACACTAAATTAAGGGAATTCAACAAACAGTTGGGTGTGTCCCCATGTGTTAACACTTTAAAAAAAAATGATGTCACAAGCTTTCGAGAAAAAGAAACGAAAACCATCTGTAGACCCCTGGCATAGGGCCGAGGTAAAAAGGACTTATTGCTGCTTTGAGTTAAGGAGTTAAGGGACATGTAAGTCAAGCATATCCTCCCTTGAGTGAGGAATTGACCAGAGGATAACCATATGTTTGACCTGAAATCCATACGTATGTTTTAAAAACAAACAGTGAGGTATAATTTCCTCTGTGAATTGGATCCTATGGAGAAACATTATTTTAGGTTAGGTCAGCAAATGTGTTTGCTTTAATGCCAGCCTATGTTTTTACTCACTAACTAAAAAACATAAAATGATCAATGATCATAGTGACGTCTATGAGGTTCCAAAAAAATCTTTGTTTGCATGCTGTGCTCCGAGTGATTTACAGTGATTGTAGTCCTTATATTAATTGCATTCACACACTTCGCTAAATCTACTCACCAGTCTGACTCCTTTGGAGTTCTTGCGATGGATCTTGACGTAATACCCAGCGACAAGCAGCGCAGCCAGCAGTAGACCAGTCAGCAGCAGGGAAACCAGCACCAACTTAGAGTTCTTCCCCCAACGAGGAACAGCCTCCTCAATATCAGTCTGTAAATGAAAACAGAAGAAAAAACACACATCAAGACAACATTATTGTTTCTGGTTTCAGGCAGTGTCAAAACAAGACTTTAAATCGTGTTGTGAATTGTGACTATTTGGCTAAATCCTTATTACTAATATGGTCATTCAGCATATGGTGTAGGGAGGAAAATGTAGAGTATCTCAAATGCAGAGACTAAAAGGTTTAGCATGCACACCCATAACCCCAAATTGTCCCCTAGGTGCAAGAAAACATGTTTTGCAGCTGACAAGTAGATTGATTGTGGGCTTTTTGTTTGTCACAAAAATGTCATCCTGGCAGCTGGAAGCCTTTGGAAAGGTCTTACTCAAGGAGTTGTCATTTTCACATTTTACAGAAAATCAGTCACAAACCTAATCATGACTCCACTGTTCCCAACTGAACATATTATTTTACTGTACCTTATCTTTGATGTTGTCGTTGTTGAACTTGTTGGCCATGCCTGCAACATCACCTGCAAATACAAAAAAAAACAAGTTATGTGCTACTCTGTCAGTAAATTGAATGGGAGATTTGTAGCAAATAGGCTAATACTGTGTTAATGATGTCACGGGAAGGGAAAAATGCTACTTGCAAAGCAGCCTCATGATAACTACTCATATAATCATATCAATTACAACTAGATTGTTACTGACCTTCAACATATGGTCCAGATACAAGGATTTCGTCCGAGTTGTCCTCTTGGTAGATTTGTAGTTTACAGTCTTCACCGCACAGCTCCTGCAGAACACTTTCAATCTTCACCCTCGTGTCTTTCTGCAAGGAGACCAAAAATAAAAGATATTTTAAACATTTAATTGATCAAACAATAGATTGCACATTTCACAATATTACATATCCCATATCTTTTTGCGCCCTACAAACTCACAACACCAAATCCTCCTCTTCAGAATTCATTATAGGTCTCACTTTAGTCTTTTCTAAACCTCTATTCACACTAGTTTCATCGCCTTCACACATTTGCAGTGGTTAAATTAGCAAAAATGGGTACATTTCGGGATGAATATTGTTCCAATCCAGCCGCATATTAAGGTAATTCTTTAGTCTACTGTTGATGTCTCTGTCAGCGTGTATACGTTGCAGCATACAGCTCTTTATGCATTGCTTTTATGATGAATGATGAATGCTCAGGCAGTATGAGAGCTAATGTTCAGATGTAATCGCATCTTGAAGGTTCAGACCGCCACATAGAAGCTGTGATTCCTGTAAACCTCAAAGCTGTTATCCTTAGACACAGAAACAAAAAACAAACCCCCCCACACACACACACCCACACTACTGCCCTAGGCCTCTATATATTACACATTATACAGCAGCAGTTAGCCCACCCATTGGGCTCCCCTGTGTTCTGTCCTCACAGTTCAATCTAGGCCCTGGTTCACATACAACAGAAATCTCTAAGATAAGAAGTAGATGTTAAGAAGGATGGGCTCAGTCTTTCTCTGGTTTCACTGATTTATGGGCATCAGAGATATAACAGTCCCCTGCCTCTTAAATAAGGAAGAATTTCCTGCTGAGTTTATGTTTAGCAAGCTGATGGCCAGCTGGGAATGGCATCAGAACCACGCTAGAGACTATTTTCCTTTCTAGAGCAGCTTGTTGGTTTGTGAGTGTGTGTGTGTGTGTGTGTGTGTGTGTGTGAAAATGAAGGTGTGGAATGTCTATGAATATTTTGCACTCCTGTAATATTCTTTCTTGCCTTGCTTGCTGTTATCGTCAATACCAATGAAATTGAGCTTCTCACTCACAAACAGATTTTTTATTCTATATCACATATAAGCGTATGCATCAGAAACGGACAGAATGTGGTGTTTTCTGAACTTACACAGTTGGAGGAGGCCTTGAGTTTCAGATTGACAGCGTTTTTATCCTGGACCGCCTCTTTGCTAACACAGACCACATCATCCTCTGGTACCGGCTGCAGAGAGAAACCAAACTAAAGTTATCCTGTGCACTTGCAGCACAAGCATACGTTATATGATAACAAATGAGTGATTGCATATTATAAACCGGTAAGATACTTCTTCATCTTACCTGTGGTATGTTTATGGAGCCATCACCTCTGGAAGGCACAGGTGCAGGGGTCTCTGTTTCCACGATTTTGGGGTTGTCAGTATGTACCTTGAGTGTGAACTCTGTTCCCTTGTCAGCTGCCTCTTGCGTAGCTGCAGGGCTGTCCTCTGCCTCTTCTGTAGTTGCTGCTGCTGTAGTCTGCTCGGTAGTTTCTAGAGATTTAATAGTAGGGAAAACCAAGATTTGATCCCCTGCCTCTGAAATAAAGCAATTTAAATGATTTATTTGTTTGATATTTAAAGTTGTTTCTAATTGTATTTTTATGTAAGTTGAGGTTTGGTTTAGTTTAGGCACACATCTGTCTGTCTATTCAGGGGAACGATCTGAGATTACAGTGTATATAATACTGGAAAGTAATATTGATATTTCAGGTACAGCTGAAACCATAATTATTGGCTACTTTTGACGTAAACGTGATTAAATCAAACAGGCTTATGTAATACTTTCTTTCCTATCGTCCTCTGTTTATTCAAGTGACTGTTTCCCCTCTACAGTATAATTTAACCTTGAAAATGTCGATCTTTGAAGCCGTTTCACAGTTAGACGTTTTGACTTGTCATAGTAGGAAAATAAAATGTGTATTTTCAGATGAATGGTCTGAGGTTATAATATATACATGCTTATAATTACATTAATTAACTGTCCCCTTACCGGGAGCTTCAGTTGTCGGGATCATGTCTCCTCTTACGTGTCCCTCTGCTTCCACAAGTGGCGCCGTCCCCGTGACAACTTCCTCTTCCTGTGCCATGACACCTGCTGTCAAATCAAAAAGACTTGATGTCATTTTGTTCGAAAAAAAACCCACTGAATTTAAAAGAAAGTGCATACATTAAATCGACGAGAAACCCAACCACAAACACTCGCATACTTACAATGACGGCACTGTATTTTTTTAAATGATCTTCCCATCTAAGTTCAATACGACAAAGCTTAGTGATACGCTGTGATTCAGGGAGTCAAATTGTTGATGTGCTTTGCAGTAAAACATTATGACAACTCTCACATCATGACCTTAAATCGACTGTCTGTAATTAATAACCCCCTGCTAGACCCATTCCTTTGCACAGCCTGAGCAAATAAACTGTCCCTCAGTACAAGGCTGGGACTGGTCCCGTCAGCCAACAGCTCACACCTCCCCACTGGGACCAGTGTTATGAGCTTCTCAGGGAAATCTGTCATCTTATGGAAAAACATTAGCTATAAAATGGACTTGTGCCAAATGGTTTTAAAATTGTAAACGAGGTGTGTGGTTTTTTTTTAGTTTTTAAATTCTGTAATCTGCAACCATACAGCAAGCTCATATTTACTGACAATCTGGGATCATGTTGGATCATAGTGAAACAAAACTAGAAGAGTGTCTAATGTTGGTAAACACTGTTGTGTCTGGATTGAGCACTCGCTGCTGTTTTAGAGACAGTTTTCTTTTTTGTATTATTGAATCACGTTTTAATTAATTTCCTGAAGGCAAACAGGTACCCGTCCCATAGCTCTGAATGGTTTTCAGCTTTCAACACTGTGCTATCTTTACACCAGTTATCATCAAACTCATGCAGTGTATAAGAGGTCTTAGGTGTGCTCACAGAGGGTTTGCTTTGTGTCCCTTCTGGCTTCTGCAGTGATGCACGGCGAGGTAATCTCATCTAATTGCAGTAGATAATGCTCACGGATTCATGGATCACGTTATGAAATAATTTACTTTGAAATACAATCATTCTCACTCTTCAAAAGATCATGTGGCTACAGTGACTCACTTTAGGGTTAAGCAAGAACGAGATGTACAAAATACATTTCTTAATATATCAATGTGAGCGCAATGATTTTCCATCTACCCTGTTAAACAATTTAATATCCCAGATTAAATGTGCTGTTAGAAGATGCCAGGTTATGATGCCATTGGAAAACATCACTTTTTCCAAATATTTTTGAATTATGTAATAGGTCATTATACCATTTTCCATTTTCAGCAAGTCACATAACATTGGGTTTAATGTCCTTGATAAATTGCAACACTAAATCAGAGACTTGATAGGATCTTTCTAGTCGGGTACCTTCAGCTGTAAAACATTTCACCTACAAAGCTTCATTATATGCAAAACATTTTAAATGTGCTTTTACACCCTGCAGTCACTGAGCTAATGCGCCTGATGTCTTTATTACTGCAATTTGCTCAGGTCAAATAGCAAGGCTAGGATCCAGAAATCAAACCAGAATACCAAACATGCATTCCTTATACCCAGATCACCCTTCGTCAAACAACACCAGCATTATCTCACTTGTAAGACATTTCCATAATGCCTTATCTCATTGCTTCTTGCTCTTTCACCATGTAATTCCTCACTAACTGGGGAACTAAATTTTACTTTTGCCTTTTGTTAAAGGTGCAATATGTTATATTTGACCAGCTGATCCAAACAAAAAAGGGGCAAAATTTTAATTATTTTGGCTTATTTTATTGCCTCCTTTCTCCTCTTTTTATTCTCTGCACATGGACTAATCAGTCTTTTTGGTCACTACTTGAGATTTTCACACATGAGACACATATATTCACACAGTAGTGGCACTGTGACACATGTCCACCGACTTCCTTTGATAAATCATTGTGACAGGCAGTGCCACCAGTACAGAGTAAATACTGTGCGTTGCGTGCTAACAGGTGGGGCAGTAATCTCCAAGGAGGTCTTCTGGCATGCTCGGTGTTAGCAACTGCCCATTACAGCTGTCCATTTTACAGTATCTAAATGGGGT
Organism: Pampus argenteus; assembly: GCA_036937835.1. Classification (NCBI taxonomy): domain Eukaryota; kingdom Metazoa; phylum Chordata; class Actinopteri; order Scombriformes; family Stromateidae; genus Pampus; species Pampus argenteus. The sequence continues at coordinate 4,974,863 of CM072863.1, read as the reverse complement.
AAATAAATCTTCTACGCTTTTCCACTGATTCAAATAAATGAGAAGAAATATTTGAGTCCCTGACCTGGAAGTTTTGCATATTCTTTTATCTGTGTCAAACTTGCTCAAATTTTATTGTGGAGCCAGAGATGTTGCAGAATTTATGGACTCATCTCACTATTCTTTGTGTATTTAGTCAACTATTAGGAGCTTGGATGTGGAAAAGCAACTGGTCAAGGACTCCCTAACCTTGTGAGTCTGTCTTTTTATACCCCTGGTCTGTAGCCTGCAGCCTCCAGCTGACATGCCTCCCCCATCTCTGGGTGGTCTGTCTGTTTATTTTACTGAAAAAAGGACGAGTTTGGAAATGGTTGAGATGGTCGGGCATAAATCAGGTTTTCTCATACAAATGTGACACACAAGAGTACCTGAGTGCATCGGTTGATGTTGTTTCAACTCTGTGATCACTTTCTGTCATCGGGTGAGTTGTAGCAGAGTTTTACCAGGAAGGTAAAACTCTGTCAGTAGTGTTGCAAAATAAAAACGACTAAAAATTGACACTGTGGCTGATGGGTGTGTTTAGTTTGGGGTTTTGGGTAGTCTCTGATAGCATATTGGGGGAATATCGTGACGACAGTCTGAACCACAATTTAACTGGTATTATTTTAAAACAATTTTCCTGTTTATACAATAGATGAGTTTGAGGGATTGAGGAGGATTTTAAGTACATCATGTAAAAAAGCAACTGTGTTTTACAGCTTTTGTGCTAATGATGTCATGGCACCAAACACTCTACTTGGCTGCCATATTTTCTAAAGCATAACATGCTTGTTTAGCTTCAGATTCAGACACAAGGCCTGTTTTTGGCAACAGTACCAGAGCTAGTAAACCTTGCCTAGCTTTCTTACATCTGGATGACCGCCTTTTCATTGTTTTGTTCTGATTGTAGATCAAACAGCTTTCAAGTGTGTTTTTTTAAAAGGCTGCTTACAGAACAATCATGGATTTTTGCCTCTTTGCTCATTTGCTTTTTTTTATCATGCACGGAGCTTTCCTATGCCTTTTGTCATTGTTATTGTAGCCTTGACCTGCACCTTTGTGTTGTAATTGATACAGTGATGTGTCTGGTGTATGTTGCAGCCCTGCTCCCTGCGTGAGGTCAGCACACTTCCCGACAGAGTGTCTCAACCCATCACCAGTTCACTGCCCTCTACCCTCCATCTGCTCACTCAACAGGAGCCACGACTAAAGGTGATTATTCACTAATTTTACTGATCCGTGCTACTGATACATACATGCTCACAGTTAAAAACAAAGTCCTCTACAAACTACAGTGAGAGGCCCAACAGTAGAATAATACTGTACATCAGAGATGGACGTTCACAAACCCTAAGCGTTGTATTGCCTCTGTTACACACAAGTAACCACACAACACTTTGTGCAGTTAGAGCATTGCGAAGATATCAGTCATCAGTCGTGTTGCCATCATTGCACAAACATGACAAGCCTTCGATCGATGTTCTTAATCAGTCCTGACTCCATATGTTATTCAGCATAGGCCTTGACTTCTTTGCACTCTTGAAGATTTTCCCACCAGATTACTCTGAGTGACGGCTGCGGTCTGGTTATGCTCCACCCCACACACCCCCCCATCTCTTGGGACTCTAGATGGAGGAATGTGGCAGGCTTTGGAGGAAGACAAGCCTGCAGCTCCACGCCCTTCTTTCTCCGAGGCCTCCCTGTCTACTCGCCCTCTCCCAGTCACGCACAGCTAATCCCATGCATCTACCAAGGTGAGGTGCACACACCTCCCACACTATATAATGTAATGTAAAGCAACATGCCAAGAGCCATACCATAACAGCTACTTTTTCTCCCATGGCTCCAGGGAGCTTTGCTTTCCTGGTTTTTGGCATGGCTAACATGCAGAACTCATAACGACTATAAAGGTTTTCACATAACTGTCTACGTTCTTTATTTTGTGCTCCTACATGCAGCAAATGTACTCATTCATTTTCTTTTATTTTACATCTCTTTGACTGTGCACCTTCTATTAATGCGTTGTTATATGTGAAAGATGTTTTAAAGTGGCTGAAGGCTCCTTTAGTTTTGTCGTCCCAGCCTGGCTTCCAGAGAAGTCCTGTGTACATGAGGGACAAACTCCAAAAATATGGCCTTATACCCCTGGGGCCCTTTTCCCCTCCCTTGTGTTGTGTAATGGAGCACAGTAAGATGATAATAGTCTGCACATGTCAAAATCCCAGGTTCTGCTAACACCCTCTCTGCCACACGAAGGTAACCAAGACACTAATTTATCTTGGAATACCACAAATGAAGTCTGCAGCTTTGGCCAGTGGCAAAACCATTTTTTTCTGCAGGATATGAGGTTGAATGTTGATGATCTAGCTGAGTGTGTGAAATGCTATGTGCAGTGTGGAATTAACTCGGGCTATGGGCACCTTGGACGGTCCAACGTCCCTTCTTAGGGACTTGATCAAGGATATGTCAACAAGTAGAATTTTTAAATGTAAATATTGGTGTTTTGTAACTGCAAACATGTTTTTATGCCTTCTATGCAGTGAAACATGCTGTATGAAATCATATCAGTATGTTTGAAACAATGCCTTGTTGTACAGTCATTGAGTGGAAATTTCCTTCATGTGTCGACTCTGGCACTATCCCCAATTTCATAGCACTTCTGTAGAGGTTCTCTGACATCACTCTGGCATCAGTTGAATAGAAATTTAATCAGAGCACACCTCCTCCAACCCACCCATGTTCAAAGATGGAGACCGAACAATGAGTGTAGTCTCCTGTAAGAACCTATTTCGGCTTTTCTAGTATTCTGTAATAATTAACACACAGTTCATTCAGAATGTTGTTTTCTTATCGAGGGGCGTTTTTTTTATGATTTCATATCCTGCTAATCTTAAAGAATCTGAATTTGAGAGTTGTGCGTGTGCTGAGGAATGTGACATTGGAGCCCTGTCCCTTAGGGTTAAACATGCTCTGCAACTCTACCCTCTTTGAAACAACAGACTGCTGACCCCACTATCTTGACCCCCACCACCGGGCCCCCACCCCTGTCGTTCCTGTCATAGCGATTAATAGCAGAACCCAGCCCATTTTCCTCTCTTAGCAGAAAAGCAACTGGCTCTCATGGTTTCAATCAGGGAAATGGTGGAAGCTGCACTTACTTCACCCAATGCTGCCCAGCTGCAGCGTTCACCCAACCCAACCCTGAGGCCACTGCAGCTCCTTATCAAAAGCATGACGCCAGTTTCTGGGGACCACAATCAGGAAACATGACATCTGCTTTCAGTTGGGAGCATTATATCATCTCTCCTCCACCCCCAACACACAGACACTCACAATTGCCCACTACAGTTTCACTGCTGTGTGCATTACCTTGAATGAGCCTGTCTGGTTCGAGTGTATGCAGGTAGACTGTTATAGGATCCTGTTGCAGAGTGAGTCAATTCTGGGCGTCAATAGCTCAGAGGCTCAACATTGATTTTGTGCAGAAAGAATTGGAGACATACTATGTCTTACAAAAGTCTGGGTAATTACTTGCACACACATCCAGAGGTGGTGCTGAAAAACAACAATAATAGGCCATTAAGACGCTGAACTAGAGTGCACTTTGTCGATGTGCAAAGATTTCTGCTCTGCTTTTCAAATGTCAGTTGCTTTCATTCAGAGGTTTTTGTTTTATTTATTTATTTATTTATTTATTTATTTTTAACAGTACATGTTGACATCTGATTTTTCAGGGCAGAAAACAGGCAACTTATGGCAGCATGCTTGGCTGTACTAAAGTAGTAAAGTAGATAATAAATGGAGTCTACAAGTACAGAGGCTGAAAAACGTTCAACGTTTAACAGTGTTAAGAAAAGAGTTTCAAAGCAGCCTTCTTCTTATAAGACGATAAAAGAAAATGTGAATGAATGTCATGTTTAAGTGAGTATGTGCGTACGCCCAAATGCCACCGCTGGTTAACACTGTGCTACTTTCTTTATGAGAGGGAATGAGCGCAGTTGTTATTGTTGTTATTATTGTCTCAATGATTCTTTACTGCATCTGTTACTTCAGTGGGTACTACACAAACAATGATTTTACATAATTACATGCTCTGGGGTTGGCAGTGAGGTTGGGCAGGGTTAGTTGCCTAACTAGAGAGCCTCCTAAAACCACTTCACAGAGCAGACAGAGCTTAAACTGTATTATGAAAAAATTGTTTACAAGTACAGTTTTAAAACTGAAAGCGAGGGACATTCCAGTTCTGTCACTTACAAGGTAAAACTAAGCTGCTTTCACTCCCTGGGCTTCGGTTTTCCCGAAAGGAGTCTGCTGAACATACTCATACTGTTTCTGATCGTCTCCTGTTTAGCCTCTGCTACCATGACCACCCTCCATGTTGTCTGGGTAACCGTTATGCTTACCACCATGTGTGAATCCGCTCTGACCTTCTCTAAAGTTGTACACTTAAGCCCATCTTTACTCTGTTTACATAAGTTAACAAGGTAGTTCAGCATGGAGATTTTTGTCTGACTCAGGAGAGAGATGTTTTAACCTGTAGTTGAAATATAGTTTGAACTCCAGTGGTCATGTTTTCCCACTGATCTGTTTCCCATCTGTATGATATCTGATATCTGTGGCGGTTCTTCTTTTCCTGACACATATTTGGCTCATCTGCGACGCGTCACATGTTTCGAGTTGCTTTGTGTTAACAACTTCTGATTTTTTTTTTAGACAAAATAAACATCATCACATCATCTTCTTTTCCCAGAAGAAGACTAAATGTTTTGCTGCCTCTGATTCTAAATCTATAGGTTGAAATGATGTCCAGGATGTTTTTATTTTTCAAAGCAGATGTAGCTGCCTTTCACTGCTGATGATCTCATTCCCATAAGCTATATCCCATGAATAAGACAGGAGGTTTGAATTAACTAAGTCAGTGTGTGATTCATTTCCAGCCACAACAGAAAGCACTGTAGATAATAGTAAAGCCGTAGTTCATTCTCAGCTCCATTTTTGACATATTGGACTTGATTTGTGTTTATTTTGATTTGAACTTGGCTTATCATACAGATAATCAGATATGTTTGGTTTTTTTTAAACTGGAGTCAAATGTAATTGTACGTCCACTTTGAGCTACATCTTATTATTGAAGCAAATACTTGAGCAGTATTTTTGTCTGGACCGCAAAATGAGAATGTCTCTGACTGGCTGACTGACTCACAAAGTTACACCATTGGTCAGGTTTCCCCTACTATTATAAAAATGTGTTGTTGTTTTTTTCCTTCTGAGAGTCTCTATCGATTTTTGCTGTAATTTATGGTCGTGCTGCTTCACAAACACACACACTGCAGTGGACACAGTAAACAAGGTGAAATGATCTCGTTACTGTAAGTGCAATAAAAACTATTAAATAATAATAATAAAAGTCACTTATCAAACCACCTGTTTAACAAGCAGAAACGTGTAGAAAAGTGATATTTCAACCTGCTTTGTCTGCAGTCTCCCGGCTACACGACCACAGTGCGCTGATTAAGTTAATAGCAAGCTAAAGTGAAAGCTGCCTGTAGGGAGCTCCTCATCATTCTGCCAGCTACAGAGAGGAGGACCGAGGACAGGAGGAAAGACTGATACTGACTGATGTCAATGCTATCAAACCACCCCTTTCTCCATCCAGACCCCATTAGACCAGATTGCTTTTAGGTTTTTACAAATCAGAAACTGTTAATGAGTCTCTGGAGTCCCCTTGTTAATTCAATCCAGATTTGACAAGTCTAACTATAGTGTTTTTTTTTTGTTCTGGATCTGATTTCTTTATTTAATATAAACAATATTGTATGTACAATGATATAAATTTACTGAGATTTTCACTGCTCATTTGAAGTATAATATACTGATGTATTGTATACAGTTGTTATGTTGCTCCAGTCTACAGTGTGTGTCATGTGATATGCTACTTCAGTACAAATATTATATGGGATTGTAAATGAACATTTAATAACCAGTAATTCACATTATATACACATTTTACCACTGACTATCCCTGTGTTTGCACATTGGCACATATTTGCACTTAGACTGATTGAAAGGCTGTACAACACACCCCTGCCTGATGTTAAGAAACGTTTAAAGGTTCGGCATGGTGATAATGATAGTGAATGACTGATTAAACAAATATCAACGTTTGTATTCATTTGAATCAATCAGACCCTGTTGATTGATTTAAGAATCTGTGTTGGGCAAATGCTTCCAGACAGGTAATAAATGAATGTTATTGCATTTGATATAAACAATTTTATATTATTTCTTCCACATGGAGCCAAATGTTTTTTACACTTAATGTAACATCATCAGTCATGCCTGATGCCTCACTAAAGCCCTACTACTACTACTACTACTACTACTCCTCCACACCCTCCTCTCACATGCTTCAACTGGCTTCACATTACAAACAGCTAAATATAAACACACACTCAGTCCTTGAAGATCAATATGAACCAGGTCAGTGAAACAGCAAGCATAATTCCAGAGGATGTTTCACAAATGGTTTGAAATGTAATCATAAAAAGGGAAATAGAAACAGCAAATGCAGAAGGAAGTTTTTTGTATGTCTTTTGAAGGTCTAAAACGCATATCACTAAAATGATCCCTTTGTTTGCCATGGTGTACCTCAAAGTAACTCTTTTCTTTTCAGTCAACATTTTGGTAAATTAAAAACTTTTAAAAGTTGTGCATAATAGCTTTGTTTTTAGAATTAAGACAGTATGTTAGCATTCCAGAGAGCCGAAAGGTTGTAGGGTTAAACCCAGGATGCAACTTAAAGACCATTCAAACAAACACTCCTCCACCCGAGCCCCACCCCTGCTGGCCCTCCTGCTCTCCTTGTAGATGTTCATACAATGCAAAAAAACAAAACATTTTTTTTTTTTTTTTTTTACTACTTACCATTTAAAAGTGAGCTGATGAGAAGCAAAGCAAAAGCCAACATTTTGCAGGGCCTGTTTGTTTTCCGTGCAGATGCTGCTGCCATTCTTGTCCTGAGCGTGCACACGTGTGATGAGTGTGAGTGAAAAGGGAGGGAAAGAAAAATGAGAAAAGGTGAAGCTGGTTCAGTCCGAGCAGTTTAGGGTTTCCTCTTACCCAGAGCGGTACTGAGTGGATAAAGCACCACTTGTGTTCTGTCAGTTTTTATATAGCCCCTTCCCCTCCCTTACTGAAGCCCAGCCCTACACCCCGTCTTCCACTGGTTACTTTAACCCTTCCTCTGTGGCCCCCGCCCCTCTAGAAGAAGCAAGGCAGATGGAGGGAAGGAGGAGAATGGGGTCTTGTTGGGATGTTGCATATTTCTTTAAAAAAAAAACTATGTGCAGCACTTTTCAAATACCTCTCAATGTTTATACTTTTATATTTATTTATATATACTAAATGTGCAGTTTTAGTGCTTACATCCACTATAACTGTGCTCTAGTGTGTGTGTGTGTGTGTGTGTGGTTTGTCTTGCAACAGTGCAGAAAGTTGTTTTGGTGATCAGTGCTCATTACTTCATCCTTTACTCACACTGGGTTGCAATGTCTGCTTGAACTGTGAACCCTGTCTGGATGGGAGCAGTAATCCACAACACAATGAAAGGTGATAGCTGACAATAGGCTGTGACGCTCCGGTTCTTAATAGGCTTATGGAGATACACCATGAAGCAGAATATCATGCTCGAAAACAAAGGTGCGATCCAGTGTTATGCTAATGATATTAATCCATTTCAGTGGCCTGAAGCTGCCACCACTCAGCAAGGCCATCAATCAACAACAGTAGTGAAGACACCACAGGATCTGCTTAAATCTTTCACACTTCCAGAGTCGCCACCCCCACTTGACAGTCTCTACTTTTGTTAGCTTTTTTTTTTTTTGCTAGAAGTTCTCATGCTCTTTTTAAATCACACATCTGGAACCACTGGTGAAGGTATGCTAAATGACTTGTTAAAAAAAAAAAAAAAAAATCTCCACCCTCCTAGACATGAGACATAGAAACAACAGCGAGTCAAGAGAAGTAAAGTGGACCACAGCTAAATCGTAGATGCTTGAGAAACAGTCGTGTAATTTGATACCAGTCTACATTGCCTGTCGTCCCCCCTTTTGTCCCTGTTTTGGCCCCATCCTTCCCCCACATCACCCCATTTCCTCCTCTGCCCCTTCCTCCTCACCAGACCACTACCAAACATTCAGCTCAAACAGCAGGCCCTTGAGGTGGGCAATTGGCCCCTCACTGTGACTAAAGATGAGCTTTGCCACAGACCCCATGAGAAAAATCAGTAGTGCGGCCATTACAGCAGCCGCAGCAGGACAGCAGCAGCCGTGTGACCCCGGTAAAACATTCATTAGACTGTTAGCTAGTAAGTATTTCTGCTACTTGAGTCCTCATGAATCACAGCTTCCTGTCGTTATTAAGGCCCTTACACTCAACAAAGGACAGTGAGACAAACCCTGGTCCCTGACCCCAATTTTGTTTTTGGGTTTTTCTATTTTTTTTTCATATACTTTCATATTCATTCTTGCATTTTAAAATAATATAAATATAGGGAGTGCATTTATTTAAAAAATATATTCTTGTTCTTGCCTTTTGTGTCATTTAATTCAGATGGTAATAATAAATTTTGTGCAAGTACAGTCAGAATTCATCTGCTCTCCGTCTTTGGAAACTTTACTTCCTTATCTCTCTTCTTTTGTGACTGTTTGGTTTCACGTGTCACAGAGTAGCTCATCATGGTCAAGGAAGCAGGAAACCAACACAGACAGCAAGTGCATTCCTCCAAAGACTTTACAGAAAGCCAATCTGGAAAACATTTCTACCACTGGCATCCTGTGATTTAAAGCCTATAGGCATGGCTTCTTATGGCTTTATTTGTTTATAGTGTATTGACTATTCTGCACATCTGTTGCAGCTTATGGAGTTTGAAAACATAGCCTCCCTTTTTCCTTTTAGCTGCTGCACTGTTTCTTCAGTAACAGTACATTACAATCACCATATATCTTCTTGTATCATAGATTATTTATGACAGCAGTGTGTATTTTGGTTTCGCTTGTAAGTGTGTTTTTTTAAACTAGATTCAGAAGATTGAGCCGTTTCGTTCCATGCATTGTGGGTTACACCTCCGAGTATGTTTAAGTGTGTTTTAAATGCTTTCTGAAATATATGATGGAGTGTCCCAGGAGAATATATGCAACTGGGCTCAATATCAAAAGAGTAGTGTTGTGCTTTTGGGCTTGTACTTTCTCACAAGGAGTCCCCTTTAGACGTACCCTACACTTTAAAGACTGCAGAAATCTTGAGCTGTTGCCAGACATTTTGCGAACATGCAATCTGTTTTGTTTTTTTCATGCAAGCATGTGCACTCTGTTTTCCTTTCTTTTTTTCCCCTTTTCTTTACTGCACCAACATCCTTTTTATACCATGAAAGCATTCAATTCACACCGTATTTAGACCTCAAACAGAAAACATCAAAACATATTATCTTTACCTCATATTACCTTTAGTTCTGAAGACGAACTGTTAAAAGAACCACAATGTCACAACAACCTGTTTTCTCATTGCAGGAACCGTTATAACACATTTATAAGGAACAGATACTCACACAATGTTTAAAATATGTCATTGAGCATTACCAATGATGTCCTATTTGCTGATGTAGATGCATCCGACCTAACTCCAATATTTCACTTCTTGGATGTGTTTTAGGGCTTCACAGGTGTTTCATCAATGAAGTCTTATTTTGAGGTAATGAAAGTATAAACTGTAAACTGAACACTAATCCACAATCAGTAGGCTACTTTAATTGGCAGATTTTCCTCACTATTATTATTCTGCAAATAACAATATTTTTTTATTATTATTATTATTATTAGCAGACTATGTCATGGATTATATTATATTATATTATATTATTTTCCATATACAGAACATAGTGTTTTACAGATAAATTGATATGTTCAGCATCTTTCATTGTTCATGGCTGTGTTTAAAATGTTGTGGCTATTTATTCTGTTTGAAAACAAAGAGTCCACCAGCCTTGTGAGAGCCTCATGCAGAGCTTTGAACAGGAAGTTGTAAAACAGCGACTCTCCTAATCTGTCTTTTTTTTTGGGAAGAGAAATTCTTGGCCACCCGTTCATAATTAACAATACAGCTTCAGTGATTCATGGTACTGTTTTGACACAGGTCACAGGAACAGGCAAAAAGCAATCATGTTGCTCTGTTAAATTAATGGTAAGGACATCCTAAGTATTCATTCAAAGTGTTTTCTTAAATTAATTTTTGGTTAATTTATTCGTACAAACGCATGCAGACACACGCAGTCACAGAAACACGTACACGTTGTAATGCACATTTTATGGAGCTTTGAAAATGAGAGCCATAAATCCCACAAAGCTCACCAATTGGCTACGTAGGAGGGAGCCTGTCTTGAAGTGATTTCAGGAGAGCGGGAGAGGCGAGGGGAGCTGGAAGTAAGGGAAGGTTTGGGAGAAGGAGGAGGATGTGGAGAAGTGGGAGGGGATTTAATTTCAAACTGCCGCATAAGTTGACCGTTACCTCTCTGTGTCTACCCTCGAGTGAGCGGGAAGAAGAAAAAAGAAATATGAAAGAAAGGAAGTGTGCGACTGACAAAGTCACATGCTTCTCAAAGCATAATGTGCATCAGGGACGTCCTTGTATGAGTCCTCTTCACAATCTCAGGGTACAATCTGTGTACTGAGTATGTCTGTGTCATGACCTACAGGACTGCTGCATGGCCCTGCAGATGTTCAATACATCCCCTCAGGCAACAGCACTGAAACTGAGACTTTTTGTCACTGGCACATACGTACCCTTTGCCCTCTTCATGCATCACATGTTCGCAGCCTCTCACATGATCTCCTCCTCTCTGTTTGTGGTCAAACTGATCAAATGAATGGAGAATGGTTCATGCTGTCTTTTTCAGATTGTTTCCAAGTCATGCCTGTGATTATAATTTAAACCAGAAGATGGCACCACTTGACTGGTGTGCCGTCCAGATTAACCTACTGACCAGCCGTGCGTTATTAAAGACTTTGTTTATTCATTTCCTCATACTGGATGTTTTTGTGGAATTTCTACCTGTATATATATATATATATTTACAGAATCCAACTGTGAGGTATTAAGCACTGAGGTCGGTTAATGCTGCCGGGCGAGAATGTCATTGCTAGTGGACAAAAGAAAAATTACTACAGCAAACTGGGGAAATAAAATGCCGTCATGCATTAGCTCATTCAATAAATCCTGAGACAAGTTGTTACTGATGGCGGCTGAGCTGTGGTCATTTGAGATTTTTTCTACACAGTTACCACAGATTTTTTCCCCCCTGGTTTGGATAGCTGTCGCTTGCCCTTGGCAAGAAAAGGCATATCAGAGCCTGTTTGATTGTGTGCTCTCTGATAATACAATATGCATTTAATTAAAGCAGCAGGAGACGGATGCACACAGACCTTAACGGCCTCACGACTGTTTCCGGTGGTACTTAAAGGGATAGTTTAGATATTTTGAAGTGGGATTGTATGAGGTACTTATCCATAGTCAGTTTATTACCTGCAGTAGATTGCAGTCCGTACGTCCCTGGTGTGAAAAACAGACAGAAGAACCGGCACAGAAGTTAAACAATGTACTGCTTTGGACACGGCTAAAAGAAATTTTATTTATTTTAGCCACCTAAATAAACCAACACCTAAATAAAATAGTAATAATTTCATTTTAAGTGTACGCTATATTAGGAACATTTTCTTTGGTACTACATTCTCAACTGTAGAACCTGTATTCCTACGCATGCCGCGTACACAGATCCCATGTTTGAGTGCTGCTGCAGCTTAATACCTTAAAAACATATTTTAGGTGGCTAAAATAAAAGATGCTTTTGGCCCTGTTCACAGCAGTGCATTGCTCAGCTCCTGGTACTCCTGTCTGCTTCTCCACGCTGGGGACATGCAGAACGCAAACTATGGATAAGTACCGCATACAACTTCCAAAAATATGAACCAGAGAACTGAGAACCAGAGAACAGAGAAAAGCTGTGAATGTTTGGCATTCTTGCTGCACTGGATTAATTAATTAAACAATTAATCAGTTATCAGACTTGTTGACATACTTCTTTGTCAGTCAAGTAGTTGATTAATCAGCAAAATGCTTCAGCACTAGTATATTGTTAAGGTATTCCTGCTATTGTGTCCACCCCTGATTGTATGTTTTAAAGCTCCTATCTTTTTGACCACATAACCAAGTTAGTATAAGTAGCTGCAATACCCCACTCTGAGCTTGAGGACAGGGAAGCAGAGCCATGTCTATTGACTATTAACACATACTCTGCTGTGTTGTTCGGTGTGCAAAGTCCATTCAACATTTATTCCGTTACAGCCACAGTTTGAATTATTCCTCAAAATCTGCAGTCTGTGTGTTAGGTCCATTTCTCACTGAATCAAATATTCTGAGCAGCAGAAGAAGCCGATGATCTGTTCTACCTGGCAGTGTGCAAGCAGCGATTTCACAGAAATGATTATTTTACTCTGCATCACATATCATATATTTACATCAATCATGGGTCAAAGCAGAATGAGTTATTATGACAACTGTCAGGGAGTGATAGGAGAATAACAGATCTGTATTGGCTGTAGTCGCTCCATGAACCTGTCTGGTAACATCCAACCACCCTGCGGCTTGCTCAGCTGTCAGTAAAGGAGGTCTGAGTCCTAATGATCCTCCTCTGTGTGCGTATGTGTGTGTGTGTGTGTGTGTGAAAAGTAAGTGAGGGGGAATAGCTGGCTGATGAGTGTAGGCACTCTGACAAGCAAAGAGAGAAGAGTAAAGATGAGGGGTTAGAGCCTGGCAGGTGTACAGAGGACTGATACACCCACCTGGATCTGACAGGTATAGGTTGGGGGGCCTCGGTGCTCACACAACCTTCCTCCTCCTCCTCCCTCTGCTTTGCTTTCCCACAGCACCAAGGGTTAAATATAAATAATGAATTCTGGCTCCTTATGGCAAGTGCACAGGAGCCCCTATATGCTGCTCACATGCCATACCAAATACTGTCACAGTATGTCGGCAGTGCAAGAGGCTGTTTCTTACATGGGGTTGTGTTTTTATGCAATTCAAAGGGATTTAATAATTTTCTTCAGGATATTTCTTTGTTGTTTTACAAACTCGGCGTTTCTGCGGGATCAAATGTGCTATTCCCATCTTTAAGTGGTGCTACATTTTCCTGGTTCTTCCTGGTTCTCAGACAAAGAGGATTCAGGATTTTGTTTCAAGACTGGTCAAGACAACAACCGAGGGGGGGGGGCTGGGTTAGATAGGTTAAAATATCGAGGGTCCATCTGGTAAATGTTGCAAGTATAGGTATATTTGTGTAAAATCTCATAATAAATACCTAATCTATACACAGCAGGAACACAGCAGCACTTTGTGCATGTGGCCAACAATTATGTTAATTTCTTTAGTCCAAAGGCCAAATGATGGATGAAACCCCATGGGAGTAGAGCCTTTCAATGTAAACTCAATAACACTTTTACTATTAAAATAGCATGCTAGTGGTCCGCTAACATAATAAGAATAGGTTATGTGCCGCAAAGCTCAGATTGGCTTGACAATGACCTCACCTTCAACAGCAGCAGCATTTCTTGTGTGCAATATACAAAACGGAAAAACTCAGTGGCCATTAAATATGAGTCATGTAATGTTGTGTTTAATATTGTATTATAGTACAATGCAGTACTCTTAAAACGCTGTGCAAATTAGGACACAGCATCATAAATGCATGGCTGTGCAATATAAAGAATGCATTTTCAGGACAGAGTTTTTATCTACCAGAGCTTCAATTTAGGATTTGGCACCTTCTTTAATATAGAGAATATGTGTTCAACATTATTATTCAAAATTTTGCATCATCACAAAAGAAACAAGGAGAAAGATTATTTTATTTTTTTTTTTTTAATCAGCTGCGCATTTAATGTATAACAACAGTACAAAGTGAATCTTTTGCTTGCAAAATAGGAGTGTTTTTTATGTACAATATTTATACAATAATATATAGTTTAGAAAACATTACAGTTTAAACATCTGACAGTTTATTGCACAACACATTTATAAATTATCGTCAAACCACACATGAAACAGATGGGTTCTCTGTCATATTTCAACACTTAACAGGAAATGTATTCATTATTTATCTTATTTTATCTTCAAGATTACTATGACTCAAGGTCCTTTTGGGGAGTAAATTAACCCCACTGATACTGAAAAGGTAAAAAGACAGTCGAGGTGACTTTTGAAATAGCAATGAAATAGCCTCAAGCACAGAAAGACGTTAATCTTTCATCATTGCCATTGGTGAATCACAAACAGTCAACATAAAACCCTGAATCAATGCGATGCCTCAGACTGAATTTTTTTTCATCATGATAAGTGTTTTTAAGTTTTAGATATGGCACTCTATAAATACAGCAGCAAGGAGACAACAAGCAGTCAGGTAAAATGTACACTGAAACTCAAAATTAAAACTTGTGAATTATACACCGAAAACAGTCAGGATGCAAAGCGAGAATAGCGCTGTGAAGCAATTAGACGTTTTAATGAATGAACTTTACAAGGACCAACTGCTGGTCCAAATACATGTATCATTAATCATAGATCCACTCTGCGTACAAAATGTAAGGAACACCTACTTTTCACTGAGCTGCAGACTCTCTTGCAACTCCTACATCTCAAATGTCTCCAGGATTGGAAATTCATCAGCTTATTTCCTAACTGAAATTTCCACGATACCTTCAAAGTGGATTTATTGGGGAAAATCAATAAGGCATCAAAGCCTTCATCAAACGTAATCTTGCCAGATTACTTCACAGGAGCAGCAGGTGTTCTTAATATCTCGTACACTCGGTGCACTTCAAGTATCATGCTCAATGTAAACAATGACTGATGAGACGGGGAAGGTAGGGGAGCGGCACTGTTGGCCAGGGTTAGGCTAATCTGATCCCCGATCAGGCTTATAGCATCATTAATCATGCTTTCTGCTACAGTTCAATTTGGTCTCCACTTATCTTTGAATGGCTGAATTAGTGGTCTATAGATCATCACTGTACAAAATTTCCTATCTCAAATGGGATCTTTCTGTACAATGGCATGTATTATTAATAGCTTGTTCAGGAGCATTTAGTATGAATGAAACATGAGACATTATATTTGGCACAAAAAAGCCGGGGATCAGGTCTGGAAATATCTCCTACATATATTTCAAATTTGAAGGTAATGCTGTCTCTGTTCTGGATTATTAAAGAGCTGGACCTTAACCTTGTCAGTGACAAATTACGTATTACTGTTTTTAATCCCTAGCAGAAATGTAATTCAGAAAATATTCTTCAAGCGGGAAGCTGAAAAGTAATGTTTCCAGAGTCTTATGTGTTCTCTTTTCTCTTTCTATAAGCCTTTAAAAGGCAAAAAAAAAGAAAAGGCTCAACAACACAAAGTTGCACATGTTATAATGGCTCCAAATGGCAATGTCACAAGTCCATGATATGTAGTGCGAATAAGTGTCCTTCATCTTTGACATATAAAAAGTACTTTGTGTCCACATGTCCCATTAAATTGGCTGCTGTCTTTGTTGAGCTCCTGCAGTGACTTTTCAAGTTGAGTCATTCTTTATTAAGTGCTGTTCTTCAGAGCTCCATGCCACACACATTTAGTATAAGCACCAACTACAAAGACAAACCATTACCCAGCGGAAAAGAATTGGTGGCAAATTCAGCAACCTTGATGGCCCAAATCCCCCTTTCCTTCCTCTCAAGGAGCGTTTTAGAAGTTGGATGTTTGCCTGCTGGAGTTTCTTCTGAAAAAACGATGACATTGGATTCAGAAGTTGTGCTTTGGGACGCTCTGTTTGATGCGGACTGCGGTTTGTTTGTGTATGTACATTTGTATGTGTGTGTGTGCGTGTGTGTAACTCTTTGTGTCAGTTTGTTCATACAGTAGGTCCATAAAGTTTGTGAATATTATGTGCACTCATGCACATAATTCACACACGTGAGTGTCATTTGCCTTGGTTACAGACTCATGACTCCTCTGTAATAGTATATATGTCTCCATGTGTGTGTGTCTGCATGTACAGTGTGTGCATACAGCGTGTGTTTGTGTATATTGGTGTGTGTGTGTGTCTCAGCTCTCTGTAGACATGGCTGAGATGATCTGCTCCACTTTATATGCCAACTTCTGCTTCTGGGCCTGTTCATCCTGTTCCAGCGCCTCAATAATCTAACACACAGACACACACAATTATTACAAATATGCATATGATAAATTGATAATCACTTGTTTGTATCATTTGATTTATCAGCCTCTTAAACATGAAGGTTTTCTCTGTTTTATACTATTACAACCAATTTGAAAACATTACCTTGGAAACTGTGATGGGTGTTATTTACTGATTGGTAATGTTTTATAGACATAACCACAACTGGCCACTTGGGGCAAGTGGAACAAGTCATGAAACATTATAGTCACATACTATCGCCATATAAAGTTGATGTGGTGAACAATTCATCATTCATTTGGACTCACGTTAGTGGACACCTAAATAATTCACTCTCATTTTAGCTTAGTTTTAACCTCCACTAACCTCTGAGGAAAGTATCTGGCTTTTTAGCTGCACTGTGTCTACCAGCAGGTCACTAAAGCTTTATGACTGATGTATGGCGCTAGGAGGTTAGCGTACAGGTTTATTGAGGCGTTTTATTGTAAACATCTGCCTGCTGCAGCTAGAAACGAAGCATTTGAGAGAGACCAAAAAAAACACACAAAAAACACAACAAATAAAGTGACGAGCCAGAAAACCAAATCGATGAGCTGAAACCCTCCAAGCTGAGGGGAGTCTGGTGAAAATACTCAGTGAGGCATTACTACAAGCAACATATTATAAAGTCATTTGATCCAATGATAATAAAATAATATTGATTAGATCCACTTTAATATCAAAAATGCTAACTTCTGCAGGCTAACCATACCACTCGGACCTCTGCAGCACATTCCCATGTTGTTGTGTGTTCACTCGGCCTCACCTCTTGGCTGTACTTGCTGACATAAGCGTAGATCTCATGGAGGGCACTGAGCATGTTGAACTCACTGGAGTGAAGGCGGGCCTGTTCAGCCAGATAGGCATTCATATCCTGATCACTGATGGCAGGCAGCCGGTTGATGTCGGCGTAGTACCTGAGAGGAGACACACACACAGTGAGAGAGTCAGTGTCTAGGACACAGCCATGCATACCAGCCCTTCTCTATTTACTTCAGTTCACCCCGTTGTTGTAAAAGCCAAAGAATACGACCATTAAATGCTCCTGTTAATCGGAGGTGTTTCGACAGAAAAAATAAGGAAATGTGTCAGTCACCGGTTCATTCATTTAATAATGCTCACAGTACCTTCAAAACACACCTGCACACTGTTCTTACAAAGCACAGCTTCATGTACTTATGAAAACCTTCACTCGACTACATATTGATTCTGTAACTCTCAGTCCTATTACGACTGCTGAGGTGTTGGAGGTAGGGCTAGTAGAGGCTGCGACAGCTCTTTATTAAAAGATTTCCTGATTGATATGAGCATGCGTGAGGCTATGCAGCATAGCCTGTATTGGGAAAAATGATTAACCATGCCAGGTTTAACATAAGTGTGCCCCAGAAGCCACAAAGAGCAGATCAGCCGTCCGTTCGATTACAGCAGTGCAGGCAATTAAAGGACCTGGTGATTAGATCTATGGAACCAAGAGGAAACCATAATAAAAAAAATGACGGTCAAGCGGGGTCCTGGAAAATCTCCCTTTTCAATAAAATAAATAAATAAATAAATAAAGATGCTTTGTGAATATCTAAATCTTACTTTCTAACTTTCTTAATAGCTGTATACTTCTCAAATTATTTGAAATAAAAGCCTTGGGTTGGGTTCATTAACAGCTCAGTCTAAGATAACCAAGCACTCCTTAATTTGTCACTAAAGTTGCATCGACAAAGGACTCCATTACATCACATGACAAACTGTCATAATAACAGACATAGATCACAGAGACTATTCTGAGTGAGAAATTCACATCTCTTTTTTTATACAGGACTGTGTAGCCCTAAAACCTGTTAAAACCTAACAGCAGCCTTTAACATCTAGATTACCGTATTTTCACGACCAAAAGGCGCACCGTATGAAAAGGCGCAGTTTCATTTATGTGTGCCATTTCTGTATTTAACACACACATAGGGCGCACCTGACGATAGGGCGCACGTTTTATATACATTTTATATACATTTTATATACTCTACTACCATACGTACGTCCGCCTTACAACAACACACACGCATACAAGTGTGCGTATTTAAAAAAAATAGATCGGGAGCAAAACTGAGTTTGTTTGTGCTTTATTCAAGTATTAATTACAAAGTAATAAAATTTTCTAATCATCACTCAATAATCAATAAGCGTCGGCATGGTAAAAACAAGCACATTACCGGTAACAGTCATTAATAAAATCCATCGAAGTCAAACTGTGGCGTAGCTCGCCCGGCGCTGCCTACCACTCTTCGTGAAGCTGTGGTCATCCATCGCTCCCACGCCGCTCGCAGCCTCACTTTGAACGGCCGGTCCCACTCCTTGTTATAGCTGCATTTACTTTTTTTTTTTTACAAGTGCTTCCATCTTTTTCCTCCATGTCTCCTGCTGGCTGCTGCTGCATGCGACGCTGTTGTTGTTTTTGGCGCTGCCGTGCAGCGGGCGCGCGCACCCGCGTCTAGCTTGATTGACAGAGCCCACCCCGCCCGCCCCCTAATGACAGCTCAGCCTCTCCCGTCTCCCGAGTCCATACACACAGCTGTTTGCGCTGCGTAAACGCCAGGTTACAGCCTACCTACTGTGAGACTGCATTTAAAAAAATCAAGTGCCACTGTCAATAACAATGCGGGACATTATCTCAATTTCAAAATGCGGGACTGTCGCGCACAAAGCGGGGCATCTGGTCACCCTACATCGGCTGTGAGATGCGCACGCATAGAGTCACAAATCAGAAGCGACGGTAATGTGAAGTCAAACTGTGGCGTAGCTCGCCCGGCGCTGCCTACCACTCTTCGTGAAGCTGTGGTCTCCTTCGGTCATCCATCGCTCCCACGCCGCTCGCAGCCTCACTTTGAACGGCCGGTTCACCTCCCGGAATAACAGCAAGCGTAGCGTTCATCTGCTTCACTTTCTGTTTCACATCGGCTGTGAGATGCGCTCGCATAGAGTCACAAATCAGAAGCGATGGTGATGTGTGGAAAAAACCTCCCGGTCTCCTTACATACACCTGCCTCAGCCACTCGGCAGTTTCTGTCCGTTAGCGTGGCAGCCAAGCACAGCAGTAAACGAAGCCTTTTCGTTCCCCGTTGTGCGTATCGCTACAGTGCTGGTTCCCTTCTTCTCCACCGTGTGACTCACCGGGATGTCGAAAGTTAGCGGCACCTCGTCCATGTTGGTGATGTGGCTCGGCTGGATGCGCTTTTCGGCGATGTGCTTCTGGCAGTAGGACCGGAAATTCGCCAGCTTTTCATAACAATCCGCCGGACGTTGCTGCGCTACCGTAGTCCTGGTCCGGATGGAAAAATTGCACCGTTTCATAAAACGCCAGCACCAAGACGGACCTCCTTGGAAATGTTCACTTTTCATTTCCTCCGCTAGCGTTACTGCTCTGAGTCGGATGGTGACAGTCGAAACGCTCCTCATGCTCGCTCTTTGCTCAACGATCCATTGCTCGAGTCTTTCCTCTAACTCCGGCCACCTCGCCTTATGTCCGCGGAAACTCAGCTGAGTCTTCTTCACCTGTCGGAGCTCGTTCTCCAGCTTCCTCCACTTGCGAACCATCGACTCGTTAATTTTATATTCTCTCGCGGCGCTCGATTCCCATATTCCTCGGCGTAGCTGATAGCCTTCAGTTTAAACTGAGCTTCATAAGCGTGTCTCTTTGCCATTTTCAGGGTTGTTAAAACAACAATGTTCTGCATAAAGCACATACCTGTTCTTTTATACACAATCCACGCCCACACATCCCCCTCTCTACCACGTCCTACTCATGGTGGTCTCTTTTACGTCCGCCTTACAACAACAACAAAAACCACAACACACACATAGGGCGCACTGCACTATAGGGCGCGCCGCACATTTTGAAAAAAATCTAAGACGTTTATATGCGCCTTATAGTCGTGAAAATACGGTAAACCTAATGCTATTTATAACTAAAACAAACATCGATTCTAATTTTCACCTAAAACACCGGCTGTGTGTATTAACTAACCCCCTGAGGAAGTGAGAAACACTAAAGAATCTGCCATTTGGGGGATATTAATATTTTTTTTCATTCTTGTGAAGATCTTTGTATGTGTAAACCTGCAGAAATGCATATACACACCTTTCTACCCAGCTTTTGTAGTGTGGTATGTCCTTGGCGTAGAGTAGTTTGGTGGAGGGTGAGTCTTTGCCCAAACGGTGTTCAGAAGTTGAGCAAGAGTCCATAAAGGTTTGGGCCACCACGGACAGACAGGCGTCTGTGATGCTGCTCTTATGGATGTCAAAGACAAACTGGGGATTCTTGATCACGTTCACCCAGAAGCGCAGAGGCAGGCTGCAGATAACAACAAATGTTTAAGAGAAAGTATATAGACGGTGTGCAAAATATCATTTTCTTCATGTTTACTAGATGTTTGGTTTTATTAGTTATTTATGAGAACAATATTTGAAATGAGTTTACTAAAATTAAAATGTAATTCAGAGCCTTAAATTAAATTTGTGCAAGCTCCCTCTTTTTCCTCACCAGTTGCTCTTCCAGGTATGTCGAACGTCCATGTCATGGATGCCGTGTCTGTCGGCCTGCTCGTCCAGGAAATCAAACATGTATTTGATTGCTAGAGGCAGGGCGGTTCCCCGACACACAGTGCTGAAAAGTGTCTCAAACAGGTCGTCTACAAACTTCTGCAGCGTGCCCTGTAGAAAACGTGCAAATGCGTGCAGTTAAAACCTGTACTTATTTACTAGTTTACTAGATGCTTCTACTGTTTTTACTCATATATATTGCTACTAAAAATATTTTTTAATACAGTGCACCTTTGTTGCCAGTAGCCTCGTCAGATAGATCTCAGACACCATCTTGCTGCCGCGCTCTCCCTCTTTCTGGTCCCCGTGGTCGTGGTTCTTGACCAAGTGCCAAACTTTAACCCCACTCTCCAGGTCAGGGGTTAACATAGGCACACGGGAGTGGGGACTATCTGGGCTGGTTGGTGTGGAGCGGAAGGGTACATCCACACCTAGATGGTCAAATGTCAAATATAAGAAAAAATGTGTATTACATCCATGTGTAGATGCAGTTTCTAAATAAAAGGTATCTCGATTAGTAAACAGTTTGTTGGATCAGGATCTGCTCAGATGGAAGGAAAATCATATTTGTTTTTCCAGAGTTAACTTCTAACTGAATTTTAAGTACTTTTATTTTACTTCAACAGTACTGTACCGTATCTGCTGATACTGCGTGGGAAGCTGGCTGAGGAAGGAATGTTGAAAGAGGACATCTGTTTGGGCACCAAGGCCACCACACAGCGCTCAGACACCTGGAAGACAAAGGTAAAACAAACCATGTATGGAATAAAAAACATTTTTAAAAAAAGTTTCATCTTAAAAACAGGGACAACCTCAGCTACCAAATAAAACCACACTAATAAAAAATATCCATATAGATGGATTTCCTTAAAACTTAAAGCCAAAATAAATTTAACAGAAACACTTTAAGTAGATTTCAGTAATAAAAGTAGAAATCCTCTGCGCAGCAATATAATTCAGTTCGCCAATGGTCGCAATCATTGTGGAAGAAACTAAACTAAAAGTCAGCTTTAAAGCCATTTAAGATTGTTTTCATATATTTTTATAATGCTTTAAATTTGTTGTCAGGCAACTGCTTTTCTCTTTATTAATTAATTACAGTGTAAAAAAAAAAGGCTAATGAGATGTTATAGTCTAATGTGCGCCGCACTATTACTGGAACCTAAACCTGCACCACTGCACCCACAAGTAGATTTCAATCATAGCGAAATATGGACGTGTTTGCTTGGATGAAGTTCAGTGACTGCTGAATGTTTTGAAGTTAAAATGTCTCAGCAAGGACACAGTGTTGTACAGTAAAGTGCTGGTTGTGAAGTATCTGTGTAATTGTTCCAGGTAAATATACAGTGGCTGTGTCTGGCAGACGAGGCGAGGTCACTCACAGCGTGAGCTAAAATCCCGCTACCGTTCTGCAGAAGCTATAGATGTAACTAATACAAATCCAGCTTTGCAACAGAGCAAACATTTCCACACCTTGCAGAGAGATTAAGAATGAAAGCGCAAATTGTTTATCTTCTTGACAGATAAGAGGGAGTATTTTCCTTTCTTTCGTCAAAACATGCTTTTAGCGTAGTCTTTATTTCCGTCTTTGTTTGAACCAAAGTCTTATACGCTGAAAGGTTGGCTGTAAGCGAGCGGTAAAGTTGGCCCAAAGCTCATAGGCGAGGCGAACATTTGACTGACAAAGGAACAGGATGACTGATCGAATGTTGGTGACCTGTGTAGTTGTGTTTATATGCTGAAAAAAATAAAAAATAAAATAAAAGCAAGTGCATGTCCAGTTGACTAAGAGTACTTGTGACCGTGAGTGTGAAAAAAGGTTGGCAGGGATGATGTGGGTGATATCAATATAAATAAGTAATACTCTGTCCTTCATTAACAATTGATAGAGCAACTGGATAATCACACAGATGAAAATTTAAAAAAGGGCTGGAAAAGGTTCAGGTTTTGCAGGTGTAAGAGTTCGCTTTGTAAGGTCAGTATTAATTAGAGCTGAGACAATAAGTCGATTGACAGAAATTTGATTGATTTATTGTTTGACTTATTCTTTGTGCTCTTCGCTCATTCAGATTATCTCCGTTATTATATCCTTGCAATGTTAATATATTTTGGATTCAAAACGAGAAATTTCTACTTCTGCCATTATGAAAGAATTATTTGAGAAAGTAATCTGCATGTAATCAACAGTTGTAGCCTGTGAGTGTTTAATGTAATTAACAGACCTGGTAGTGCATGAGTGTGTTGAGCCTCTTCCAGTCGCTCTCAATCTTGGTGGTGATGTCCTCATCCTGGAGGACCACACGAGCTGTTCTGCCCTGCCGCCACTCTGTAGAAAAAATATTAATCATTACTGAATGTGTGACATACGTACATTTTGGAGAATGTTTTTATCCCGAGTGCCTGACAGTTACATATTGCCTAAGGTCCATCGTTTGTCTTGCGCTGTCATGTCGTCTTTGTGTACTGCGTAAGTTTCTTCTGTAAGACTGCAAGATGTCGTGCAGCTAAAATGTCTCTCGTATACTTTTACTTGACAATTAAAGTGATTCTGTGAACAAAACACGGATGACAGTGTGTCTTCACAAGGATTTAAGATGCCCAAAGCAACAAAGAGAAACTGATCCTCTGCAAATCCCTAACCTTCAAAAGCCCCTGAAAGTATAACACTACTAAACTAAAGCAATATCAGAGACTACCTACAGAGTATCCTATTTACTCCCTTTGAAGGTGCATGTCAGCTGGATTTGTGCCAAGTCATTCAGTATTTGATGACATATTGTGGGCGTAAGCCTGAGTGTAGGTGTACTGTCAGTAAGGTTTAACATCAGTGTTGTTGAGTGTTGCTCTGATTAGGGCTGTAAACAGGTATGGGGAGGGGGTTGTCCTCCAGAAACTGGTGTTGAGCCCTCTGTCATACTGTACATCTTCAGCTCTTAGTTTTAAACAGCATAATTATAACAGCCTCACCTAGGTCCATGTCTGCAGCTCGTGGTCGCTGTGAGTAGGGCATGTTCTTGTACACTGCATCCAGGATCTTCTCCTTTACCTGGGTAATGGTGTCACAGTTGAGCACCTTGACAGGGATTTCTGGGCTATTCTCATTGTCTGGGTTCACACAGCTCAGCGTCTGGGGATCCAGGATAGCAAGAGAGAGGAGGGGGAGAGGGGTAGAGGGAGTAAGAGAAAAAAGCAAAGAGAAAGCTGTTGCTTGCTAGGAAAGTCCTTTCATTACCTACTCCTCACCAAACTGTCCTGGTGGAGAGGATCTTTGCCAGAAATGTAATTTCACACCTCCAGGATGTGGCTACGCAGCTCTTGCTGGGGCATTAAACAAGTAATGAGACACAGCCTCCCACACTGTCGACATGGCGATCAGAGAGATGTCATCCTGTCGCTAGCTGGCTCTGCTTTGGAGCTAAAGCCTGAGGGAGACAATATTCTGACGGGCTGGTGGAGGCACCCAGCCGGCTCAATTTAAATGGAAAGGTAAAATAAAGATGCATCTTTTGTTATGCATGTGTGAAACTTTTCAAACTTCTTACTGATTAGAATGAGCGTATACAGTCGTAATTATTTTATCAGTTCTTCACTCATTGTTTCATTGTGTGTCCACTCATTTGCATAGCCATGACGCGTTAATATCCTGTTAAACTACATGAGCTCTTGAGAACTTAAAGCTCCAAACTTGGTAAGAAAAGGGTCAAGACAAGCTGTGGTTATATTATGAATGAACCAAATTGATGGGCAAAGTAACCCAGAATATCATACACAGCTTACATGACTTCCATCCATTGAAACAATTGACAGCATTCACTGTTGGGAAGCCAGTGAGGGATCACATACTTATTTCTGTACTGATGGTTCCTTCTGATTGGTCAGGGTGTTTGTAGGTGGGAGTTTAGGTTCTGGAGGTGATAGCAGCTCCTTTTATACCCTCTCAGTGAAGCTCTGAGGATACACGTGGTATCAACAGTATCAGGAGTTAGCAGTGACAAGGACTGCAGTGTACAGGGAATTAGCTTTAGCATTACGGAATTAACATTTTAACAGAACATGTAGACAAATGCATAGTAAGCAAAAAATAGGAAGTAGTGGTGTTTACTCTTAGTGTTGCCAGAGGTTTGCATTTCTGGACTTACAACTGGATGAATAATTGCACCAGGGTCTGGTTTTCTAAATTTGTTTTGACAAACGTTCTCAGGTTGACACTATGGACATCTGGCTATGCGAGATTATCTGCCACTGACGTCAACTATCCAAATATTCAAAGGATTCGTAAAATTACAACCACAGCCTAAGCACATGCCACATTTCTGTTGATTTGTCAAGGCTCTTAGCCAACGAGATGTATAAAAATGAATACAGACACCATTTTGGACTTTTAATTATTATTTTTTTTTAAATGTCTTTGTGACTCACCAGCGTCTTGTATTCAATCTGCTGTCGGATGAGCTTGTCCTCACTGAGGGAATAGCGTGCCTCTCCAGTGATGGAGTCTATGGGTCCCTTCTCCATTTGTTGTTTGATGGCACAGAACAGCATGAAGAGAGGCTCGCCAGCACACTCCTTTGTTTTGGAAGGCAACCGAGGGATTAGAGTGGAAGGTGGGAGAAAGGAAAATAAAACAGGAAAGAAGTGGAGGGAAGGAAAGAGATCTGTATTCATCAACACAGACGATGAGATTCAGAAAGTAGAGCGTGACACATCAGACATAATAAAGCGTCTTTTTTTTCCTTTTGAATCACAAAACCGGAGATATGTGACCCCACAGCTAACCATTATCACGCCACAATGTCCATGAAACACATCAATATCAGACAGTTGAAATGGCAGCTACAGCAAAAAGGGACATTGCACCCTATTTCAAAATCAATGCTAACAATTTTAAGGAAGCATTGTCATAGTTTATCACGCTGACACCTGTAGCAATAAGGTGCTAGAGAGAGATTTCTTTTTACCTTGAGAAATTTGTGGAGCAAGAAGGCAAACCAATTTGTCAGCATCTTCTCTGCCACCGACTCTGTTCTGCAAGACAGGAAGTAAGAGTTTGTTAGCAAGAGACGTCCCACAGAGAGCTGGAGTGCTCTGATTATTCTTTTATAATTTAAGACATAGAAGAGCCTGACATTGCTGGAACCAAAAAAAAAAACATGACATGGAGAGTTTACAGAGAAATAACATCTTTACTCAACCACTCGGCCTCAAAGGACACATGCTCCGATATACTGTACTGAAGTGCTGTTAGTGCACAACATATTTGGGTCATGACATAATTGTGCAGAAGCAAGTTATGTCTCATTCCTTGAAGTCTGGTTCTTTCCCACTGTGTCTGCACTTAGCTACTAACATGTGTCCAGATGGGAAACATTTTATGATTTACTAGTAGTAAATCCTTTAAATCATGTAGCACTTCCTTTAAAATGATGTATCTATAAGCCCTTTTAAATCTGATCCAAAGCCTGCAGCATTATAGCCACCAGCATCATTCCCTCCCTAACATGCTGTCTCTCCGTCACTCTTTATTTTGCTCCTTACCTTCATTTCAACTCTAACCTGTACTGATGCATCTGTTGACAGCATCCTGTTTCTGCAAGAACAGCATGTTTGGGCTAACAAGTTCTTGTTGTACTGGCTCCCATGTGAACTCATCCTTATATTTAATGACTGTGCTTCAGATTGAGAGAGAGCCCTCCTTTTCGGAAAAAAAAAAAAAAAAAACCTCTTCATGAAACATTCAGTAGGCCAGTCTCAGCACTGGGGAAACAATCGGCAGATAACCAGAGGTGGAGGAAAAGAGGGAGAGAGGCGAGAGGAGAGGTGACGGGAAACGTGAGCTACAGCTGAATGTTTCATGAGTAGCACACAGAAGATAAGTCAGACTGACAACGACTCTGCCGCCGCTGCACTCAGTCTTCCCCATTAAGTTCTCTTCCTCTTTCAGTCCCTCCCACTCTCTATCACTTCTACTGCTCCTGTCTTTCAACTGTCTGCTCAGGCACACTTCTTCTCCGACTCGTAACGGCTGTTTCACGCCGCTGCACAAAACAAAGTTGAACAGAGGTGGCCTTTCCTTTACTGGCCTAGTTACTCATCCGTCAGAAGTGCAGTAACTGGGCTGGAAAGAACAAAGCACAGGTATTATCTATGCCTAAAGATAAACAACTCTGATCAGAATCGGTCAGGTTTATGACAGAAAAAGACCTAAATCCTCTGACCACATTGGAAATATGGGCGAAGAAAGTGAGGAAGAAATTGTGGGATTTTATTCCAAGTCCAGTTTTGGTTTGAATGACAAACATGACCTTGTATTCAAAACATCTAAAGCAGAACTTTATTTATGATCTTGAACTTTTTACCTATGAAGTGCTTAGCCTTCAAGTTTAAATGAGATATAACTAAGCAAAATGACACACAGTATTCGAAAATGACAGTGTATTACTGCTGGTTTACCTGCGCAGGAGTAGTTTGGGGTGGTTCTTGCTCTCCAGGTTGCGTTCTATAAGGTCTGAGAGCAGGTGTTTGAGGATATCTGTAGCGTACTCCAGCCGTCCTTGCAGAGCGGTCATGATAAGCGAGGCGACGTAGCCGCGATCACGCATTGAGAAGGAGCGTTGCAGCTCCAGTGTACGGATGAACGTCAGCAGAAAAACCTTGTTATTCACCAGCTGAGCAAACAGCTTCAAGGCTTTCTCCACATTCGCCTGTCCACTCCCCGGCACCTACGCACATCATACACGCATCATGCATTTTAGCACACACACACAAAGACAAAAAGACTCTTATTAGATAATACTTAACGATGAGAAAGTTGAGCATGTGCAATGAAATGTACACAAAAATTCTTATATATAAAGATCTTTGCAATAATGCTAATAAAGTAACAAACCATATCAAGGCATGTGTACAATATAGAAGCACTGGTATGGTGATACACCACCGTGAAGCTTTCACTTTATCTGAGTCTGAGAATATACATGAATCTTTCTTAACTCCTGCAAAAATTAAAGGACTTTTTATTTTAATGAAAAGGAGGTTAACGTTTTAAGTGCAATCAGAAAGGCTCTTCAGAACGGAGATCTTTTCAAATCATTGTGATCATAATAATGGCTTGATTAAACCAGCTGTAATTGCAAATACCAACCCAGTTTTGACCTTGAGTACATGACAAGTTGTTTAAAAAAAATAATAATGAAAAGGCAAATCCGGTATTGAGGGCTTTAGGATTAAGCCATTGAGATCAAAACAATAATGGCTGAGTCAAAGTAAACTTTAACAGCAGGCCCTCTTGAGTTTGAGACATGATGGAAAAAAAAGAAACCAAAAACTTGTTCTATAGTGTAAAAGGTCAAGAAAAGTTGGCAGAGACTAAGAAAACTTTTCCTCAAAATAAAATGGGTGCAAGCTGAGACTGCAAACAACCAAATACCACTCACAAGCTCCTCCAGCTGGCGAGGACACCATTAAACAAACACCTCAAACCGCCATGAGTAGACTGGCATTTACACACACTGCTCTGTTTCGACAGCACTTTGACAGCTCTTGCCAACAAGACAAAATCAATTTATTTTGGAGCGTACTGGAGCCTAAAGGTCAAGACGTCAGAAAAGTAGTTGAAAATGGACTCGAGTATTAAGCAGCTCTGCTTCAGATTCCTCACCTCCAGTTCCCGGAGCACGGGGTGATCATCGATGCCAGGGAAGAGAACCCTCATAGAGTAAGTGCGATAGTCCAGGTAGGGGATGCCAGCTCTGTCCAGATCACTTGTCAACTCGTTGATGTCTGTCTGCAGTTCTGCAAAGGCTGCATCCAACAGAGAGGCGTATTAAATATGTTTTCACGTCATACAAAGCTCTAAAAAGCATGACTGACAGAAGTAGGCCAACTGAAAATTTAAGTTTTTTAGATCCACATGTTTGATAATTTATCTTTTGCAGTATATTTAATATTAGTCCATCAATCATTCTCCAGACAATAAATTGGTACTTTATTAGTGTTAAAAACATCTGTCAAAACATCAGTTCTCAACAGATGGTGCTATAATCCAACAAATTAATTGCTCTTTTGGAGTGTGATTTTCACTCAACAGGATTTATGATAGTTTTATGATAGTTTAATCTCCTTGACCGGTCAGTCTCGCTCACCTTCCTTGCACTCCAGAGCGACCCGAGACTCCAGATTGTCCATCTGCATCTGCAGGCGCTTCAGAGTGAGGTCGTTCTCATGTGACTTTCGTCTGTAGGCGAGTAGGACTATGATGACGATGATGAGGAGCAGACCTCCTCCAGCTGTGATGCTGAAGATGGCAGGAAGGGTGAGCAAGCTGTCAGACCGGATGTGAATATCTCCTGGAGAGATGTGAAGTCCTCCTACTTGGACCTGGACAAAGTCAGGATGAACAACAATACAGTTTCAAACGCAGTGCTACAAAATAGTGCTGAAAATGCTCACAAAGATGAAATAATTACACAGAACAAAGGAATAAATCACTCATCAAAAGGCTGGCCTTGAATTCAAAATATTGTAGCTGAATTTTAAAAAAAAAAAAGCTATAATTCAATAACTCTGGAGGGCAATATGCTGTAATTGGGAACCTACCAGACCATGAGTGTCAGACAATGACACAAAGACAGTGACTAAACTGAAAGCCTGTCGGTGACCCACAAACACAGTGACGCACATACGAGCACTGACCCACAGACGGTGACCCACATCCTAGCAGACAGACAGTCAGATGCATATAGAAACACTGGTAAGACTGACCAGGACTTTGTGCTGCCCGGTGAGGTTTGGTGGTTCACAGAGTAACTGTGTATCAGACACAGTGAGCAAACAGGGTGTATCTCCAATCAACACTGTGTAGTTCAGCCTGGCTCCACCAGATGCAGATGGCACCAAGTTACGTCCCTGCAACATCGATAGAGAAACAAAATGCAGAAAATATTAATAGTTCCTTCAGTATACAGTGCACAATCGAGCAAAAACCGAAGTACTAATTTGACAACACTGCTTCATGCAAGCGTCCTTATAAGAAATGGTCTGGTAAGTCTGTAAGGATTCAGATGACAAAAGTTTCCAGACTTTATCTACTGTGTAGTAAACTCTGCTACTGCACACTTGTGTGTAATGCCAAGCGACTTGGCAAAAATACAAAGTAATAATGTTCCCGTCTGGTTCCCTGGCATCGCAGAATTGTTTGTTTTTTTACCCCATTGGCATGTTTGCTTTTAATATATTTCCACAAGGCTTTTGTTTTGTAGCACCATTTCATTTTTTGGTAACACTTTATTTTACAGGTTCCTTTAATTTTATACTGATTACCTGGTCAGGTATCTAAAGGTTCATTTTTAGGACATTTTATAGAGCAAATTAAATCCAATTTAGAGCATTTTTGCAACTAAATATAAAGTAACCTGCAAAATAAACCTTTTTTGTGTGTTTATTAAAGATCATACGTGTAGAATTTAAAGCTCAACAAATGATTGTGATGAATTATGATAAATTTTACAGCATTATTATAATTATCAGTAATCAACCATCTTGGAGAATATTGGCAGCCAGGTTTTACAGTCTACACTGTGAATAAAGTCAGATTTTTCTAAATTATTTTACCTGACACAAGCGGATTACTTCATGACACAAACACAATATTTATAGGAAGCCAGTAATTAATTTGATTAAGGACTAAAATAAGATTTATCATTGAAGGGACACTGGGTGATTAACAATGTCATTTTTAATGTTAGATAGTTGTTGGTTTGGGAATTTCTCTCTTTCTATTGCAGTAAAATCAAAAATGAATCCATAATATCTTCTCTAACTTACTTTGAGTATAATCGGAGCACCAGGTTTCTGCTCCAGAACGCCTGATAGGCTGAGGGGCTCCAGGTAAGGGTTGGGATAGTAAACGAAGCTTGTGTTGTTGTACGTGAGCAGAGCTTGGACGTTGTTGAAGACAAAGCCAAACTCGTCCACATGTTTGACCGTCTCCTGGTCTGCTGTGTACTCCGCTTTCAGAGAGGGAGCGAAGCAGCTGATGGTGGTCGTGTTCAGCACTTTGCACACCTGGAAAGAAATCAAATCAGGTGTCTATGATACAGATGTCACAGTGCATACAGTTTTTTCTTCTTGTTCCTACAGTTGAACGTTTGAGCTTCACCGTTTAGAATGATATATGCGTAGAAAAAGCTGTTTTCACATTCATAACTGAATGAAAATCTAATTTCAAGGGATGGACCTACGAGCATGATCTTGAAACCTCCAGTGCACCGACATACTGAAAATCATCATCATCAGACATGTTGTGGTCCAGCTGTTAAATCCGTAGGATGAAATGTATTTACATATTTATAGATTCTTGAATTTTTGATGAAGGAGAAGATGCCATTTTAAGGACTTTTGTACATCTTGATACATGTCTGGGGTTGATCCTTAAGAATTTCCTTAAGATGTGTGATAGTTTTTCTATTTTCAGTAATATGACACTGTCTTATCTGTGAAAGCGCTTGAAATCACTGTTTAAATGCACTTTTTTATCTGTTTTGAACCCATTTCTCGAGCATATCTTCCATATGAAGCTGTTGCCATATAAAGCTGTTCACATGAGCCGTCACTCCCTTGATGAATACCAGTCTTTTGTCGCTGCTGTTGTGTTTTTGGTACTTTATCAGTAACCAATAGCTCTCTGAAATTGGCATGTCGCCGTCTTTTTCTTCTTCTGCAGTACTTCAGCCTCCTCCTCAAAATCAAGCCGATCCCTTAAATTCAGCCAGCTCCAGGCCCGTTTCCAGGCTTCTGTTTTTATCAGGTTTTACAGAAAGTACTTTCAAGTCAATTAACTGCTTTTGTAATTCAAAACATTTTTATTTTTTTTTGTTCTGTTTTGGAGATATGTGAGATAAAGTGACTGCCCTCATTACATTTACCAATGAACCTTCTTTTAGCAGCTGATTTGGGTCAAAGTTCAGCTTTAATCTCTTTAGATCTCAGCACTGCCAGTGTTGAACATGCCGTTTTAATTGACTGGCTCAAATTCTGGGCAGGCATCATTAACACGCCATTTAATTGGTTAAGGGCATACCTCTCACACATAGCATTGTCCACTATTCTCAACACAATTAGATGTAGCTAAAGGTCCTAGATTGACAGTTGCACTTCCACCTGAGCTGTAATATTTTTAAATATAACCTTTTCTTTCCATTGCTGTCAACAGTACATATACACCTGCTCAAACTTAGAGACACAAATGACCTTGGTTGAGAGCATCTTTTCCCAAACAATTTGCCAAACTCATATATACAGTATATAATTTATTGATTAGTAACACGATCATATGCAAAATATTGGATTTTTATCAATATATATATATCTATACATAGATATATATATATATATACTGATATTTTCCAACTCATTTTGGCCGGTATACACACATTTTTTTCTCCCACCTAATTATAGAGAAGACCACATCCCTGTAGTGGGATTAACATATTATTATGCCAATTCATATCGTGATGGCTCACAGGCATGAAATATGATGCATTTCAAAATGTACACATTCACTGTGCAAAATAAGAAAACAACGTCAACTAAGGTTACATATAAAATATACCATAAGTATTTTTATATGACATTTTCTACCAAAACCGTAAGATTCATCCTACTTTAACAGGCTTTGGTGATTCTCTATGAGACAAATCTAACAATAGCCACAACCAGGGCAAATTTGACCTGTTTTACTAGTTGTAAATAAATAAATGTACTCTTTGTCCACAGAGATCATGTTAAGGTAAGAGCATTGTACAACTGTACAGCAAGTGTACTCTTTTTCACACTGTTGAATAAATGAACCCAAATTAGTAGGCAGTTTCAGATCCTCAGGCAATATCCCTGATCGGTCCAAAGTGGAAAACTTGGGGCTAAAGGTGACTGGACTTTTGCCATCGAGGCCCCAACACTTTGGAACAATCAATCAATTTGGAGCAACCTGCCTGAGGAGCTCAGGCAAGCAGAATCAGCACCATAAATCACCCCCGAAACTGAATCATACTTCCATGTCAGTTTTTAAAATGTCATTTTGGAATGAACCATTCTATATGCAACCTCTTTCTAACCCCTTTGTTTATGTATGGCTTCATTATTACAACCACAGCAACAGTGACATTTTACAAACTATTGCCCCATTAGATTGTGCAAATGTACATCAAGCTACTGTTCATTAATTTGCTATGTGTCCTCCAGTCTGCTTGGTAACCAGACAGTATGTTTTGTCTGACTTTGTTCATACTTTACGACAGACATGCAATATTTAGTACTTTAAAAAAAACTGAACTGAAGTGTCACCCTATCGCACATAATTTTATGTATAAAACTGCATAAATACTTTAGGCTACATTAAAAAAAAAGAAAGTCAGTATAGATCAATATGTAAAAACAAAAAGTAGTAAATGAACCACAGCACTAAATCTACCTTTTCACATCGGAGGAAACCATCAATAGAGAACAAATTTACCCTGCCATGTTCTATCAGCTTGAGTAAGCAATGTCAATGAAGGTTAAGTGCAGTATATCAGCATAGTCACACTCACATTGACGGATTCGTGACCAGCATATTTGACTCGGACCCGTGGCTCCTGAACTACATCCAGGTTGGTCCCAGTCACTGTCAGGGTGGTGTGTCCGCTGTTTGGAAGAGACAACATATTTAGGTAGGCTCATATGTAAACTCAGACTGCCTTATTTCAGCACGATTTAACCACGACTGCAGAGAAATCAATCATTTTAACTTGTAAACATTTTCCAGCGAAATCGCATTAATACAGGTTTGAGGGAGGTATAGCTGGCATGGAAGCTCACTCTTTGTTATTGGGCAGAAGAGCCAGATCAAACAGCGAACCAGCTGGCTGCTGTTTTATATTCATCCACAACTGTGAGGCTGGCATAGCATGAATACAGGTGCTGCTTGTTTACATATCTGTGCTAGATGTGATTGAAATAAACAACACTCTCTAATTTTTTGTATAATCTACGCTGCAGTGTGAGTTTAAAACCCTGTATGAGTATGGATTTGGGAAGTATAGATGGAGAGACAAAGAGGAGGGGGGTTATATGGGAGAAAACAAACTGAAAATGGTGTAAAAAGGGGGAAAAACTGGCCAGTCTAGTCAGCCTGACACAGTGCCAATCCTTCTCTTCTCACACTTCAAAGGCTACCTAAGCTTGTAGGGCCACATATTGGGACTGCACATTCATGATGAGGGCTCCTGATTGCAGCTCCATAAAGCTCCTCCTGTCACTAGGCTGAGGGCCAGGGTGTTTCTCTGAAGTCTAATCTGCAGGGACGTAGTGCTGGGTAATCCCACCTGAACCCAAATTAAGTGCCATCTTTTATTTAGCGGAGTACAGGTAACGCACCTTGTCAAGTGTGATTGAAATGTTCATGCAGCAGATTCTCCTTCACTGTAATATTAGCAGCATCACACTTTGTTCATGTCAAATCTGTCATGAGCATTTGAGGGAAAACGCAGCATAAACAGGAACATAATAATGAACACAGATTTCCATTTCCTCATATAAATCACCTTGTTGTGATTACAGATTAGATTGTATCATTTAATAACCTTGTTATCACCGGCTACCATGCCTCAGTTCTTTGCATCACTCTTCCTGTAAACCTGTTTTTGGCTAACTCACAGATTGATAATCTGCCTAGTGTAGATTATCACATTGAAGCAGATTTTTTTATAATATTAGATGTTTTTGGAAAGCATACTACTATATAATAATCAAAGTATAAGTGTTTTTTTTTGTTTTTTTTGCCAACTTAGCATAAAGTGAGTTAAAGAATAGTGTCCTTTTCAATTTTTTCCTTAACACTCACTGCTGTTGAGAACATGCTGTAGGTGTAAAATTGAGTTTGTGTGTGTCATACCTCCTTGTGTTGAGAAAAACACAATGAAAAGAGGCACTTGTTTACTGTACATCTGATGTTATAATTCATAGAAATGGTTTGTTTTAACATGCATGCAATTTTTTTATGTTTGGACATTTAAATAATTCAGTTGCCATGTGAAGAGAAGCTCAAGCTCCCCATTCACACTTATCTCTGTGAATAGTCTCCTATCAATCTAGGGCCCAATTCACTTTGTCTTGCATTAATTTGGGCATATATCTCTAATTAAAACAAATGCCATACTTGTGACATATGCATGAGCATGCGAGAGCCCCGTGGGAAACACAAATGTATCTCCAGTTTGCAAGTAATAGTCACTTGTAAAACGTAACTAATATTTGGATTCTGTGTTGTCTGTGTACATGCAGTACTGTATTGTTTTAGTGTTACCTGGTGATGCTCCACAAGGGTTCAATGCGCTGGACTGTGGGGTCTTCTATGTACTCAAAGGCCAGGCTCCCAGGAACCTTGGCCCGGTCAACGCTCAGATTGACTTGAACTGGTCCTGCTCCAGTCACAGACGGAGCAGAGAAGCATACAATCTCTGACATGGTCCTCCTGGTGGGAGTACCAAAAGAGGGATTTATTCATTCCTTTTGATTGTGACTCTGCCCAGTCGCTGCTACAACAGCAAAATCCCTGGTTTCACACAGTTATGAGCCATGCACATTACCATAAGTAGAGAGGATTCATTATAGTCTGTCCCATCTCTTCCTCGTTACAGAGACATTAGGGATAGAACACTGTAATTAGATGGTGCTCTAGCTAATGGCTTGCTCGCTTCACCCTCCTGACTCATAACGTGAGGTATTTTGAACTTTAAATAGATATCTATAAATACACAGAGAACAATACCCGCCACTGTGGGTTTCATCACCTCCCCGTAAATCATTATTAAGGCTTTTCATTTTATTTTACAGACACCTAATTGTATCTAAAGTGTGCTTCCTTAAAAATAGATTGATTTATTACTGA
Organism: Pampus argenteus; assembly: GCA_036937835.1. Classification (NCBI taxonomy): domain Eukaryota; kingdom Metazoa; phylum Chordata; class Actinopteri; order Scombriformes; family Stromateidae; genus Pampus; species Pampus argenteus. Next base: position 4,939,017 of record CM072863.1, on the reverse strand, counting down.
GTTTCATTGAGCACAGAGAAGGCTAAATGTTTAATATTGTGTGGTCTCACTTTAGTGTCTGTGAACGTGTGGAGTCTTCAGGTAAAGATAATATTAGAGCTTTATGTTGTTATCTGACTCACCTGTACAGCTCACAAGTCTGATTACCAAAATACACATTAACAGTGCTGCCAGCACCCAGGTTCTCTCCGACGATGGTGACCTTGGTGCCCCCAGACTCAGGTCCTCTGCCTGGGGTCAGCGCCAGCATTGAAGGGGTCTGTTGAGAACCAAAATCCATGAATGCTTTATCCAACCATCAGTCAGACACAGAATGATTATGAAAAACCTTGATAAACTGGCCTTGGCTGAATAAACCAACAAAAGAATAAACTCCCAACCTGTTAAAAAGCAAAACTGTATTTTTCTTTGAAGGGAGAAAAAAAGCGTAGTTTAACAAAATACTAATATTACAGCATATTCACAAAAACAAACACAAATATCTCGAGTGCAGTAGTGTACATCCTCTTTTTAATTAGCCAATGATGCCCACAGTGAACAGACCATTATGAACACCTTTATAATTGTGTTTTTAACTCTCATATGCATAATCTTTGTTGTACTTAAGATAAAAAAATAAAAAGAAACCCTCATTATAGTGTCCTAATTGTTTCTATCAGTCCTCTCCAGTTGATTACTTTCACATGCAATCACATGTTAAGCCTAATTCACTGCAAGCACCTGATGTTTGTTTCAGAACAAAAGTGTTTCAGTGTCGAAAAATTACCACAAAGGAGTAGAGCTGGGAGGACTGAGCACGTAGTTCTGGTCTGCATTCGCCAACACACAGCTTAACTGGACCTGGTGCACTTCCTTTAGGAGCAGCAGCCATCTCGCACACAATCCTGTCAAGACAAAAGACACCGATTGCACAAAAACACAGACACGCAACATATCATCATGCATACAAGTAATAACGCAAGGCGAGCACACACACACACACACACACAGAAATGTCACTGCACTGTATCACGTTTGATATGAATTGCACTGGGGGAAGATGGCCTCCGCTGGCCAGTGTGATTGAGGCAGACTTTCATGGAAGTTGTGGGTCAATATAGAGGGCCATCTTTCTTCCTAATGGGAAACCTATAACAGCAATATAACTCAAATGATAAACTATACTCGTCCCCATCTCCAGCACGATTGCCACCCACCATTACCTCCGGTTGCCATGACAACATACGGGTTTCTTCAATAAATCAGTATTGCTTGTCAGGTCAGTAAGATAAAGTGCGCCATGAATAAGTCATTATAGCAACTGACCCCATGCTGAAATTAATGGTTGTAACAGCTGTAATGCCATGTTTTAAAGCACTGTGTGTGCCAAATGAATGGCCCCGCCGAATGCACTGCTCTCTGCAAGAAAGCCTGCGTTCAAGAAGAGCACCTAAAGAATCCTCCCTGCCTAGCCCTTCTATTCATACATCACGAGAGTTTTCCAATTTTCTGCTGGCATGTTCTTTTCTTTTTTATATTTTACAAGGATATAAATAAAGTCCCTGCAGCCTGAGCCCAATCGCATTACATGGTTGTGAGAGAAACACATGGCTAACAGATTGTCCCTCCAGTCAGTGACATGCAGCGCATTTCAATTACAGCTGTGCCGACAGCCTCATAACGACAACGACACAAAGACCGTCTCTTCCTTTGGCTCTGACTGCACCAGAGCAATGTAAAGCCCTCCCCACACAATCCTACACCCTGATGAGGCATCATGGGGCTCTGTCTTATTCACAGACTGTGCTTGTGTATGTGAGAAAAATAGTGTGAGGGTTTATTTTATTGTGTGTGTGTGTGTGTTTGCATCTGTACAGTATGTGTCTGTACTGTACAATGTGGATCCATGTGTTTCTAGGCAGGAGAGGAGAGTCGTCTGTCTTACTGCTCTGCAGTGATGTATCCCTCCTCCTGTGGGGTGCACTGCACTCCTGCCACCTTCACGTTGCCCTCCAGCTCAGAGAAAGACAGACCCAGGTTCAGGCCCTGGATGGTGACCAGTGTTCCCCCCTCTAGAGGTCCAGCAACTGGGCTCACCTTAATAATTAGAAGATGAAAAATATTTGAAAATATTATCCAGCCACCAAATTGACCAAGATTCCTCTGACAGGTTCATACTAACTACATACTAAACACTTTTTTTACACATTAGTTTAGCAGATTTGTACCCATAACTTTCCCATTTTGGAGAGTAATGTGGATTTTAAGTCCAAAATCATGTAACTGGTTTCAGTTGTTGAGGAGTGTCATGTGGTTTAAACAGTTATGCAAAATCAAGAGGAATACATTTATGGTGAAACACTAATTCCTGATAAGTCCTGGTTAGAGATATGATTTTTAAATACTGTCATAAAATATCAAAGCTTGGCTGCTTCAGTATAAAAATACAGACCCTCAAAATATCTATTGGTTTTTGTTTTGTTTTTAACACTACATATACTGTACCGTGACCTGGATAACTGGGAATCTCTTAACGAAGTCACTGTAATTCCTCTTTAATCTTAGAAAGCAAACATTAAGTAAATTTATCTTAAGTCTGTGTGAAATACATAACACATCCAGAATGGGTTTATTCAAAAAGCATGTAATTCAAAACAAACTTCAATGAATAATGCAATGAATAACAAAGCTCTGAGAAACCTATTCACACAGTCTTTTCTAGTGTGAAGTTAACCATCCCAGCAGGAGACCTTCGGACCTGCAGAGCAGAACAGGAGCGATGCCAGAGCAACACTCCCTCCGCTCCCCGAGCAGTACTCGGTGGTTGATTCATTCTGCTGCAGCTCCTTCAGAAACACTAATAATGTGACAGAGACATCAAAGGCTCGCGGCTCTTTGAAGTGGGAGAGCCTTGCATCTCTGTGCCTGACCCACTGTGCCTCATTCAAGAGAATGAACAGGAGTTTGTGACATATAAGATCCATCACCGCTCTCTAAACAGGCTGAATTTGTTTAGCTGTCAAGCACTTAAGGTGTTCGGCCAGCGTGGAATGAAATGTGAGGTAGCCTCAGGTCAACAGACATGTGGACGGTTGGAAGACAGCCACAAATAAAAAAAAAATGTGGTTTTTTTTTTATTGATATTGACTACCCAGTATATCCATTTCAATATGCAGGCATACAGTTAAAGAAACAGGCTTGTGACTAGACATTTATGGGCAACAGGTTTTGATTAAATGCTAACGTGCTGATGTTTAGCAGGTATAATGTTTACTTTGTTCACCTTCATACTTAATTGCATTAGCGTGCTAGCATTTGTTTAGCTGAGACTGATAGGAATGCTATTAGTTTTGCAGCTATTTATTTATAAACCAAAGTATTGGACAACTTGAATTTTCAATCCAACGACTGTGCTAGATGAAAAGTTGAGGGATCACCAGTTATTACACTTCGTTCCGAGGGGGATATAGATGTGTGTACCAAATCCTATGGCAATCCATCTCCAATATTTGTCGAGACGTTTCACTCAAAACTATAAATCTGAACCCCAAGCTAGCGCAAGAGAAAAAAAAAATCAAGGGATCACCAAAGTCATTAGGATTCATCACCTGGGCAAATGTCATAAAATATCACAGCAATCTATCCAATATTTGTTGAGATATTCCAGTTTGAACTTAAGATTTCACCGCTGCCAGCTAAAAATGATCAAAATCTCCATATTAATGTCATAATGTAATAAAACCATTGCATACGGTCCCCTAAAAGTTATAAAACGGCATAATTTGAACTGAATTTTTAAAAAAAGGATCTTAGTTTGTTATTGTTAACAAAACGTTTTAAACCGCAAACAGGACATCGTTAAATGCATCGTACATCTTCAGCTTCATAGTAGTAGTAGGAGTAATTGTTGTTGTTTAGGAAAATCTAAGCTTTTAAAAACAAAATCAGTCCAAGAAACTGCTTATATTTTCATTAAACTCCACTAGCGTAAAGAAGGTTTATGATTGTATAATTCAAAGACACTGTACTTTTAATCGTGGTGGCTGAGTGGGCGACAACCCAAACAAACTACAAACCTCAGTAATGCGTGGGTTGGTACACTTGACGTTCCTGGCAGAGAGGTCGAGCCAGCGGCTGGCATAGGGGGAGATGGGAGGACAGTGTTGCTTCATGGTGCATCGGCCTTCGCCACTACACCAGCCACACTGGAACTTCCTCTCTGCACGCAGACACATGCCACAGCTGTCCCGCTGGGCACTACATTTGTAGAGGTGGACTGTGGGATAACACAGAGGACATCAGAAAATCATTTCACATACCAGTAATGAGGTTTCTGAGACTACTGGAAAACATAATCACTGCTATTAATAGTTTATAAAAGGAAATAATGAAAACTTGATTAACTAAATTGAATCATACTTAAACAGAAGTTATTTACAGTCAATAACTGACTGACAACAATGGACAGTCAACATGTGAACTTCATAAAAAACACGTTATAAATTCCTTCTTCCAAGTATTAGGCAAAAAAAAATGCAGAAGTAATCCAATAAACCTTTCTTTGAAGTCTGTCTCATACATCCTCTTGCCTGTAAGTAGCTTATATTTATGCCCATATTAAGTAACTTAAAGACCTCCTAACATTTTGGCCATCTCAGACTGTATCCTTGACTGTGTGGATACACATTTAATGGGAAATCTATAATGACAACTGACACCTTTTCTTGGATTATGATGGAAAGGAAACCACTAAGAGCCATGAGAGCCAAACTGAGCAAATATGAAGATTCACCCTTCATTCCTCCGGCATACGAGTGATTGGGTGCTTTTTAATAACACTCCCTGCCATTGTGAACATTTTCTCAAGGCCCTTTTAGAGCCTTGACGTGCTCTCTATGACCCATCTAGCCCCTGCGGATTGAGTGCTTTACACTTCTCTGGCCTGGCAGTGATGGATGGCAGAGGCACCTTTAATCTTCTCTGGATTGTCGATGATGAAATTGCCGTTCCATACGATGGAGAGGTCCACTGCCAGGTCACTGATCTTCACACCCTCGTACATATACTGAAAAGCAGAAACAGAGAGTGAGGGAGTTTGTGGAAAGTGGATACAAAGAGAGAGAAAGTCAAAGAAAGACAGAGGATAGAGTAAAAAAATAAAAAAAGATACAGAGAAAGACAGAGTGGGGGGAAATGAGAGGATGAAAGGGTAGCAGAGAGACGAGGCTTTTAACCATCTGTCATTTCTGCCACGGTTGTCTGCTCCTCTCCTCTTTGACATGTAGGGACACAAACCCTGGATGGGGTGGCTGATCATCCACATCTGAAGAAAATGGCCTTTTCATTCTTTGTCACAGAGTAGCAAGGTATGCTTTTTTTGCATTGAAATTTGGCCTGTGATTTGCATCATGCAACAAAACCCCCAAGAAGTATCCTGCATTCATGCCAAACAACACATTTACTCTTTGTGAGCACCTATATGTTAGTCTGATAATATCCCGCTTACAAGACAAGGTCAGATTGAGGTCATGTATCTACCTGGTTTCCATTTTCACTTTACCCATACAGCAATTTTCCTTTCATTTTTCCTTTTGACACTCTCCTCTCTTACATGTTTTGCACTTTTCCTCATCACTCTGACTTTGCCTTTTCACTACTTTTCTCCTCAGTATGCTCAACACCTCAGGCGGTATTCACTGATGTACCCTATGTACCTTGCCTACACAGCATCCAAGCTGTCTGCCTCATTTGACAGCTGTGAGACTCCCACTGGGAGTGTTTGAGGTCATACCGAGCTGTTCTGGCACTGCACGCTGGTGCTGTTGAAGCGCAACGCCGTGACACGGTGGCTGACACCCTGCAAGTGCACCACACACTCGTAGCCCCGCTGGCCCGACTGCGGCTGAGGAAGGTTTCGGGCCTTCAGGGTGATGGGTCGGACCTCACCGGCCGGAATGAGAATTTCCCCGGAGTGAAGGAGTTGAGGGCAGTCCTGTGAAAACAAAAAACGCATTCACACAGAAACACTGTCATTATATCGTTCTGTGAGAAAACAATGCATATCTCCTGTTATTCTTCATGCATAATACATGAGCAGTATTTACATAACTAGTTTTCCTTCTGGAGATTAATAAAGCACATTATACGATATCGGTCTATCTCACTGTATGTTGTAATCTATGTTAATACATATGAATGTGTTTTATAAACATGAAGGACTAATGCAGCACAGGGATTAAAAGGGGCAAACAGATTGCTAATCCGAATATAATTTACATTCATATCATTATCCACTATAGTATGGTCTGTGGTCTATATTAATAGTAATATTATACTGCACATTAGATCCTTTAGGGCCAGATTTTTCCGTGCTGTTTGTCAATTTATTTATTTATTGAATATGAATGAAACAATGAATGAATCTTTGATTCTCTAATTTATTTTTGATACTATTATTATGATGGTTATTTTGTTATTTTTATGCTTCTTAATTGGCTCAATTCTTATTTTCTTCAACCAGATTTTATACTGTGTACATCAGGTTATATTCAAAGAGACTCAGAAGTAAATCAGATAAACATAAATAAAGTAAAAGTAACAAAGTTAGTGTGCCCTGTCACAGTGGGTCTTCTCTTTTGTGTTTGAACCACGAATTGTGCCTTTTTAAAGCAAAAGCGTCACATAACAGCTGATGAATGCTCCTCTTGAATGCTACACTTAATCAGCTAATGAAACTGTGACTTTGCAGTATCTCTAAAATGTGCATGTACCTCTGAGGCGTTGACTCGTCCCTCCTGGAAAGAACAGCTGCTTGGGTCGTGGGTGCACATGTTGCGATATTTACACCAGTGGCAGCGAAAAGTACTGTTTACACAGGACAGACACCTGCAGGACAAAATGAACACATGACTACATATACTGCACACTGAGCCTGCACAATTTTTAAAAAAGCACTTTCTGTTCCTCTCCTGGGTAAAGAGGATTGAAAGTGGGAGACTGATAAAGGATTATAGCTTTCTGCTGAATTTATCTTGTCAGTCTGTTTCATGGGAAGATCTGATGTCCTTGGTTTCTAAGCAGACATCATGAATGGTAGCTCTCTCTTTTTTTTAGACAATAATTGACCTTGAGCATGAAGTCTTGGCAGGAGAGTAACTACTGAGCTGTCACTATAACTTAAAGCACTCTTAAACACTCGTGTAGCAGTGTTATATAAAGAGATGTAGTATATCTGACAAGGACATACAGTGGCATTGGATATGCCACCTATACATTTCAATAACCTGAATTTTTCATCATTATTCATCTTTTAGAGATTGTTCCTTGCATTATGTCTCTGACTTTTGATGAAGTAGCCGTGAGGAATACATCACATTTTTTAAAAAAACCACCCGTCCAACTCGGGATTATTATCTTTTGGCTCGGATTCATTTGATGCAGCCAGCAGTCAGTTGGGGATTAAAGTCAGGCTGAACCAACCCCTGTTGGACTGGATTTAATCACATTTCAGTCAGCAAACAGGGAGGTAATGGTGATACAACTTTGGGATGAGAACCGAGAGGTGAAGAGATGAGAGAACAGACACGGATGATGCGCAGCTGTTGATATACCAAACAAAACAATTGGAGAGCAGAAAACTGAACATATTTTACACTTGAGAGGTGATAACTGTAGGCTTTGATGTGTTTTTAGTAGAGGTGTAGCACTGTGCAGAAAACAGATTCATCCTGATGTTGGTCATGGAATAAAATGAAACTATAAAAAACCACCTCTCCAATACTGAGGCTCATAGCATGCTACAAATGCCAATAAATGTAGTGCAGCCCCGTTAAATTTATATTAATTAGCTGCCCAGGGCCAGCATGGACATAAAATTAGTGCTTGTGTGTGTGTGTGAGAGAGAGAGAACAAAATTTTGGAGATGGGATATTAATAGAATTGGACTGGCAGGATGCTGCAAATACCGGATATTTAGTTCTGGAGGATGCTGAGGTGGTGGATGAAGAGGTGTTAGAAGCGTGTTGGTCTAAAATATTAATAACGGGAGGTTACAGGGTCACTCCCCAGCTAATGGAGGCCGTAATGATGTGGGTCGGATGTGATGAGCTTCCGACTGTTTCTCTCTAATGGCTTAATCTGGTTACATTGAGGCATTCATGTTGCAGTTTAGAGCGTTTTGAATGAATGGCGTCCGCTGTCGGCTAATTTTCTGGGTTGAACAATGAATACTGCATCAATCACATGCACCCTCCTATAGCGACCGTATTGTATGTTCCTGAATCCAGCTTTTGTGTGCTCACAGTGCAGTGTAAATCACTACACGGTTGAAGGTTGGTGAAGTGTGAAGTGTGCATTTTAATCACAGAGTGGACAAAATAGGAAAAGTACTTTGGTGTAATTAGTTCAAAATTGTGTGATTTTTTGTTAATTGTCTGTTGCTATAAAAACTCATAATCACGCTGATTTTTCAGAAGCTAACAAATGCTGCTAATTGGTATTGATCATAATAAGTACCACCAGTGTTTTATAATTGTCATTCAGACAGAACCCCTCTTGTCATAGTTTACTATTTCAGTAAATATGGTTGACATTAGCATAATGGCTCAAAGTCAAATCATTCATAATCTTCCCTGCCCAGTCACGGGGAAGCTTATATTGGCAGGGTAAAACAGATGAGCATTTAAATAAGGCCCTCTTTAATTTACATTATCTTATCTACCCTCAAGGCATCAGAGCAAGGCTAAAAAATCTCATATCTTACAACAAACACAATCCTCTGACGGGCCCCAAAGGACAAAACCGAGTTAAAAAGTGGTCTCTGAGTCGAATGCTTATCTATTTCGACATACTTTAGGGACAGCTGGCCTACAGCAACACGCCCAGCTACTGTAGTAAAGCTGCTCCATCATGAACACGGTGGGTTTATTGCTTTGCTTCCAGGTGTGAATATGTATGAGTTGGTAGTGCATAAAAAGAACAGCAAAACCTTCATGGAAAAAAATTTATTTTTTTATTTTTTTTAAAGAAATTTTAAATGTTTTATAATAAGAACAAACTGAAGTTTAGTTTTATTTGTTTCTGTAGGCAATGAGCCCACAAACTGCCAGTTTTAAGTAAAGGCGAAACAAACAGGCCATGGCAAATGGAAACTGAAATGTTGATTTCAATGAAACCTGACAGATTGAACTCAGGGGTTATCTAACAGCCCGATCTTAAGTGGGCTTGTGAGTATCCGTACATCATTGTCTTAAATTAAGTTGTGCTCTTATTATCTATTGAACAAATCAACTGTGGGGAGGCGTGGGAGGGGTTGTGGCAGCTGGACTCACGTTTGATGCGTGCTGCAGTTGTAGAACTTCACCTCCGTGCTGGCGACTATTTGACCAGTCTCCTTTGAGTTCAGACGAAGCTCTACGCCAGCCCAGTCTGAGGGAGAGAGAGAGAGACAGAGAGAGAGAGAGAGAGAGAGAGAGAGAAGGTGGGCCAGAAACAGCAAAAAGAGTAAAAGGAGGGAGACGGGGAATGGAAAAGCATGAAAAAGAAGATGGGTGAAAGGACGAAAACAATGGGCGAAAAGAAGAGGTCAAAATGCGAAACAAAAATGTTAATACTTTTATCTCGCTACTGTAAAGAGCCACCTGGTGTCTGCATTTCTGCAAGGGCACATTGCTGTTGTCGTATGAAAGCCTTCAGTCAGAAACTTCAATCAAGGGATTAGTTTGTGCTCAGAGGGAATTCTGCAGCGTCTTCGTATTAACCAAAGTTTTTTTTTTTTTTTTTTACATAAACAAAAAAAATGCTACTTGGTCAGTCTGAAAGAAAACTGTTGTCGGTGTCTTGAATATTGATATTTTAAGTTTTTGACATTGGCAACATCCTTAATTTGTGCATTCATACTGTACAACTTTATTTTTTATTTGTTAGTTGGTATTGCAGCTCACCTTGTCCCTCTGGTATCTGAGGGACTTCTTTCCCGGCCGGCGACAGACACATGACCCTGTTTCCGTTGACGTGTCCCTCTACTTCGGCCTGCTGGCCAAATGAACAGGTGATCCCAGCAGAAAGGTCTGGAACATTATTCACTTCTAGCAGCAGCTAAGAAAAGAAAAGACAGCGGAGGGAAAGAATATAATGGACCAAACTGGAAACTCACTGGTTTACAGTAAATGTTTTTCATCACAGTTAAAGAAATAGATGTGTTGTTTGGGGAAATATGCTTACTGTAAATTAGATGAGATAAGACTGATACCACACCACATCATTTGTTTTTGGTTGAATATTAAGTTAAAGCTAGAAGACAATTTGTTTACAAAAATGTAAAAACAACAAAACTGAGCCTAAGAAGTCACTGTGCCTGGCCAAAAAATAATCCAGCACACGAAACCCAATAAAACTTCAACCTCATTAGTTGTTGGGGTTTTTTTTATTATTATTATTAAAAAAACAAGATATAACTTGTTTATTAGTGAACGTTAAAGGCAGATTTCTTCATCTGTTGTTAAAGCCAGGCTTGCTTATTTTTTCCCCTGGTTTCCAATCTGTTTCCAATATAACCTGCATAAAGTCCAATAACATCTCCTGGCTCTAGCTTCATATTTAACACACTGATATCAGAGTCAATCTTCTCTTTTCTTCCCAAAATGTTGAACTTTTTTTTTTTTTTTTTAACATAATGATCCTCGGTGTGCTCTTGCTTCCTACAAAAACAACTGAATTAAACTCTGAGGAAATGTAATCAAGCTTTTGGCAGATGTATTAGAAATGCAGACACGGTTGCTCACTGCTACAAAAACAACTCTCACCAAATTTTTTATTTCTCACATTTGCCTCTCATCCCACAGAACATGTGTTTCAACCAAAATAAGCAGAGTGGATGTCCCACGGGGAGAATCACTTTTCTCTCACTTCACCTCTTGCCAAATTAATCTCTCCCAGGCTTATACTCACTATACATGTGGCTGTACAAAGCTACTCACAGTGATTGCTAATAAACATTGGCATTGTGAGTGGAGTGACAGCACAGTGATTGGTGGTATGTTAAGCAGACTCACAGGGACACTATGTGCTGACACAGCAATGCTGTCCGGGTGAGCGATAACCTTCACACAGCGGTCAACGACGGTGGCAAAACGGAAAGTCTCGTCCGCTCTCTGACACCGATCCCTCCTCGAGCACCTGTGGAGGAAGAGGAATAATTAAAATGTCAAATGTTATTGCAGCAAGTTTACTGATGAATCTGATATATTTATGTTTGTACAACCTGCAGAAATACCGGCACAATTAAATATAAGCTGCGAAAAGGGCTGGCACCGTAGTGACCTTGGAGTAATCTTGTAAGAGTAAAGTAAAAAAAGGAAAAGTAGATTTAGAGCAAGTTTTAGAAATTGGTCCAGTTTTAGGAAGGACGTTGTTGAGGCTGTTTTTAATGTGGCTGCACTGATACCGATTCCTTTGAAAGAGGCATCACAGGAGTTAGGTCTCTGCAGGCTCAGATATAAACAGGCTGGCTGCACTTAAACGTAAACACTGCAGTCAAAAGAATGAGAGTCTCTCAGCTGTACTGTTGAACCATAACAGCAAACTCGGAGAGTATTTTGGCCGTGCACCATCGTCTCTTTCTTTTAAATGCGTACAGCGAGCGGAAACGGTACTTAATAGACTCTCAGATACTGCTGAGGGGGTGGCACCTCCTGAGAGAGCTCAAGGAGCACCAAGGCCTCTGCTGTAATTACAACACAATATAACGGCAGAATGGAAAGGCGGTGACAGCTGTTGCTGGCTCGCCTACTTGAGGCAGACCAGAGCCACAGGAGTATAGACGATCACCTTCTGACCGCTCATCAGCTGAAGTGCCTCAGAAAAAAAAGACTCCTTTTATCTTTGGCTGTCTTTTATTCATCGTGTTTTGTCTGATGAAGCCATTTGTTCCCTTTTCTTACAGGCTTTTTATATGTTCAGCAACCCCCTCCCCAACCACCACATACACACACACACACACGCATACACACACACTCTGTCAGATAGATGCTTTAGTGCGCCGTGCCCAGGGTGGGAAAAGTGAGATCCTAAACGAGATCCTTCATGACGCTCTGTGAGAGTCATTCAGAGACAAGAAAAAGACCCCAATCTGGATTTAATAGACAGAAAAAATAAAGTAGCCTCATTCTACTGTGTGAGGGATCATGATTCATTTTGGATGACTTGAGGGAACAGTGGCATCTATTCACTGATGAGTGTAAGGCATTAATTTAAATAAACTGCGTAATGGGACTTACAGACAAAGTCAGCACTCAGGAAAAATGGGGAAAAAAAACAACTGTTTAATGAGGTAATTTAGATGAAAAAAAACATTTGAGAGCTGCAATTTAAATTACACCGATCTTCATCAAGATGAAATGCAGACGTCATATGATGAGACAGGGGTAAATCCCTCACTGAGGTCAGCTTCAAACACAGCAGGATGGTTAAGAAACACAGGGTTTTAATCTCCCGAAGCCCCTTTGCTCCATATCGAGGTATTATGCAAGCTAACCTGGGGGGTCACATAATTAAGATGGAAGAGATAAGCCTGCTCTGCCATTTCCAAAACGTTCCCCTGGTATGTAGAGGTGCAGTTGGTGGACCCGCTGTGATTGCCAGGCTAATCCGGCAAATAATAAAATCTGCTGGGCATGCAGCTTCTGCCGTCCTAAATAACGCTATTTAAGAGGGATCACACTGTCCAACAAGCACTTCCTGTTTTTCTGTTTGTCCCACCAGCTGTTAATAATGGTGAACTTCTGGGAGCACAATACTTCTTTTTTTTTTTTTTTTTTTTTGTTAAACTGCACAAATCACATGACCACATTAGCCTTATTTATAGCTTTCGACTAGCTGTTTTGGTAAACAGTAATCTCTTGTGATGTGAATGTGTGTATGTGAACGGGAGAGGAAGGAGCAGACTCACATGTTATACAGGACACACCAGCCACAGTGGGGATCACCAGAGCTCAGACATTGTGCACATGTGTTGTATTGCTCACAGGCCTCCACAGGGACCTGGGCCACCTAAATCAGAGGAATCACAGTGTTAAAATGTTAAAATAACAAACAGTATAAACGATGGAAAACAAGACAGTCACGGCACAAAAGGTTAGACAGGAACATAAGCAAAAAGATGTAGTCAAACTGACTTAACTACTGCCGCCACTTCCATGCATGAATGTCTGGCAAAGCATAAGCTCTCCATTAGCTGCTGTGAGAGTCACCGCTGTCGCACGGCCAGCACCACCCTTGCATACAAAACCACGTTGGAGCTGCAGCTTGAGTCTGCCTATTTTATACTTTGTTATTATTCTTGGTCTGGACGTATGATGCAAGCAATTTCCTGATGTAAGCAATCACAAATGAAGAGTGGATTATGGATTAGAGTGTCTCCGGTGCTCTTGATAGTATAAGTGGTTGCTCTCTTAGGTCCGTGTTGGCAAAATGGATTATCTACTGCTCCCTACGAAATAACTTTCTCTCTCTTTTTTATTATTTTTTTTTCAGAGCCCATTCGGTGCATTCCATTAGCAAAATGATTTTGTAGCGTGGGAGGGGTGAAGGCTCTAAATCCATATCTGCCGCAGTAGGAATAATCCATGAATTGTTGTAGACTGGAGCTCTTCTAAACTAACAAAGTTGGTCTGTTGGCCCGTTAGGCAGCGTGACCTTTACAAGGGAAAAGTATGGATCTTCTGCTTTCTGCTGCACGGCTAAGAAACAAATGTGAAGCTCTCGCTGCACGTCAGGGTTGATTTGTTTAGTTGGAACTGACCTGAGGAGGAATACAGCATGTTGAATCCAAATATGTATGTGGATTAGCATCTGTCTCCCTGTTTCTCAATTAGATTATATGGCGTAATTACACTATTGTTGTGTACATTTAGCCTTTATTGTACTACTACTTACTACTTCAATATTTATTCTTGTCTCCTATATGCGATCATGCATCAATATACTCTAGATACTATGAGTCATTCATGACCAGAGGCAGTATTTAGTATTCCTCATCAAGCTTTTGTTTTCCTTCAATACTCTTCCTTCTGTTAATTTCAGGTGAAATTGATGAAGCAAACGCATAAATCCTACATGTCAGAGGCAAATCTCAGTCTGTCTGGTTTTTTTTTATATTTTTCAGCATTGTACCATAGTGAGGCCGGATGATCACACACTTTTTCAGCTTTTGGGAATTACAAAATCTTTATCTTTTCACAACATCTGGGATGCCTTTACACTAATGCTCGACCCTATCATCTTACCAGTTCGCTATCGTTTTAACACTTTCATCCGGATTAGCTAGAACTTCACAAACGCTGTCAGATGAGCATACAGGCTTTTAGACCTCTGCACTGCTGACATCCTATATCCTTAGTCTGGCTCTGGAAAAACCCACAGTCTTTACATGACTGTTTGTATCAAGTGGAGGCCAGAGATTTAAGGGGATTTCATAAAGAGCATTTTTATGACTCAGCATGACAGGAAATTAATCATTTGTTTCCACAAATTGTTATACCACAAAGTTATTATTTCCATTTGTATTTGGATTTTAGGCCTAATTTCATTGTACGGCATGAGGAAGAACTGTGGAGTAATGCTCTGCAATAAAGGAAAGAAAATTTGAAATTTTAATTTTAATTGAAATTCATAAAATAATAAAAATGAAACTTAAGACTTGTGATGCCAATAATAATGAATGTTTTGGTTGAGTAAACATGAATATTTCTACAGAGTAGATTTTAAAGTCCTCATTGTATGGACTTAAATATGTACTATAGTGCACAAGGCATAAAAAAACTACCATTATGTGGCATTTAAGAAATCAGTTCCTTAATTTTATCACAGTAAGCAGTGCTGACTGTATTTCTATACCGTTCATACTTCAGTTTATAATGACTCATTGAAAACAATTACTGACTCAGTATTTGTAGAGAGAGGTTGAGTCAGCATCTAGCCGCTATCAGAAATCAGAAACTTGCCTCAGGGCTGTCGGTTGGCCTTGAACTTTAAGGTACATCCGTGTTGGCTTTAACCATGAGCCGTGGTAGCTGCCGCTTGGGCACACACACACACACACACAGGTGAAAACCACCTTCTACGACTGAGAGCAGGCAAGTGTAAATAAATATGCAGCTAAAAGTGTTGAAGAACGGTTCCATCTTCTATCAAGTGTTAGAACCACGAATGAAAACTTGACTGAAACAAGTTGTGGGGGCACGTCAGACAAAAAAAAACAAAAACAAAAAAACGGCTGGGAGCCACTGCTGTTCAGCACAGACAGCGGTAGAGAGAAACAAAGAAGTGGGTGGGTGGGATTTCAAGCACTGATTTTACATTTTACCGAGTGGCACTTTGAGAGATTGCCCTGAAAAAACCCTGCAGCAGCTTCATCTCCTTCTCTGAGGTTTAAAGCCATCATTTCACAGACCGACGTGTGACATTCAGTGAGGTTATTGTGTGTTTGGATACTGAGAATTCCCGTTTTTTAGAAATGATTAAACTAAAGACACGCAATGAGAGAAAAGATTAACTGCTGTGAAGATTTTTTTTATTATATCAATAATGATTCCCAAATGATGTTTTGGTGTGAACAGACACACACACACACACACACACACATTCTCTCTCCTCAGTCTTCATCATCATGCTAACCCTGCGTGTTTCACTCAGCAGGAGACAGAGAGGCTCATTGTTATTCCACAAGGGTCGGCTGAGCTCAGCCAAATCTGTCTGTGCCTCGCTCCTCATTCCACCTCATTCCTGTATTGTTGGGGCTCACAGCAATCTGAAAATCTCTCATCTCTGGAATCTACTGGAAATGTGGGAAATCTGTGAGTGAAGCCCTCTCCCTGGGGGATTCCTTACCCGAGCTGCGGGAAACGCTGAAGAGGAAAGCTGAGCAAAGATGATGAGAGAGACAAAAGGAAGGCTTTCACTCAGCTGTGAGCTCGCAAAGGCTACAAAGCCAAAGCTTTTCTAATATTGAGAGAATGGGTCTGGCCGAGCTGGGTTTGGTTTTTTTTCCTTGTTTATTATGTGTCACTGGAGGCAGACTGAAGAGAGTAGCTGGCTATCTCCTTGAAGGAAGCATGTGTCTCTCCTTGAACGACCAGAGCTCATCAATAAGTAATGTCCTGTCTCTTCCAGTCTATCACACAGAAGGAAGAGCTGCCTTTTTAGAAGACACTACCCAACACAATACTGTCTCTATTCTCCCTTTTGCTCCTCCTGATGTTTTCTTAAACTTTACCCTTTTATAGGTTTTTTTAAAGCTTCCAGAAAAGAGTTTAGAAGCACTCTTAAAAAAAAAAATGACACAACTGCTATTGTGTCGATGCCCTTTTCTCCTCTCTGTCCTGTGACTCTCGCTCAATACATTCCAGCAGTCAGAAGACAAGTGAGAGCAGTGATAGGGGCTTCTTCTTTTTTGGCCGCAATGAAACCTAATCCCATTTCACAGTGCCATGCAGCCGTGCCAAAATAATCACTTGATGGGAGTTGAAAGTGATTACCACTGTTCACTCTTATCTCCAATGAGTGCAGAGAATATCGTCCAACGGCAACAACAACTGTTCGCCTGTATGATGCCGGGCCAAGTCAGGAGCAGACGAGGGGGGATACAGCCACACAGAAAAAGCCACTAATGGTTTTCTACGGGATGTGTATGTATGTATGTGTGTGTGTGCGTGTGTGTCACGTACAAAAGATGCATGCACTGTAAGTCGATTCGCATGGATAAGTAATTAGAACAGTGGTCCATCCCTTTACACACAGCCTGCATATTTAACAACCCCCACTGTACACATACAATTTGTGAATGTTCGTGAACTGTCACATTGACTTGAGGATAAGTCATAATCATCTGCGAGGATTTTTTAAATAAATAGCATTAATCTAACTAATTAAAATAAATGAAATAATGTCTTAGTGCCAATTCCTAAACTGTACACATTAGTAATGCTAAATATAATGCTGTTATCTGTTCAGACATTCAGCTCAAACATTTCTTTTTGTCATATCCTGCTAAATTAAATTACATTCCTCAAGAAATAAGAAATAATAAGTTTAACACCTTAATACACATGCAAATGTATGCTACAACTTTTCGCTCAAGGACGTGTCAGCACGGCGAACGCCGTTGTCAAAAGGGCTTGAACCTTGAAGGATGGTCTCTCTACTTGCTACATCAGACTGCCGCTTGGCGTTTCTCCTGACAGCAGCAGCAAAACGAGGGCGTTTCCTCACCTGATTGTCGGACATGACATAGAGAGAGTTCCTGTCCAGGGAGAAGGCCATGTCCCGGAGGATGGAGCTGCTATCCTTCATCACGGTCACTGTCTCATACAGCGCTCCTCCCTCTAGAGGAACGTCCACCCTGATCTGCAGAGACACATACAAACATAGAAGAGACAAAGAGACAGTGAATGCCACGCCGCAGGACACAGTGACTGAATGGTTACTGTACATTTGTAGAGTGACATCTGTCCTCTACTGTATAACGAATGCTTTGTACGCTTCGTTTGTATCTGTGAGAGAGGTCCCACTGTCCTTCAAAAAGATTGGTGTTGGTGAAAAAAGTAAGTTTTAATAGGTTTTCTTCTCGGAGCTCGGGCAGGGAAGTCATTTTATAGTTGCATACACGCTTCAATCACACATGTCCACCACCCAGTGCATGAAACCGCTAAAAAGAGCAGCTTTCATTTTAAATTACACTTACTTTATGTGTGATATGCAAAGCCAGTAACGTAAGGATATGAGGAAAGGATTGAGGACTGTTGTATGTTAGAAAATAGCCCCAATGCATAACTGACAACTAATTGTGAGAGACACCTTATAGGTACATTAACTACATTAACTGTTTCCCCTTGCTTGTATGCAGTCTTTGTGCTAAGATAATGTTATGCTAAAAATCGCACAAAATATTGGCTCCCACAGCTATAAAACGGATCTTATGCAAGTGTGTGTAAAAAGTTTATACAATAGGAGTTCACAATGGAGATAAGTGTGTCAGCTCTTGACTTATTTTCAATTACTTCATTTTTTTTTTCATTAAGCATCTTCTTGATTTATAGAAGTGCCTTGTCACCCTGGACATTTCTGCATTAGTGCAACCAAGATATAGTACATTTATTGTGAATTGTGACTAAGAAGAGGAAAGAGCTGGATTTGCAGCTACTCATTCAGGAATCTAATTGGCCAGTGCCACTTTTGACCCAAATCCACCCCTGAGGTTATAGTCATGACGTAGTTAAGTTTTGAGATATGTTCACTGAGCTCAGCCTTAATTTGACTTTGGAGTGACTTTCAGGCAGCAATCTTTTGGGGCTCATTAAATACAAGCATGGAGAACAGTTGCCCACTGCTGAAGGTTTTTTTTGAGTCTCTTTTCCCACATCTGTCTACAAACAAGATGTGTTGTTGCAGTGAAACAAACAAATAAGCAGGTCTGTCTTTGTAATAAGTGCCTTGTGAGGATATTAAAAGGCTTGTAAAGATGTAAAGTAGTGAGAAAGCTCTTCGACACAGATTCAAGCTACCCTTTAGTACCCACTACATAATGAAAGTGTTTTAACTTTTCGTCAATCCGCAATCTAAACAATCAATACAAACCTGCTGCTTATCTAGTTAGGATTGCATAACCATTGCTCAATATGTTTTGCCCAACAGAGAGAGAGAGAGACAAGTCTGAATTAAGCTGGATGAAATCCTCATTAGCTATGCAAACCCAGGTTGAAGCCCTATTTAAATTCCTGTGAGATTGGATCATTAACCATGTGATGCAATTACAGTAAAGCTGAAATAATTTCTCAAAAATAACAATTAAAACAAATGAACGATAATGAGGAATCGGAGCAGAGAATTGCGGCAAAGTGTTGTGAAACGTCTGCAGTGCGATCATGCCAGTGTTCCCTGCATGCATCCTGACACATGGACTTAGGCGACCTCGCAAACCCAAATCAAATTTGTCTGCAGAAGATTTTGAATGCGTGCCAGGTTAGCTCGCACACATGGCGGCAGAGCCTCAGCAGTCTCTCAATGGGGACAGTCAATCAATACAAACTGATTACATGATTGGATCCCCTGGGCACTAAAACTTCATCAATCAATCATGCCTCCACCTTACAGGCAGCTGTGCCTCTCCAACCGTCAGCTCCGCCAGCCAAGAATGGGGGAGAAAAATATGTGTGTGTGTGTGTGTGTGTGTGTGTGTGTGTGTGTGTGTCTGTTTGCATCAGTAGGAGGGTGCATATAGGGGGTACAGGGAGGGTAGGGCAAGGCATTGTCTTCCACACACAAAAACTCCAAAGCCTAATAAAGAGACAAGAATAACTGTATAGTCCATTCATACACAGATTTATTCCAGTGAAACCTCTCTTTAGCTCATTTTCTGTTTTCTTTCTCATGCCCTGTCTTCTTCTCTTTCTCCTACTCTTCCTGCTCATTCTTTCTTGAACCACAATACCACGCCTTGATGGAGCCAGTTTACATAATTTCTTATTTTTATTTTTTTTACCACATTTCATAAATCGCAGTCAGATAGAAACCAAAACATGTAAACATGTACACAGTGAAACCACGTATTAAAATAAAAAAACCAAACAATTGTGGAGAGGAAGACAGATATTGAGCCAAGTGATTTTTTTCTTCTTTTTTTTTTTTTTTTTTGACGGAGTCAACCGAGGGCCAGAGGTGCTGAGTTGAGCTCAGAAAAATACTGACCCATGCTGACCGATCCTTGGAATTTGATTTCAGTGGAATTAAAAGTGGTTTTATCATTTGAAAACAGGGCTGACCAGGCAGACGTCCTTTGGGAGTACAACAGGTCCTCAATCTCTGCTTAAGCTCCACAGCTCCATAATGAGCGTAAGATGGGTTTAATTGGTTTTCTAATGAGCCTTGTTTGTGAGAAATGACACACAAATGTGTACACACATTTGCACATATTCACCTACACACACAGGCGTAAAAACAAAGACACTTGCTCACAAACACTCACGTACACAGTGAGCACTCACTGTTTTGTTGGCTGCTCTTGTTAGGTTTGTACTTGTATCGTGTATATGATCACTTCTTTTGATCAATGTATTATGGATTGTGTCATATCAAGAACACACACAAAGCATACACCAGTCAATATAATATAATAATAATAATTTTAAAAAAATAGCCTTTAAGAAGTTAGAACTACATTGTCTCAAAGCTACACATATTTTTAAAAAACTACTTCTTCTTAAAACATCTTTCTAAGTTTTAATAAACTTTCTCCCTGCATGTTCCTTGTCATGCAACAGGAGAACCGAACTTTATTGCCATTAATACTTCATGTTCACATGACCTCAGTGAGTTTCCCATTTCATTCTCTCTTCCCAGCGCTCCACAGCTGAGGAGGATATATATTTAACCCATGAATAATATTTAAGCCAATAACCGCAATATCCTTCCTTGCTGCTGAAATTCCCTTGCGGAACCTGAAATGGATATAAACAACTCAGCTTAGTATGGCTCCCACAAACAGATATGCAACCTGAGCCTATGTGCTATGACAAAAACAGCCTCCGTTTCTCGTGGCTGCATCTTAAATACTCAGCTGCTCTCTCTTCCTGCGAGAGCCAAAGGAAACGAAATTTTAAAAAAACAAAACCCCTGACTTCTAAGATGTCACTTGGTCTTGAGCATGGCTGCCAGACCTTGCATGAGCAATACACTCTCTAAAATATCTCTCCTGTGAGTATTTACATATGGAATTGATTTGTTTCAGGCGATGATTTGATTCATGCTGAGAGGAAGTAATACATATTTAGATTTGGAAACTTTGCAAAACAGATGAGTGAAACAGTGTTTATGTGGCAACGGCTATTTGGTCCTAAAAAGTACGTCCATATGTGGCCAGCCGGTCTGTGGCCTGAAAATTCACCCAGCTAACCTAAACATATGGATCATGACCCAGGAGGCAAGGAGCACTCTGTTCAACCAATCAATCCCAATCTGCCACTGTGACAAGGTTTCATCTGTCCCTGAAGACCAATGTGTCCAACTCGCTTTGAACCAGACATGAGGAGTTTGTTTTGTTGCTCTACATCAAACTTCTCTTCTTCAGTCTTTATGTGACATTTTGCTGGAAATCAAGGAGTTTACTGACTGCACACAAACATCTTATTATGTATTGTGTTTCACATAAAACCACCAAGTGTAAAGAAGTTATAAATTGGCAGGAAACTTTACATAAATCTTCCATCTTTCTACTGGAAAAAAAAAATGGCCCAGACTGGAAAAAAAACACGCCAGACTAGATCTGAAGATGTACACAGACTGTAAGCAAGACAGATTTTGGCGCAGAATTCACAGTCGATGCTCTCGGGCTTGACTCAATATTGTGACACAGGGCATGCAGCGACATAAGGGCCAGACAACTGGCCACCTTTAAGGTTGAGTGATTGTGCATATGGTCCAATCGTGGATGACAGCTGAGGAGAGTGGGCATTGATTAGCCCATATATCCATCATGGCACTGTGAATGCTAATGAGATGAAACTCAGGAGGGGGGTTGGGGGTAGCTGAGCTGCAGCGGCTAATGAAAACGAAGAGTGTTCACGGGGGGAGGAGGGGGTCACTGAGGTGGAGATGTGTATTACAGGACAGGACTAATCATTCAGCCATCACATTAACTACAGTCACCAAGAGAGACGTATTGATTACAGCCACTGGATACGCTGTATGTTGGCAAGTGCCCATACCCTAAACACGATTACCAACTAGGTTGGAAGAGAGGTCATTGTGTGTGTGTGTGTGTGTGTTTTAGGGTTATTGTTAAAGGCTTTCCAGTTTCAGCAGCATTTTCAGTTCAGTTTCAGTTTAACTGAATGGCGAGCTTCCAAGTCGTCATACCACATTTTCTACAACTTGACCACAGTCTCCTCTCAGTCTCTGCTCTGTTCACTTCTTTTCTCTCTCCTTGAGGACATGGTTTCCTGTTCTCTGTTTCATGTCCTTCTTTTCCCTTAAATCATTCCCATTGTTTGTTAGGTTCCTATGGCCCACAAACAAAAGCAGTGGGAGGGGGAATAGTGGAAGAATTCATGGCACTCGTATGGTCTTGATTTTCCTGGCCGCAATGCAGTCACAGTCCTCTTGTGTGTTTTTTTTTTTTTTTTTTAGTTGTGTGACCGAGCAGGAGAAAGAAAAGAAAGAGAGTGAAGACAGGACAAAGGAGAGAAGGAGCAGCTAAATAAAACTGTAGTCAGGAATAACGACGGACACCTTCCATGTTATCACAAAATTGCTTCACTTAATACTTAACTTTTTCAGCTGCAGTGAGTAATTTAATGGTGATCCGCTCTGAAGACTTTTGCCCTCAGATCCAACTCCATTCATGCAGTTATGAAAATCCTTTCAATTTAGCCTCAAACACACCTATTCTCCTATCCCCACCTCTGAAACTCCATTCTAATGATTTCAATCACTAAATCTCCCCCTTCCTGGCCCCCCTTTAGAAACTGTGACTTTGAAAAGTCCAAGTCATTTAGACATGCACTGGAGAACTTCCCCACCCCGTCAACTCTCAGTAAGCCATAATGAATCCACTATTTTCACATGAGAGTATTTGACTAAAGGCTTTATTTGCTGTGAGCTTAACATTTTCAACCATTTCTAGGGAAATGCTGCTGCTAAGTTACTGCGGCCACTGAGATAATGTGCTGGTCCATTTTTTTATTTTTTATTTTTTTCATTCAGCACTGCCGCCCGTCATATTACTGTGTATGCCACCTTGAGATTATATTTACCAGAGCTGAGTTTATTCTCTTACAGTGATTGAACAGATAGGGCTTCAGTGGCTCGCTCATGAGCAGCTTTGGCAGAGCTGCAGGGTTCATAATTGTGATCCTTGAGTTAAAGGACAGCTTTTCAAACCCAGACTCCCAGTCTGTCAAGAGTATCGTCTCCCTGAGATGAACTCCTCTGGCACAATTGTCCTCTGGCATTAAACAAAATTGTTTAATCATATAAAAATTGTGCTAAAGTTCCTCTGGGGAAGCTATGACACCTTTGATTTCCCTCAGATTTACAATACACACTAAACACAAACAGTGAAACATTAGAAACATTTTGACAACCCACACCTTAATACACTCACTGTGTGTCAGAGGAGCATCCGCTTTCACTCTGTATGCCATTACAGTGCTCTGCAGAAAGCTTTTCCTCACAAAAATCAATTCCACTCAACACCTGTTATGTGTTTGTGGCTGCCACAGGGTAAGTAAAAGTATAATGTCATTTTATAGTGTGTGTGTGTTGTTTACTTGCATGCTAGCCTTCAGTAACAGAAAATCTTTGTTTCTGTTCCTCCTACAAAAAGTGGTGCAGAACATAGACTATGTCATAGTTTCCAGAGTTGGCTTAATGATACTGATTGATTGGTGTTATACAACCACCACTGACAATACAAATAAAAAATACAAATACTACAATAAACCTGTCCTCTATCACTAGGTGTCACATTGAAATAAATTGGCACTCAGCTGGTGTTTCGCCCACTTAAAAAGGTTATTACACATTCACCAGCTACCACAAGAGACAAGATACCTCAAGAACTACAATTTGTCAGCTTGGGCTGCCTGTAATTCCTCCTACGAGTTTCCAATGCAAGCGGAGATAGCTGACAACATTGAAGCACGTTAAAGAAAAAGCTTCAGAAATCTGCCCCTGCTCCTTTCAACCACATGTACGCGCAATCATTTCCATGGCAAACTTCTAGTTTTTACCCAGCTGCTTCACAGATGTGACTTTCTTTCCATATGTGTTCATGTTCATTTGGAAGCTTTGTATTTCAGGCGCTGCTGGCAGGTTTGATAGCTCAGGGACATTCTTTGTAAAAAATCTTGTTCAGATTTGTCTCAGATCATTACATGAGCAGAACCACACCAGTAAAACTCAAATAAATGGTTAAATTCTTGACGTGACTATACTGACTGAAATGCTAATCTTGCCCCCACTGGGTCCTACTAGCATTTTGCTAACGAGTGAAAACAGTTGCATCTATCTATGCCTCTATGTCTTGACACTGGAATACATTTAAATAAGAATCAGTGAGAGATCAAGTCTTTTATCCAGGATTCACCTCATTAGAGTCCATCATGCAAAGTATAAAAGCCCCCTTTTGTATTTAGTCCAGAGTCCCCCACCGGGTCATATTACTCAGCTAAAATCAACCACCTAAAGGCAACAAAACGGTGGCAGATGATGATAGAAATGTCCTGTTGTATCTGGAACAGGAGTAGCCTAATCGCGAAATGATGATGGACACATCCATATGCTGCACAGAGCCTGAATGGTGAGGTTGTTGGTTATCCCTGTGACCTTTCACCCTGGTTACACCCTTTCTGTGGCAGGCTTGACCTTTGCTATGGCCCTGCTGCCGGAGTGATCTGCTGATGGCATTTATTGTCATGCCCCATTTCCACTCAACCTGTCCATTTAGGGGTGATGGAATAGGATTGGAGAGATGACCCCGTGCTCCTCGGAGGCTCCTGGGAGTCTGAGTCATGGCTGTAGGTTCTGTCAGTGTAATGACAAACTCTGGCCTTTAGACGCTCAGCACTTGAAAGCTCGTTGATAGATTTTTCACTCTGTTCACCCAAACCTACTGCTCTCCTCCTGAACATATGGAAAACATACTGTTCTTTGTCTCTTTCTCCCTTTCATTTAACAAAACAGTCT
Organism: Pampus argenteus; assembly: GCA_036937835.1. Lineage (NCBI taxonomy): Eukaryota > Metazoa > Chordata > Actinopteri > Scombriformes > Stromateidae > Pampus > Pampus argenteus. The sequence goes on along the minus strand of CM072863.1, from coordinate 4,914,303 downwards.
TTCTACCACTCTCCTATTTTTCTCCCTCTCTGTCTGTCCTTGTCTCACCCAAGCTATCTTGTCTTTTTCCCCCCAATGGCCATCCAATGAAAGAGCTGCAGTGATGCTATCTGTGCTCCCAGTGTGGACCTGTGTGTGTGTGTGTGTGTGTGTGTGTGTGTCAGACAGATTGCTCCTCATAAGACTGAGGCCCCCAGGCTGATGTCACAACAGTCCTCTCACACATTTCCTCAGTCAGCTGCATGTTGTACAACTGTGCAGTAATAGAGCCTGCAGTGCTACCAAGTCAATCCAGTTCGATCAAAGAATGCGCCTTATAGCAACATCATTATAATAAATCATTACAGTATATATTGAAATGAAACATGATGGACAATGGGGTAAATCAACTTCATGAACCTCTCAGAAAGAGGTCATCTTATGTCTGTGGGCTTGATATACGGGATATTACAGGGTGAAAGCAGTAGGGAAGATGATACGCTCCTATAGATTAAATCAGAGCTCTGCATCAACAAAAAGTGCCGGATTCAAAATCAACTAAACTGCAATTCAAGGAGTATTTTGCACACTTTTGACCAACTACAGGTCCTTCTCAGGCAAATGCATACATACATAAATAAAGCAAACTCCTAGAGATGGCTGTTTTCTGTATATCAGTCACACATATATAGTATGTATGTTTGCCTGCTATGCTTTTCTTCCTACCTTACAGCAAATTCATATAAAAGGCATGAGATATGGATATATTTATACATAGACCGTTATGGGGTTAGTATGCCTCCAAGAAAGTTCCTTTAAGAACATTGTCTGAAGCTAATCTTTACTGCTTTTGATATCAGAATTGAAGGCAAGAGACAATTTTTTAAACTTTCTCACAGCAGAAATCTAACAGTCATATCCATTTTAAACAGCATTGTACTGGTGTGCAGAGGTGAGAATGCAGGTTTTGAACTTGAACTCTCTCAAGCTCTGTTTGTCACTTTTTATATGTATAAATATGCACAACTACATGAATGCCTTTGAGGTGACATTGTCCAGAAAGTGTGCACCGCTATCACCTTTTATGATGGAAGGCCTTTTAAAGGGGACATATTATGCACATTTTCAGGTCTGTATTTTAATCTGGAATATCTTTGCATGATTTACTGTTCAAAAGCCCCTTTTTTAACCCATACTGACCCTTTACACAGCCGTTCAGTTTAGTCTCTGTCTGATACTGGCTATTTTATTTCCTGGCCCCCTCCTGAGGAGCCCAATCTATTCTGATTTGCCAGCTCTAGGAAGCCACCCCTCGGGAGACTTAGGAGGCTACGGCAACAAACCATCACTATATATAACTATCGCACTCCCACTATCCTTCTAGTATAAGTTACATTTGTTTTTATTTGTTCCTTTCAGGTTGGGTCACTCCTCCAAGGCAATGGCAGTAGAAACACTAATGTCTTCTTTAAGTGTGGCCAGTTTGGAAGAGCTATAAGCACTTTAGATAAACTTTGTATGAACCAAGTCATTTCAAGCATATATATTAGCCTTCATCCTCCCGATGTCTACATCTGATGATGCAAGCACATGCTGAGCAGCAGCAGAACAATAATCTAAACCATCTCTTAACCGGATAAATTTAGACTTCAAACTATGAGGACCAAAATGTGCACTTATAACAAAAGAAAATCTAGTTCAAACTTTAAAACAAGGAAAACACAAGTTAGACCCTATAAAACCCATAAAATGTAAGATAGACTTGGGGAAAAAAATAACTTTCACAATAAATTAATTAGTAGTAGGCTTTGAAACTAGGAAAAAACAGGCCAGCCTTTTAAAACAGGAAGACTAGACATTATTTTGAGGTTTCATCATATTGTCTCCCCTGATGAGATGAAAGATTTAGGGAAGTGACTTGAATCAGGCCACAAGATGCTACACATCTAAAAGTCTAATGATTTTAACAAGCATGTAAAAAATTTATGTGAAGTACACCGAGAGAAAGTTCAAAGTCTGTGAAGTGGTCATTTAAGTACTTTACAATGCTAAAAGCCATTGAAACCAAAAATCCAGCAGGACAGTGTCAAACAAGAGGTACTAGAGATGCATAATATTACTGACAACCAATACAAAGACACAAAAAATGTGCTTGTCTGGCTCGTTATGATGGAGATTTACATCTGTATCTTTGTCTGAGAGCTGCAGACAAAAGGCTGAGGCACAAGATGTAGCGCTGCATGATTACTGCACCTTTATTCAGCCGCATAATATCCCACTATAATCACCATGATATATTAAACAAAACCAGTTATGCTAATTAGATATTTAATTAGGGAGATTATTGCGTTAATTGCTGTTAATGGATTAAAGATCATTATTACATAATGTGCCGTGGTAGTGAGACACAAATACAGCTATGGGTGATGTATTTCAGTGGTGTATTTCTCATAGACAACTGATGATTTGTGTTACGCTTAGCTTGGTAGCAGAAGCCTTTTATGTGAGGCAAAACATTAAAGGGACATTCCACAAATTTTGCACTTGAGGTTCAGTTTACTCGTTAAACCTCTGACCTCTGCTGCATCAAATTCGACTCTTCTTCTCTACCAGATCTTATGGTAGTGAAATATCATATCGAGGAGTACTCTTGAAGGAGCAACAGATTCATTGATGAGCCACATTAGTTCAGCCTGACATTTGTTAAAAGGAGGTGAGATTACTTTGTTTTGCTTTGCCCAAAACAATCAGTAGCAAGTGAGTGTAGCTGCGGTAGCGGTTGCTAGGAGTCGTTAACATTTTAAACATTGATCAAAGAAATGTGTTGATTTGAGACTTGCAACAAATCGTAAAGCTGTCGATGTTATCCACGCCATTTTACTCTTGCTGTTCTTTCGTGAATGTCACAAGGGAGATAACCGGCTTCTGTAGGAAAATAACATCTTTTTGTTCTTAAACCTGCATATATACAGATTGTTTAATTTTCAATCAGCAGAACTGTCAATTAGCACATCAGACCTTAGTGAACAAATCTGAGATCTGTACAGAGATTCAGTTCTAGGAGCAGGCGATATTTTGCATTGATGTTCAAAAGCTGAAAAGGTGATTTGTCACCAAGTGGCTCTGGTTGCTTCCCCTGACAGTTAGTGATTCATTGAAAATACCCAGACAGTTCCTGACTTTCAGAGTTGTGTGTGTGTCATGCTTGTCAGCGTCTGTCAGTGTATCGTTGCTCTCACCTTCTTCAGCCGTCCATTCCTGGTTCCCAGGAAGACCACGCTATGTCCGTTGTAGACGTAGGAGGTGACGGAGGTCAGTCGGTCCTTGCTCTCAGTGAACACCGTCCGACCCGACACCAACTGGGAACCCCCCAAAGGCTGGTTTATGTCCAGGCCGCAGAAGTGATCATCAATGGGAACAGGCTGCATTGAGAGAGACGGAAAGATGGAGAGATCGGGGGTTAATATCAAGAGAAAATTAAAAGTATGAAGGCAATAAGGTGTTTTTGTGAGGAAGAAAAGATGCGAACAGGTTAATGGAGGAAGGACTAGAAAAGCGGGAGAGAGTGAAAAGAAGGAGGAGTGAGGATGACAGATATAAGGAGTGGAGGCGGAGGTAATGAGAGAAGGAAGAGCACAAGTGGGAGCCAGAAAAACTGACTGAGATCACTGTAGACACATGCAAATATAAGAAGAGAACTCAAACTGACTTCTGGTAAGCCTAACGTGCATTAAATGCACAATTTTCAGGGTTAAAAATGGTTACTTCAAAAGGGTTTCGGGTGCTGCATTTATCAACAAGCTTCAGAGCGGGTGAATTTGTGAAGCAGACTAATTGCTGATGGCAAACACAAGAAGCTCTGTGTATTTTGCGCCTCTTTCTGTGATTTTTTTTTTTTTTTTTTTGAGATCTCTTGATCTGACATCACAAACACGCAGCACAAGAGATGTCAGATTTTGATTAAGCTTCAAAGAGAGCTGAATGCTAAGCAGTCCTGTTACATTTATTAACATGCATCTCAAACCGTTGCTAATTGCCTGTCACTCAGTATATAAATCTACCTTTTTAGGGCAGCTAATTTCTTATTTCACATCCGCTTCTTCTTATGCACATATTAGTCCTTTCTGTGGTTTTTTTTTTCTTCCACTAAGCAATGTACCTGAGCTTTACTGAATGTAATCAGTGGAGTGAGCTCAGCGTAAAGTAAACAAGCTTCATCTCATCCTGCCTGACTGCTTAAACCTGACCTCCAGTGTTGTGAATAAAATAAAAATGAGTTTCTGGCTGCCTGTTAGATGAGTCCTCATCTGCTTTCTTTTTAATATTTGTACATATATATAAATATTTGATATCATTATTATGTAATATTTATTTTAACAGTTTTCATTCTACAACCATTGACCGCGAAATTGCCTGCTGCTGAATTTTTAACGTTGTACCTATCGTAACCCCTGGAAGAGAGCATTAGAAAATATGAGGTTCAATATCAGACTCTGCATGTGCACGAGTAGTGTGGCTCTACGGAGACTCAACACCTGCTGGATGGATTTCCAGCCGCAATGTTTTGTACAAGATCAATCTTATCAATAATAATGACTTTGGTGGTCCCCTGTTCTGTGGTGCATCCAATAATGTTGACATTTGTTATTTTAAGTAAAATGTCTCTGCATTTATTAGATGGAAGTCATTTGGTATAGACAGTTATGGTGGCCACAGGATGACTTATAATAACTTTGGTAAACCCTTGATTTTTTTAATTTTTTTTTTATTCAGTGCCATCATCAGGTCAAATTTCAATTTGTCTTTTGGTTTGACCAAATATCTGGAAAAACTAATTGATTTCCATCTGCTCAATCAATTGCTGTAGTTCGTCTTTAGCTCTAATTAGCAAACATTAGCAGGCTAACACTCTAAACTAAGATGGCAAACATGGTAACTTCTGCGCCAGTCTGGAGTCGCTAGTGTGGCTTTAGACTCTTTGTTTTGTTACTGTCACTAAAACAACAGTGGTGTTTTCAAGCTATGATCTAAAGAGAGGCATGTCTAAAGTCTTAACACATGTAGGAAAATATCTGTCTAATACCAATAGTGACCTCAAAAATCCATATCTGTCTGATCTTTTACTGAGTAATCATATAACCACAGAAACACAGGATGACGCCTCAGCAGGACTGATTGTGATTATTTCAACTGACCACTGTGTTTCATTAACAGTCCATTTTAGATATAAAGCCCTTTGGTTAACTGCACAGTGAGAATTAATCATTGAATTATTATTTGCCTTTTTTCCTCCGTCAGATGTTTTTATGAATAACATTACATCTTATTTGTTTTGATGGAATAGTGAAATCAAAGTGCATGTTGGGAACCACCAGAGCAATGGATGTGATGAATATCATTGTTTTCATGGTTTGCTTTCAACTCGTTTCCATGAAAGCCACTCATTATACAGAATTATAGCTTTCACAAAAGCATAGACTTGGACATTTACAAGAAAGCCCCCCTTTTTTTTTCTCAAGATCAAGAACAGGTCTCAAAGGGTTCAAATACTGCTGACAGCGACAAGAGTAGAGGGAAGGAGATGAGGAGAGAGAGAGGGGGAGAAAAGGGAGGAGAAGAAGGCGGGAGTCAGTGCCCAAACCCCTGAATGAAATCAAAGCTCTATACAAAACTCCTGATTAGCAGAGTGGAATTAATCTCCTCCAGCTCTTCTGCTCTTGTGGGATCCTGAAAACCTGAATGGTGTCTTCAGCACAGCTCTGGCTGCCTGCCTATCAGCTACTGCATTTATGCTGCTAATATGGTTGTAGGAGCCAACTTTCAGTAAATCTATATCAATGCTGCTTGCCACTGTGGGTGTTTGGTTAGTCTAGTGTGTGTGTATTATATGAGGCAAAATCAGTGGGTTAACTAGTGATGGTGATGAGATCATTCTGCCTCTGCCTTTATCTTTCTGCGGTCCACCTACCGCCTTGGTGCACTGCACATCCTTTCCCAGCAGCCAGTGCAGCTCCAGGTTTCCTTCCCCTTGGTAGCACGATTGCAGTCGCTCCTTGATGCGCGTGTTGATGTCTTGAATGGTGAAGACACAGAGAGCAGAGTGATCTGGAGGGTCATGGTACTGCTTCTGTCCCTTGGAGAACACAGCAAAAAGCACGTCCTCCGTGGCGCTAATGTTCAGCGACTTTGCCAGAACCCTTCCAGCCTTGGATAGGTAAGCTGCCTGCAGCAGACGGTACTCCTCGCCTCTATGAACGCAGCCCACAGGAAGTGACACATAGGAATGAAACTTCTTGTCGCCTTTGCAGAGACGGATGATGCGAGAGGTGTAAAACAGGTCGCCAGGGGAGCCGCCGGCAGGCATCCCATTCTCTGGTGTCTCTGGCTGGACTGTCATGAAGTAGACAAAGCTGCCACTAGCAAAGCCGTAGATGTAGTAGATGTCAAAGTGTGGAACAAGTGCCAGTGTGTCCGAGGGGATTTTAATAAGTGATGAAACAAAGTCAGTGTGAAGCTCATAGTCCAGCATGGCAGAGGATTCTGGGTCACGGGGCAGCTTGCGACTGGAGATAGTTGGGAAGTAGTCTTGTTTCCCTCCAACAGCCGTGCCAATGTACAGAGTGGCATCCTGACCCTGCGAGTGCACAACAACCCCATACATCGTCCCCGTCTGGTTGTCGCTCGACAGATAGTGTTCTTTCTTATGTGTTGGCTCCACGAGGATGAACAAGTCATCCAACCTCATCAGCTTGCAGACACCCTGGTAGAGGCTGCCGCAGGCCAGCAGCCGGTTGTGAGAGTAGTCGATGAGCAACAGTTTGTTTACGTTGTCAGTAGAGGCTAGTGGCTCAGAGCAAGGCTGGACAATAAGTGGAGGGTAACATGCTTTGTTGTCATACTCTGGCCCCGTATCATGGGACACCAGGAGGGTGAGGTTAGCTGACAACTTGTATATTCGGTTGATAGCTCCAACGTAAAGAGCTCCAGTGGACTGATGCACAGTCAGGTGGTTCAGCGACCACTCTTTCCTCTCTGATTGGAAGTTGTTCAAAGTCTGTCCAACAGTCGTCTTTTGATTCACAGAGATTAGAGTCAATAGCCAAAGTGCCACGGGCCATGACATGACCTTTAGAGGACCGTGACCTTTAGTAAGGCCGCAGTAAGTCCATCCTTTATCCAAGCACGTTCCCATCCCCATAGGGCTCAGAAAAATAGAGAGCTCAAACAAAACACGTGGGATTGTGTGTCAGCAAGGAGCGGGATTGCACTGGAAAAGATGCGCTGAAGTACGGTCTTGTCCTTCCTGAGTGATATCTTCACATCATTCTGTAAAAGAAAAGAGACATTTGCTTTTAGACTCAAAAGATCAATGATTCTTTCAAGAGTGAAAAAAAAAAACAGTTTCAGGGTATCATTAGATACTTCAACTAAAAACCAACTTGTTTTCTTCTCTATCTCTGCTTAGTCAGGAACATGAGACATCAAAGAAACAAGTAATCATTTGTTCAAACTGTCTCCCCATATTTACTAGAGATGGTCCAATGTTTCGTCTATCAACAGGGGGACTCATTATATTCGCCTCTTTGTGAAAGAGAGCTAACTGTGGCCTATTACTTGAACAAAGCAGTGACACACTGTAGCTGTGCCTTCCCTCTGTTTGGGTGGCTAATTAAATGATCCAAATATATTAATTATGTGTCCATATTTTGGGCTTCCTGTTTTCCTTTCTCCCCTCTGTCTTGTTCGTTTAAATGGTTGAATCCAAGAGGAATTAATCACTCTCCACTGCGGCCGACATTCCCAAATTAATCAGGCTTTTTCTAGGGATAGCAGGGAGTCATTAGAGATTCAGAGCCAGGCAGCATCAACCCTCACACTTCTCTGTTTAATTTCATTAGCATATTTTATGGAAATATTTCCGGGGGACAAACAATGTCCCCTCAAACCCATGATGGACTGAAGGATGGATGGAGGGAAGGATGGAGTTAGACACATGGCAAAGAATGGTTGATGTAGTTTTTGTTTTCTTGTCATAACTGTTATTTTGGATAAAACAGTTTACTTTGAGATTTAAAAAAAAAAAAATAGACAGATGTTTAGTGGGGAGCAAAACATAAAGTGACTTCACATACACAGTTGCTTCATCGAAGTCCATTAATAGAGTAATAAAGCTGCCTGCATAGGAGGATGGACTATAAATTAAGACACCTACATCACTCTAAATCCTTTCTGTGTCTCACCAGAAGCTTTTCCAATCTGGTTCCCAACGGCTATAAAAAACCCCTTTCTGTCTTTCTCTTTGTCCTCTCCATTCACCATGCCAGAAGCCCCTTCACACTCTTCTAATACTTTGTTAGTTTTTTTTTTAATCATTCAACCCCCTTCAGAGAAATGCCTCTAAATTTCCTCTAAAGATATCTTGCCAAACGCTAGAAGGCTTTAGCTCATAGGCAACTGCCTTTTTTTTTGGCTGGAGCCAAAGTAAACAGGGTGTTTTCTCAGCGAGACTTCCTGGTATAAGTAAAGGTTAAATGAAGACAGCCATGTCAGATCCTAATGCGGGGGTCATGATGCGGTGGGTGCTCTCCATTGGCTGACTAACAGGACGTCCAGCTGAGTTGAGCGCGAGCCAGGGAAGGAGCGGATGGACTGACACTGAGCTGGCTGGTCTGACTCCAGCTCCACTCCAGCATCTCCTGTCCATCTGTCCCCACCACGCTCACTCCAGTGGAGAAGTCACTGAAGTGTCTCGACCTACTCTGCTCAATTTGGCAGACTCAGTGTGAACAACTCTAACAGTAATTGGCCACTAAAGACTAATATCTGTTTCACCCTGTTTAAATCTTAGGTTCAGTGTTTGCACAGACCTATACATATCCATAATAGTCACAGTCTGTTTATATCTGGCTTTATCTCTGTTTTCAATGTTAGATGACAGAAGCTTCTTTTATTTCTTTGACCATTTTTTGCATGACTGGACACAAAAACTGTGTTTGCTTTTATTAGCTCTCAGAAGACTGTCTGGCCGGACATGTTGCTGCTAATATTTTCAGCTTCTTTATTTTGGGGAAAATAGTTTCCAGCAAATTCAACTAAAAAAAAAAACGATCTATCATTTGGTCCTTTTTCTATGTGGAAAGTCAATGAAAAGAGTATTCAGGCATTTTGAAATATTTCAGAGGAAGCAGTCACTTCTGTATTTTGATGGCCTTTGGGTAAATTATCATGAATCTTTTGACAGCATTCATGCATTTTGTTTTCAGTAAACCAAATTGCTTTAAACTGGTGGTCACTGGAAACCTTTACTCCCCGCAGTGCAAACCTTGTTCTAAGGCTTTCTTCTGCTTTTTGATGTATGCTATGTCAGTGTGAAAGGGAATTTTTGGAACATAATGGGACATAATGCAGCAAAAGGCTGTTTGAAAGTGGGCGGGTTAGAGCAGACAAATCTGACTCAATCCTTTATGCATGTTGTTGAGCTGCCATAAAAAGGAACAGAAAAGTGCTTTTGTGTTTACCTTCCTACTTTACCAAACAAATTAGGGTCGTCTTATTTTTGTGGAGTCCAACAAAATCCCATTACTTTGAATTTTTTTTTGTTGAAATCACACTACAGACTTCTACTTGGAGACCTTTGATTTGCTTGTAATTTCATCAGTACCTCAAGCAATGAATGTCCTTTTCAACTAGAAATGAAACGGCGCTCTTGAGGTCTGACAGCAAATAACAGACCAATGGTATAAACAACAGACAACAGCAGTGCCACCCAGAGGTTAATTCAGTGTTGAGAGTCTCAAGTCAAACCCTCTGAGAAATTGCAAAACAGGGGAGAAAAACAAGAAGATAAAATAGGAAGTGCTGGTGGCAAACGGAGCTGGGCAAGCAGCAGCCTCATCGTTTCATCCATTTCTGTTCTGCCGGCTTTGGTCACGTCTAAGGCGTGCAGTCATGCTGCTCAGTGTTTACCCTGGATTATAGAGACAGCTCTTCGCCCTGCACAGTCCTCCCTGCTGAATACTCCGCCTCGCCACTCAGACACGCTCCAGCCCAGACGTGACTCATTCACACTCACACACAGGAACATGGTTTGCTGAGGCCTCTGGGGACACGAGCTCTCAGCGGGCACCAATCGCAGCACAGGGTAGGGAGAAGCCAGCGTCTTATGCTCCACAAACATGACCCTTTGACCTGGATCAAGATCAGTAGAACCAAATCCATCCTTGGGGTTCAGCTTTTATTGGGGTGAAATGCTGTCATAGCTTCTGTAGCGCCCTATTAGGCATGATTCATGGGACAGAAGGGATGGTTAGCTTTTTTTTTTTCCCTCTTGTTTGTTTGACCCATCTGCCATCAGAGATGAAGTAAAATGTTCACAGGGGATATTTCTGTTAGGCTACCCATGTGCATCATTTTCACTGCTCGCTCAGGTTTGACAGCATCAAGCCGTGACTAACAAAAAGTCATTTTTTAAGATGAATTTACACATTGTAGAACGTTTAGCATAAATTAAAATATCACCTATTAGATGTGAAAACTTTTTAATTAGAGTTTTTTGATGGTTTTCTGTTGTAGTAAATATTTCACCTTTGTAAGCAGAGACCTAATTAGTTTATAAAAGCCTGTTGAAACTCAAAGGACAATGTCAAAAAAGCATTATAATAAAGTTAAAACAATCTATTGAAAGCATTTACATTTTGGAGATATGTGTGAGATCAGAAACACTGTCGACAGACTGTGCCATGATCTTTTTAAAGGTCAGAAGATGTATCTCAGTTCTCCCACTTAGTCAACAACGGGAGTCATTGTCACTGGCATCAGAGGTGATAAAAACCTTTTTTTTTTCTTTTTTTTTATGTTGTTTTTTGTGGTCTAGATTTATAAGGCTGGACAAAGCAATAACAGTAAAAGACAATGGGGGGAGGAAAAAGCCTCTGAACTACAATAGTCCTATCTTCTCCTGTCCGCATGATTACAAGCCGGCTGGGCTGAAACGCGCAGGGTTTTCGTGTCAGTAGGTTTTCCGAGACACGGCTGCTGAAGTTGAAAGTCTTTCTATAAAGTTACTGCTTTGAAAATGTTTTAGTTTTAGCTGCAGCACTTTTTGGTACTGCACTGTCATTATGGCGTCTAAACAATGCTTACAGTATGTAAACTCACAAGGCCTGATTGGATACTTTTATCTGGGGTTTCCTGTAAACCCACATGGACGAGTCATTGGGAGGGGTGGGGGGTGCAGCGTTGTACACATTGCGCATGAATGAGCAGGGAGGGCGCCAGCCGCAACAGAACTTGACTTCCAAATGAATAAATGAAGGCAATTAGTAGATCTGTTTACAATGTTGTGGAGACAGAAGTAGGTCAAACATGGCAGAGACAGGAGGGAGGAGGGAGTCAGCAAGCCAGAGCCAGGGGCTGTCGCTGGTACCTACAGTGATGAGTAGGGGAATTAGGACATGAAAATGCCGTCTTTATTAACGATGACTTTTAAATGAATGTCATATTGAATCACATGGGACCGGTGGGGTTTATTAGTAAAAAGCAGTGTTTTGTGATCAGTCCACCGTGTTTTATCTGTGGCTGCGCCCAGAAGCCATCACAGACAGACCTCTGAAGACATAATGTGTAATGTGGATGCTCACACTGCAAGATACCCACAGGATATCTTCACTTTGATGCCTCGCAGTGACATTTTGTGACAGTTTGGCCTGTGGTTAATTCTAATCATTATGTTCTACGATGTTAATTCAAACAGCAGTGTTTCCCCCAGACATTTCTCTCAGCGAATGGGGGAAAAAAAAAAAAGTCTCGCAAACCTACAATTTATAAGTATTCTTTGGAAACAATGGGCCTCATTCACACACACACTGTGCTTAAACTGTGCATACGAACGCTTTACACACAAATCCAGGATTCGTCAATATTTTCTTAGAACTGCCTCAAACCATACATACGCAGAAATGATGAAAACCTTTTAACTAAATGTCTAGCATTTAAAACTGCACTCATTAAGGTTAATAGACAACAAATATTAAATAACCTTTCATCCTCATCGACTATTGTCATAATCAAAATATTCAACTACAAAAAACTGAGTGTCCTGTTCAATGGAGCATATGAAAAGTTCTTGCTGGATGTTGCTCATCTTCGGCTGACAGATCAGGCGGTTCTTGTCCTCCGCCTGTTTCCTTCTTTTTCTTCTAGTTTCTTATTCTTTTTTTACTATTCCTTTTTTTTACCTGAGCCACAGTCCATATCTCAGGGGACACAACATTCACTGCCTCAGTTATTGCAGCCTTTTCTCTTTTTTTTGAAAACCATCATCACTCCAGAGGAAACATTTTGGAAATGTCTGTTTTTTATTTCTGACTTCCACCACAGACGCTATTGTTTCAATTTCTTGAGTCATGAAATTCTTTTAGTTTTTTTTTGCTTCACCGCTTTCTCCATGATACACCTCCAGGCTAACGTATTTCACCATATGGGGGCGTGACAATATGCTGATTGCAAATAGCCGACACACACCTGTCAGTTTACAATGATTCTCATTCAAGGTGGTAGAAGGAAGAACATTTCTATGTATATTAGTGAATGAGACCCAATGTGAATTGCTGTAAATATATATTTATTTAAGATGGCAGGTCTTCTGGCATGATTTTATACGAACAAAAACAAACAGTAATTGACTTTTTCCCATACTTGTTTAGTTTATTGGTCAGCACAGATATTGCAGGCTTTAGGAGTCTCCAGCCAGCCACTAATATTGATGGTAGAGTAGTAGTGGATGTCTTGTGGGAACAGTAAAACAGCGCTATGTCAATGCTGCATGCTCTGCCCCTAATAAATGCAGGACACTGTGAGGGACCTGGGCAGAGTCAAATGTGACATGGGGGACCAATTCAAACACATCACCACAACACAGTCAGCAGCCTCCTCTGCGATGTATGCCATTATCTCAGGGCGTATGCATAATACATGCAGATACAGTACTATATCTGAAATTGCTGTTAAGAGCAGGGACCAGATCAAGGGCACTGCTGCAACAGTCAGATTTAACCATGCATGCCTTTCTCCTCCCTTCCCTCTTCTCAGCTCGGCCTTCTCTTCCATAAATCTCATTGTCGGTCTTCCCTGGTTAATGGTGACTTCAAGCAGGCTCCTCTCAACTGCCGAAGCCCTCGTGTTGCATATATGATGAACATAAAGGGGAAAGTCAAAGTGACCTCCAGCACTGTGATGAAAACCCATGCAGCCTGGGTGCAATAGAGGGTCTTCCATAATTCAGAGACCATAGAAGAAGACACAGCAATGCTGCGTTTTCTGTGGACTCGCAGAGCATGTGTGTGTGTGTGTGAGCCGTGCTGCATCAGCTGCCCATCACCCCTCATCCTTAATGTCGCTTAAATGCAAGAAGAAGAAGAAGAAGAAGGAGTAAACAGAAGAGTCTGACCGAGGCTGGAAGTGATCTCTGGATGGTACAGCTGAAGGGAATAGAGAAATGTGAGCTCTACCCTCTAGTCTGAAATGAGTACAGACCAGCTCCACTTATGTTTTGTTTTTGTTACTGTAAGACCACTCTCTCTCTCTCTCAGTCATTTTTTATTTGGCTCAGTAGCTACCAGCTTGATATACTGCATCTAGCTTGGATGTAATTGTATTGTCTGCTCACATCTTCTGAGTTTCTGCGTTTTAGGTTTTTTTTATTTTTTTTTTAAAAATCTGGATTGACATTGCTCTTTCTGTAGAACAAAGCTATATTTCTGCTCCGACTGATTCGGTTATAGATGTGCAGAGCTATATTGCTTTTGCATGCATAAATCATTGCGACCTGACAGTGAAAATGCATTACATTTGGCAGAGTCTAGAACCCAGTGAGTGTATGAATAAGAAAAATAATCAAACACAGTGATGCAGAGCGTCCATGTGAAGCTGTGAAGCACATATGTCCATAATTCCCACACCACTGCACACAGAAATCAAAGAACTTATTCCAAAGAAGCCTGTATGTTTCCTCAGCTTCCTCCCTCTCCACCCATATGGCTTCGTGGGGTGGAGGATGCCAAGGTTGGAGGTAGCTGGCACGAATAATTACGATCAAAGAAATTACAATGCAAAAGGAACAGCTGCTACCTCCACTGCTGACAAATCACTGTGAGCTAGAAGAGAAAGCGATAGACAGCGAGCAAGAGAGAGAGAGAGAAACAGGAAAGAGGAGGAGAGACAGTATTCGACAACTTTTCCCTCTAAGTATCTGCTGCTCCAAAACCCATTTAACATTTAATCCGCAGTGCAAATAAGGCCTTGGTGGCCATTCACCCAAAAGCTGTACAAATACAAGCATCTGCCCAGATTATCTCAGTCTATCTCTAACGTCCTCCCAACCCGGCTTGTCCTCAATTCTAACCTACTCTGAAACTCTATCCTGTTTCCTAAGACTCTGACAGTGATTTTGGGCAAATGCATAGAAATGTTCCCCCAATGTTCAGAAATAGAAATAGCCTGGTTAAGAGTACAGTACCCTAGTGGGCCAGAGGTCTACCAGGATTGCAAACACAGGTGAATTTGACTGAAATAGAAAGTCACTGGAAGGCAAATGAGAAGCAGTTTTTTTTTTTTTTTTTTACAAAAGCACATCCGGGGGAAAAACAGTAAAGAATTTACAGTGAATACACAGCTGAGAACTTTTCCCATTACTTTAACCTGTCCCTCTTGATAGAACTGATTCTCAAATTAAAATTGAATTCTCCACGTCTATTAAGTAAGTCCTGTCCCACCTGGTTTTGCAGGCTGCCAAGGGCTGAAAAACTACAACAGACTCAGATGTAGTCCAGGTGCTGTGGGCTTCTGGGGCATGCTGTAGGTAACCTGATGGGCACTATATTGCAGATGTTCTAACTAAGTAACCACATTGGGCGTTTATAATGGATCTGATGGCTTACTTTAATTGTACGACATCTCATTCAGCAGGTGTCTATATGCACAAACTGTGACTTTTAACATTTTCAGTGCAAATGCTGCTGCTTTTTTTTTTAACTCATCAGAAATTGCAAATATGCAGTCAGTGTTTTTGGAAAAGTAAACAGTTTGAATGGATGAAAACCCAAACTTGTACTTTGAAGTGTTTTTTTCTGTAATGGAAGGGAAGGATGCAGAGATTGTTCAAAAGGTTTTGATGTTATTATTTAATGGGAATTTGAATTATTCCTACCTGCATTCCCTTTAGAATAGTACAAAGATTGTATTTTCTAGAAATGGAAAATTATTTGGCATTAACATTAGCTGGAATTGAGGGAAATATTTGATATTTGAAGTGAAGGGACACAGATTTGACATGGTTCTACCACATTAAGTCCAATTTCCATACATATTCTGTGAATATCTCATGTCATAAAACACATTTCCATGACCAATATTTGTATTCCTTTTTCTGTATTAAAAAAAACTCACTTTTTAATTAATAGCTAATTAGATTTTTTTTTCAGCTCCTTCATCATAAGTTGTATGAAATCCTATATTATATTTTCATAGGGTGCCACCATCCAAACCTGACACAAGGGAATAGTTAAACGGCTCCTCCAGAAATAAAGTTAGAGACTTATAAAAGGTAGATTTTTAAAAAAGCATGTTCACAACTGATGCAGCAGACGCAGAAATATTCTGACCCTTTGGTCTGTAATACGAGTCAAGCACCAATAACACAGGATCCCTCACTTTCCATTATTCAGCTTGAGTGTATCTTATTCTTACATCCTCTCTGCCTGGTAAATGTCCGTGTCTTCCAAAATTCAAATCCCACATTTGTGAAGCACAATTTCCGTTCCAAACGTGTAGTCTCCGAGGCCGAACCGTGAGGTCTCACTACTTTTCAAATCTCCACCAGAGCCACAGAATACATTAAGGCTGGGTAATACTCCTAAAAACTCATCTTCATGTGTAAAATCACTGGAGTGCCCCTTTAACGAATAAAAGTTTACAAAGTTGTCAAACTTAAAAAGACATATGCTGAAGAAAAACACGCATCTGACATCTTTCAACTTTGTCAATCTTCTTTTTTTAGAACCATATGCAGCCTGCTTCCCCCGAGACACACACCAGTGCCAGAGAAATCATGCAAACACACACATCAGCAAAGTTATTACACTGTTTGTTTCTACAACGGTGTGACAATCTGGAGGCAATGCGCCATATTGCAAGACCGCCATCACTGCATGCTGAGTACTGCCAAAGCTGCCATCTGGCAGGTGAGTTGCACGCTTTCCACTTGTACCTCTCCTCCCTCTCACTTCTCTCTTCCGCTGTTTGTCACCACCTCTCTCTCTCTCTCTCTCTCTCTCTCTCTCTCTCTCTCTCTCTCTGTCTATCTCTTTCTCTCTCTCTCTGTCTATTCCAGCCTTTATTAGTCTTTCTCACTCCCGCTGCATGTCTGTTTCTACCATTATCAACCAACTCCTATGTGAAGACACGCTAGTAAACGCACACGCATATAATAAGCACATGCGTGTAAGCGCACACACACATACAACACGTGCATGCATTTACAAACACTAACAGACACAATGCACACACTGGGGGCTCTTCTTCCTCCTCCTCGGGCTGTAGCATCTGAGCAGTCGTGTTTAATCAGTGTCTCCGTGGGCAACGGGGTAGCGGTTGGGGGGTTTGGAGATGGGGGGGGGTCTCCAGCTATGGGTAGTAGCAGTGAGCTGCTGTGCACTCACACACCATGTAATTGTGTTACATACACTAATTTGCCTGATGTACTATTGCAGCGACTGTGTCGCCTTTGCCCTGACCCACATCATGCTCCCTGATGTTCAAATTACTGATGGAACTGATGGTCATTAAAATCAAAAGGTGTTTTTTTCACAGTGTAAAGCTGTGTTCCTGATTCCTTTTCCTTTTGTTCTGTTCTATCCAAACATACGGTGCAGCTCATTAATCTCTGTAGAAGTCTGAGATAAAACTTAACTCCTGGCTTGTGGGCGAAAATGACAGAGACAGATGTTCTAAATTATTTCACCTACACTGGTCTGGCATTGGCTTCAGGGTCAAAAGACTCCAAAATGATGCAGTTTCACTTGCAATCTCTCTACATCCAAAACTACCATTGCAAAAACTGGTAAAGGTAAAAGAATTACAAGCCTCAAATCAATGAACAATCCAACAGAAACCCATATTTATGCTTCATGGAGATGTGTCCTGCTTTTATCTGATATACTGTGAATCAGCCTGATTCTGTTGTGTATGTAGTATAGATTTGGCTGATCTTAAAGGGTCTGGTTTCTCTCTCACCCACCCAGTGTCTAGTCATTAAATTAGTATCGCTGCCTCTGAAACCTCAGACGTCACCAAAAACAGTGAAAGTGAATAAAATTCTGTTTTTTGCCCTTTCAAAGCACCTAAAATGACGTTAAATAAACTCAACAGCAACTTGTCTTTCCATAAACAAAAGTCCCCACTTACGCTGGATGATTCATAATATTTTTCAAAAATAAGAATAATTCATAGTTCCAGCGACAACTGATCAAAATGAAGTCTGTGCAAAGCTGTTTTTGAGTTTTTCAAATGTAATTTCAATGAAAATAGTCATTCAAGCATTCTCTTGTACTCGAGTGGCAGCAGACATCTCAGAGTATCTACACGGCTTCAAATCACAAGGAATAAGGGGGGGAAACAGTCCTTTTGTATTTTGTAGAGTCTACTTAGGCATTTATATTGATTCCTTAGATAATAAGCAAACAACACATTACAAATTAAAACCTAAGTTTTATTTAATATCATCAAACGCTGAAAGAAGAACAGAACTATTATGGAGACTCATTTACATTCTAAAATTAGCAGGCAACTGATAAAGTACCAGAGTTGATGACTGGCATGAACACACCAAGAGAGAAGCCAATCTCTCTTTCTCTCTCTCTCTCTGTCTCTTCATGAGAGGCTTTACCCACTCTGGAGCTGCCAGGAGAATAAAAGCTAATCCAACTGGTCAGACAGATAAGCCGGACCGGAGAGAGAATATAGAGAGAGACTATGGGTTCATCTGGTTTGCACGAGAGGTGAGAGTCAAAGAGCCGACAATCCAACAACCAGCCCCTCTACCACCACCCAAATACACACACACACACACACACACACACACAGAGAGAGCCAGACAGGGACTCGAACAAAGATGCACTTGGTCAACATTGTTGAGGGTTGGCACTGCTACAGCTGCGTGTGCTTTAATTCTTTCATGCTCCTGCAGCCTTATCACCATCCCAGTGGCTCCTGCTCTGTCCCAGCTGCCAAGGCTGCAGGAGCCCTGGCTGCAGGAGGCAGAGCTCCAGAGCAGCACTGGAGGAAAACTGACTATCTCCAGTGCTAAATCCTTCATTCTGGTAATCCTCCTGATGACCAGTGATTTGATGCGCTGCCCAGAATAATCCACATGTGTAAAGAGTTCTGCAGAAATCTACACAAACCCGTCTACTACAGCAGGTTTTGTCTAAAGTATAATGAAATGTATCCCAGTGGTAATGCAATCATTTGCACCAAACCTAACACGGTGCTGCCCCGCCTCCTGTCCATGAATCTCATCGGTACTGAAGCTGAGGGATTTACAGTCATCTTGAGCATCTTTTTGTTTTTTGTTACTACAGATGACCGGTTTGATATTTAACTCATGCAACAACCTTAAATCACACCTTGACTCCTTGACTTCACTATGTCACTGAACGTCTCTCTCACTGCGTCCGAGGCGCGCAAAGTCTACCCAACTTTACCTCTCTGCACACCGCTGTGCGGCACTACATGATGCTTGCTCAGCCACAAACAGTGAAGGATAGACTACTCACCTTGAAACAAGAGGAGACTCATTCATGAGTAGCGCAGATCCGGTTTATTTTCGGGTCTCTCGGTCAACCAGAGACTTGTTTGTTAATGTCAAATATATATACCGGGATAAACTGCCGGTTAATTCAGTCTACGCGCTGCCTGTGAAGTCATCTGGACAGCAGCAGGTATCTCACCGTCATCAGCTGAGAAGGAGACGGTATCAAGTGACCCTCCCGCCTCGTTCAGGGACTGATCATTTTCTGTAACAGGCTGCCACATAACCTCTCTCTCTCTCTCTCTCTCTCTCTCTCTCTCTCTCTCTCTCTCTCTCTCTCTCTCTCTCTCTCTCTCTCTCTCTCTCTCTCTCTCTCCCTGTATGTCTCTGCCTCTCTCTGCCTCTCCTTCCTCCCTCTGTGTGGATGTGCCGGTGCTTCATGAAGTCACACATCAGTTCACTTGCATCTCACGTACAGTGTGCGCTGTTAGACCCAACCTCCATCGCGTCATCCTTTGGCACAACTTGAGCGCATTGCAATCGCATTTGATGCCTTTTTAGACATCAGGTGGATCCTTCAAGGTGTTACATTTACACATAGAGGCAGATGACATATTAATCATTGCTAATATGCAGAAATAATCGATTAACATTCAACATATATATATATGTGTGTGTGTGTGTGTATGTGCATATATATAAATTGTCTCATCCTGCCTGTTATCTGCAGGTCACAGGATGTAGATAATGTCAATGTCAAAAATAGACCTCTTTGTAAATACTATATACATCAGTTTATTACATCACTGCCAGCCACGTGCAGAAATGCATGGTCCAAACATGTATCCACACATCCTCTGTGAAGTAAAATGTTCATTCATATATATGTTGTAGTTTTATACAGATGTCAGACTCATACAGCAACAGCGCTCCAAGTTTGCTTTGAAACACTGCCATCTGTAGGTTGAATAATGCAACCGCATGACTCTGTACACAAAACTGGAATCTGGAGCCTTTCTTGTTACAGGAAGACTCATTACTTGAGTCATGTTTGGTTATATCAGGAGGTAAAAGTTCAAAAACACATCACACAAAAAGGTGTATTTATGAAATCCTCTACTGCAACAGAACAGCTTACTTTGCTGAAAAGCTCAGTAGGCAGTTTGAACAGTTTTCCTGATGTTGGTAGGTGGGTGTTGAGGGGGGGGACTAGGTACATTGGCCAGCTGTCTGCCCCTCATTATCTGCAGATGTCCGACGGGCTACCTGTCTAGGGCCGAGCAGCTCTGGGTGGCCGGCAGCCTCCCCCAGGGCTGACCAGATGGCAGCTACTCCTCGCTGGCCCCTCGTCATATGCCGTGGTCATGAGCCCTCGTTACACAAACATATACTGTAATGCAAAAATCTGCAAGCCTGCAGACATGCAAATGGATACAAATACTGTATGCACGCTGGAGGCACATGCATTTGCTGGAAATATGGCTGAGAAGGATCTAAATAGGGAAACGCAGGATGAAGACAGATTTCTGCAGATGTGTGTGTGAATGGGAATTCAACTACAATGGTTAAAATACCTGTCTGTATGGATTGAAATACAAATGTGTGTCTGCTTGGAGCTGTCTGTTGTGCTGGAGAGGACATGATGTATGCGTTTAGTAACTAGAAAACTAAATAGGAATGATGATTCATGTTTGTATGAATGACACGCAGCAGTTGTGCTGTTTTTCAGTGTTTGGCTGAAGGCGGTGATGTGCAGTGCCGTCAGAGTGTAACTGAGTTGTAGAGGATTGTTATTCGCACTCCACTGGTTGAATCACTCGCCCGCCGTCTAATTAAAGGGCAGTTGCAGTTGTGAGTTAGTTTCAACCTGCTACACACACTTGTGTATCATCCTTCAAAAGCAGCACTTGTGTGTTCAAGACATTAGAGAGAGGAAAAAAGCCACATGTTAGCCGCTCAATGGAAGAACATTTGAATGAGACTGCTGCAGTATTCTCTTTGAAACACCTCATTATATCGTTGTTACAGAAAGGTGCTCGCCTTGTTTTTCCGTCAAGGTAAAAAATAAATTAAAAAAAAGTGCTTCTGCTTGTCTACATTTCCTCTACATTGATAATGATTTATGTGGATTCTAGCGAGATGAGCTATCCTAAAAACTAGGCACTTGGAATCGACTGAATATATTTATTTATTGATCAGTATTCAGGTGAATTATTGTAGCTAGAGTCTAAAAACATTGGCTAAGGAATACATCAATATATTTTCTTGTCAAACGTCTGGATCGTGTTTAATGACAACACTTCATACATCCAGTGCCAACATTTTTTTAAAATTAAAAACGTTTGGGAAATATTATGGTTATAGTTAATGAATTGCAGGTCCGTGACATCACTCAAACTCCAACTTCATGCACGAAAGTTGGACTCACCGCCTGCCCATCCATCACTCTGACCTCTACGTCTTATTTTCCACCTAACAAAGGACACACTACTTCCTGCATGGTCTCTGAATGTTGGCATTGAACTTAAATCCTGACATGCAGAGTTATCCAATATGAACTTCCTGTGGCTTATCGCAGCTTATTTTTCACAAAATATTCAATCAGTACACATATTGGTCACAATTCTCATATATTGATATCAGATATTTTAAATTCTCAAATAGCAATTTTGGCAGCGGCCTCAAAAATCAAATATTGATCAACTCAAATTATTACATATTGGATATATATAGATATCACATATAGACATTTCCCCCTTTAAATTTGAGTAACAGTGTTATCTGATTGCTTACATAAGTAAAGTTAAATTCAGCAAAGTAAACCTCCGCCTGCTTTGTGTCATAAAGCTATTTTTCTGTATGCAGTAAAGCAACCCAGCAGATTTCCATGAAATCCACTGAAGTGACGCACAGAGAAAGATGCCGCGTAGAAACTTGTGTTATAAAAAAAAAAAAAGGAAATCATTATTGACTTATTTATGTTCATTTGCTACATGTAATAGGACACTGCCATGCTTCATGTTTGCCTTAATGTCACAAGACATTACGAAGCATCTCCATTAGCCCGAGGAGTATTTTATGTGCTGAAATGTTAGCTCACTTGCTATTTTAAAAATGAACCCTAACCCTTACTGTAACCTTGCACACAGTAGACATGCATGAGTCTTTGCACACGCCAATGGGCAAAAGTGAAATGAGTTAAAGTACAAACTGAGAAAAACACCACCTGAGGGCCAAAGCGGAGATCTTACAGCTTCATCAGTGTTTGTAATTAGTTACTGCGGTGGTCACTGAAACAGCGCCAGTGTGTCTGGTGTGCGTGATATTTCGCTGTGGCATTGTTCTGATGTGTTCATTATGATTATTATGCTCTTGCTCCGGGCTTTCTTTTCACAGACAGGACCCAAGTGGAGCAGCCAGCTAGATGCAATCTACTTCATGAAAATTACCATAACAACACAAAGCTGTGGAAGGAGGCAAAGAGAGGTGCATGCAAATGGAAACAGCACTGAAAGAAGACCGCAGGCTCAATCAAGCTGTCATAACACGCAGAATAATAACAACTGAAAGCCATTACAACCTTTCACTCCAAACTGTTACACCTCACTGTGCAAAGAATAGGATTGAGAGAGGCCCTCATTCCTTTCATTTTGCCTAAAAATTCACATATACATACATACACACACACCAGGCTTTACCCAGCACATCCATCATCTCCAGATTATAATGAGACATTCATCAAAAGGAGTCCCGTGCTGTAAAACAATTATCCTGCGTATCCCTCCGTCACTTGTTCCTGCTTGCTCATTTTCAGTTATGCAAAAGAAAATTAAGATCCAGGTGTATTTTAAAGGTTAGTTTACAGGTTAATGTGTTTGACTGGCAGATTCAAATCCCCGGTGCAGCTGTGAAAATTTAAAAAATTTTTGTTTCTCACCACCATATAATTTTCTCACTGTCAAGAAATCCAATGAAAGGACCAAAACCAAAAATGAATTTATCTGAGTAACAAATGTTACCTGTGTAGCCAAATCTGTGCAATAGAGCTGTTGTCCAAAAACTATTAAAAACACTGGCTGACATGTTCCTCCAATTATGATGAACATGGGAAATACTCACCAAAGAGCACCAAATCAGTGGCTGAAAACAGTTAGCAACAACAAAACTCAAACAGCAACTTCCGTTTGAGTGAGTTCAGTGTCCAGATATTTTCATGGGTTTATTTGATACTGACTTATTTGAATTAAACTGTATATTTTTGATGCATTTTTTTAAAGATTTCCGCTGTCAATAGCAACAAAGTCAGGAGTCAGTCACAGCCAGGATGGGGAAGTCAGACATTTTTTTGGATATTTTCATGGGATTTATTGACATTAACAAAGATCTTTCTCTCTTTAAAAGATGTCAGATCATATTGTGGTCAGTTTGAAAGCAAAACAGCAAAACGCCTGACTACATATTTAATTTAAAAATGTGCAAAACAACCTGATCTTTTTTAATTTTACAATATACAGAAATAATAATAACAATAACAATTAACATGTAACTGAGATAATGCTATTGCTGCTTTTATACCGCGTGTTTTCAAAACAACATGAGGCAAACAACAGTGTCAGGTGTTTCAGCCACAAAACCTGCTGTGATGTGTGATGCAACAATGGAAGCTGTCATGATATCTGCCAGACAGACAGCGTTGCAAACAAGAACAGCGGCCAAAATCCCAAAAATCGAGAACCACTTTGATAGTAAAGATCCCAAAGGTACAGCCGCTTACACTTTTTGTGTCAGAGCTTCCACAAATGCAATCTACTGTAGGCTTTACAAAGCTATATATATATATATATATATATATATATATATATAGTGTTGTAGCAAAGAAAGAAAAGGCATTGATCAGTTTTACATTTAAAGAAAGAAATGCCTCCAGACATTGTAAATGGAGGCGCTTTTCTCACGATATTCCCATATTCCAAGAAAATAACCACATAAACTTGTAAGAATAGATGAAAAACAAAATTAAGATGCTATATGTTTGTTGTTTTCTCCACCTCGGACAAATAAAAACATGGTAGAGATGATATATTTCTGGTCACATGTGAGTAAAACTCCAGAAAAATGTATTGCAATTATTTTAAATTATGTAATATTAAATACTACCATTACAGATATAATCTGTTTTGCAGAACTATTAGTCCTGATTTATCAAATGAACATCTTGACTAATTTAAAACTCAGCCTACCTTTTATTATCCCCTCATGGGAAATCTGTCTTGACGATACAAGCTCTGATGCTTCCACACAGTCTCATTACATCAATCAAATTGTTCAACAACACTGACTTGATACATTTAGATGAACAATTAATTGTTTGTTTTTTTCATACGAATTGCTGCACACTCCAGCGATACGCAAACAAACAAGCATCAATTCACGTACACAAAACGGTGTCAGCTTGTTGTCTTTTGTTTGTTTGGTTTCTTACTTCGTTCATACCTTAAACGTGTCTTTGCGCTCATTGTTGCGCTGATTTTGTGTTAGAAAATTGCAGGACGTTCAAACAATTTGGTGTTTGGGTTCTATTGATGAAGTCTGAATTTCTGTGAACAACACTGCTGCGGCTTTTTAACATTCAAACCTACAGTTTATCATTTTTTTTTCCTATTGATGATCTGAATGCAGAGACCTAGTTTCATGTGCAGTAAGTCTGGGGAAACTTTAGAGAAAAACTGGTCAAAGAAAAGAAAACGTACTTTAGTCTGAACAAGGAGAAAATATAAATGAATGTATTAAAAGTCTTTATTTAATCAGACATAATACATAAGACATACACGTTGTTCTTTATACAGTATGTTGTCCTACAAGTAAATACAATGTACAAGTATGTACAAGTAAATAAGTATATTTGGGCCCCTTAATTGTTTGTGGTCTGATGAAAAGATGCTTGAGGTTCTTGTTTCACATCAGTTTCATCATCAGTTACATCAGCATACTAACATGCTCGCATTAAATGCTCAAATGCTGCGGGGTTTTTTTCATGTGAATGTGTACCATATTTACCATTTAGTGTGTTAATATGCTAATATCTGTTAATTAGGCTGATGGGAATGGCATTAGTGTAGTGACAGCAAGCGCTAAACGAAAGGTCAGGGGAAGTTATTATAATTCACCCTGCGAGGAACGATAATGTCTGTTCTCAAGTTCACGGCAATGCATCCAATAAGTAAGACACTTCTCTCAAAAACCACCAAATGTCAACCTGGTGGTGATGCTACAGAAAAAAACGTCACCGGATACATCTTCTGTAAAATATTGTTTATTATAATTTATTTTAATCTAAACTTGGTTTGAACTTATTTGTTTTTCAATGTTGAAAAACCTGTCAGGGACTTTGGGACAACACGTGTAAAAACTGTCATGCAGTTCGAAATGACTGAAGGTGAAACAAAGTAGTAAAATTAAAAAAAGAAATGATTTATTTTTTATATGAGAAAGTCAAGCTTTGGTTCAAACGGCGCTCAGGTATCACACATTCACAGCTTTGTGTTGTGTTCATATTCAGCTGTTCAAACTCACACGTTTAATTAAAATTACAGACTAATAACAGAGACCTCGGTCACAAGTTCTCGACAGACTAGAAGCCTTTCTGAATTTTATAAACAATCCTCCTCCTCCTCCAGTGATTGAATTGAGAGTAAATTGACCCTTTCCTCAGTTACAACAGTGTGTAAATGAAGTTCTCTAATCTGTTTTTGTGAGCTCGGTGTTCATCATCCCTTTATTACCTTCATTGACTTGAAGGTATTTTTCGCAGGATGCTGCTGCAACCCCGTAAGCGGGGAAGCGCGGAGGCAGGAGACAGTGAGAGCATCAGTCATGCATTTTCATCAGCTGACATTTGCTGACATTTTGTGGCGTCCCATTTATTCCACTGTTTATAAAGCTACAAATCAAATACGGAGAAAAACGAAGCAAAAGTGGAAGACCAGAATAGTTATGTAATGATGTTGGGTTTGTATTTAATCAAGTCTAAACTTTTAGAGCAATAATGTGGTAATTAAATGCCTCCAGACACACTCAGAGTCACTTTGATACTGGTATTTATGTTTTTTTAACCCCTTTTTCACATTAACCCTTTCCAAAACAAAAATTTGGATTACACAAAGAGGTAAAATGAGTTCAATAGAAAATAGATTAGAGGAAAGCAGATTTATCAGATTTATCTTGTGACTCATTTACAATATATAGATTTGTTGGTGCTTCAGATAAACTTTTTAAATACTTTTTTTTTTTTTTTGCACAGAAGGAGGACTGTGGCTTTTGACCCCTTCACATTGTTAAGGTTTTTAATGGTCAGTATGAACAGAAAAACCTTTTTCAATGTTCATTCGGACACCTGGCTGATGTTTTAAGACTAGACTAGAACAATTGTGCGTCTCATAGGGTCAATGTTTAATGCACATCTTGTCAAAACATGTCCTTGAGGTCGTCTGTTATATGGATGATGCACATTTTACTTCCAGTGTTGCTTAAATTTGAGTCCGATATTTACTCCTCGTTGCCGCACTGCTTTCATGGCTTCATCACTTTGACTGTGTATTACCTGCATGCTTGGCTTGAGCGTGAACTTACCCCGCTGCGATGTCTACCTGTTCCTGGAGGTCATTCCCTCTGCGAACAGGTGGACAGAACGTGATTAGCCAACTCAGCATCCCCCCACCCCGCCCCATATCCTGTAGAGCAGGATGCACTCTATAAGCCAAATTGCTCTGGTAACTTGCCCACTGCACACATTTGAGCCGTGTGAAAGCATGAGGTCTTCAGAAAAAATGTCTTTCTCAAGCAAATGAATTAGAGTTTTATTAATTTATAGTGAACTTAGGAGATCCCATATTTTGTTATCTAGCAGGCATTATGCTCTGCAAATCTTGAATATGTTTGACCTTCTTTGGTGGAATTCATTTGCATTTGGCTTATTGGATGAAAGCAATTTTTGCGTGCCACGTAAATTGGCATTTTCTTGTCAGAAGACGATACAGCATGTGTAAATATTCATGCAGGAATAGACAGAAACTTTCCCTTCTGCGGCTGCAAATTAATGTGGTGAAATAATGAGTTCTTAGTTGTAAGATTGAGAGGGTTGGTGCGGTCAAAAAAGGGGGCAGAGATGCTGTCGTGAAGTGGAAAGGATAAAATGAAGAAGTGTCTGTCACTGCCATTTAACCACCAGCTCAGCAAGATTTCAGATTTGCCCTTTTTGCAGATGTTCCAGCAGTCGCCTATAGAAACCTCAGCACAAATGTCAAAGAAGAGTTTGCTTTAATTTGCAGTAGAGGAAATTTACAACAGTCCCTGAGTGATAATAATTCTTCAATTGGCTTCTGAAAATGGCTGCTGATGAGCCCGTCTCAGGCCGACATTGGACACTGGCTCAGTACAATGTGTGGCACTGATTAGATCTCTACAGGGTTTCTCTCACTTTCAGCCTTATTATTGGATTCTTTCACAATACACTGGGAGGATGAAGACTGTGCTCAGAATAGAGTTTAATGTGTGGTGGCTCTACCTTGGCACAGGAAATCATTGCACAGTGTTTGAGCAAATAGAAGAGGAAGCAAGGCAGAGGAAAAGAGAGAGAGAGAGCTTCAGCATCCATCCCTGATCTTGGGAAGGATTTGAGGAGCCATTTTGGTTGCATCATAAGTTTTATTATTAAAAATAAAAAAGCCTGCCTCAAATGAAATGAGGTCTATAATAAACATGTTTTTCCTCCTCACTCACTTGATCATGATAACAATAAAAGATGTTAGAAAGGCGCATCTGCTTTGTCAAATTCTAATTAGCATAAAAAATAAAAAAAATCCACCACATCATATGAGCAAATGCACCCAAATAAAAACGTGTCCTCCAAATCGTGAAATCTCCGTCTGTCTGCTGCAGGCGTAGCAGGAATAAATAAAAAAATCTCTCTGTCAGATGTACATACATCAGGCATACAAACATGTCTCTAATGGATCTCAAATGAAAAATATTTTTATAAAATATATTAAAAACATAATTGAATCTCTTTTTTCTTTTCATTCACTAATCTTTATCGGGCACTTTGCACATTTACTTGAATGTGTGTCAAGATAAAAAAAAAAAAAAAAAAAAAAAGCCATGATGGACACTGTGTTGATCAGGCTTTTATTAATCAAAATCACCTCAGAATAATTATTTTTTTTAGTTGATGTAATATAATGTCTGTTAGTGTCAAACCAATAGACAGGAAAAGCAAACACACACACACACACAAATCTTCAGCACATCAATTTCAGCACCACTGACAGCTGCACTCAGGCATCTTCCTCTGCGCTGCGTTTCAAAATTGCCAGGTCAAAGCAATCACAAAAGTTTTGATGAGTATATATCTGCCTCTGCAAAGTTCTGATGTGACACATTTACCCACAGAATATCCACAGAAAACAAGAAAACACACACCTGGGGCCAAATCCATATTTCCTCTATGTGGAAAATAATTACCGCTCTGACAGGCTTGTCCAGCCCTCATATTACACTATCATCCCTGCGGTTCCTTATCTGGTTTGACGTTTGAATTAGTTGGTGCGATGTTCAACGTTTTCAGAGGTGAGGCCAGCTTGTGTTCGCTGTCACACGGAGTCACTACGGGAAGAGATGATGACCTACGCATCATGCTCTACTGAAAACCCTAATAAGCGTAGCCTGGCACCCGCCCTGAGGAAGATCTGCAATATCAACCGTCTGATGAGCAGGTCAGTCGGAATTTGTAGCCCAGGCCTCGTCTGATGAAGGAATCATTTCCTCTCATCTGTCTCTCAAAATACAGTGTCCAAAGGCGTGGATCGTGGAGAACATCAAATACAGACAGGGATGTGAAGGGAGGGGGAAAACACAGACACAGTGCTGTCATGAATATGTGAAAAACCTCTTCAGGGAGAAACATTTGGAGGGAAAGAAAAATGGATTTATGTTGGTTGATGGAAGCCTACAGACATTATTTCAACTAAAATGACAATTTAGCTTTGTAACCTCTTCCCTCTGTGTCGTTTTTTTTATTTTTTCTGTATTACTTTTTGGGTTAATTTATTTTAATTAGGACCTTGAAGCAATTGCACTTTGTTCCTTTGCAAGCTGAGTGATTTTTTTTTTTGCTTGTGACACAAATGATTTCCTGCGAACAAGTTGGCTGCAGCTCAAACTGATTTTTTTGCCGCAGCCCTGCTCAGTGGGACATCTTATTAGACAACCCACCATCAGCACCACCCATAATTCCTCCACCCCACTCTGGTTCCCAGCTGCTTCAAAACTGTTGTTGTTCAGCTACTGTTATTTTGGGTGTAGAAAATCCAAAACACACTTTATTACTCAATGGAACAAGCAATCTAAAGAATCCTTGAAATTTTGGAAGAAATGTTTAATCCTTAGCTAAAACAAAACTTTTCAAGGCTCTGAGATTGAGTCTGTATCTCAATACAAATATCTAGGAGTTATTTGTTATTGATGATAATGTTATATACACACGCATGCATCTTCACAGTGCCTATACACGCCGGATACAGTCTGGCTGTCGATGTTTTGACTGATCCTTATCGCCGCTGTTCAACTTCTAACGTTGAGGATTTGTGACGAACACTGATGAATATTTTTGATATTTCATGATTCTGTAATTTATTTATTTTTTATTGTAATTTGTTTTTAAAATTATGTCTGCAACCTTGTTAATTGGGCTGTTGACTTCTTGGCCAGGACGCTCATGTAAAAACAGATTTTTAATCTCAATGATGATTTTTCCTTGTTAAATAAAGGTTAACGGCGATGCTTTGGGGCTCTAGTGCTGTTAAAAACATGACAATGAGCCACAATGTGACACTCAGTCATTTCCAGGAACACAACTTCATGCTGCTTTTTTTATATATATATATAAAACTTTTATAGAATAATTACATTTAAAAAGGTTTTATTCTTTTAATTGGCTTTTTAATGTTTTAACACATTATTTAAATCACGTTGCTCTTGCATATGAAATATGCCATACAAATAATTTTGCTTTACCCCGAGCACTAATGTGTATTTATATGCACCTGAAAATAGTCCCTATCAAATGCACTATTTACTCCTACAGTGCACAGGTGCTTCAGGAGATTACTGAGCCTTCTGTAAATTTATACTATATGTATTCATGACCCATTTATTAGATGTTTGTCTTCAGTGGGAGCAAATGTGTTTATGTCACGAAACCAAATATTAAGAGACAATTTTTTTTTGCCTTTTTGTCATAGGATGTAAAGACTAACACCAGACTCATCCTGAGTGATGACCATTTAAACAGACAGTATGCTTCGGTTCCACAATTAACATAGGATTACATACTTAATCGCAGGATTTCAAGCTATCGTGGTGAAGCCACATTCATATCCCCCCCCCCCCGACTAAAAACAATGATCAACTTCTGATGCCGCTTTTCTCCCACAGTAGCTTCCACGAGTTGACTAATCCCAGGTTTTCCCTACTAAGACGTGCCGGCATATTATCAAAGGTTAAGCTACCCTACAGACACAGAAGGAGCCCATAGAATTCAAATTTCAGTTTTAAGTTGTGCGAGGGAGCTAATGAGAACCGAGGGATTATCAGAGTTATTGGCCGTGATTGGGTCAATTGGATGGTAGTGAGGCATCAGGAGGCTGAGTTGGGACATGATGTCTGCCAGAGTGAGGATGGTTGCAGCTGGAAGAGGGATGATGAGGGAGGGGGGGTTAGTCTGAGCAACAAGCAGATATGCTGTGGGTCATGCACAGTGGTAATTCCCAGAAAGGTCACACAAAATTACACCTACCAGCGATAAGCCGTGCCCTGCTCTCGCTCCCCTCTCTTCAGAGCTATAATCTGTCTGATTCGTCTTCTTAGCGCTGCTTGTGTCATCTCTCACACTGCTTTCAGCCCCACTAATGCCACCTCTGACAACGAGAGGGCAAGAAAGGACAATCTCTGTCACATTCCTCCGTTGTAAAGTTTCTCGTGTCCGATTTAAAGGCACAATCTCGGCGGTGTGTGTGTAACGCCAGGGAAATCAATGAAAATGGATTTCACGGTGAACGTGCATAAATTTCTATTATATTTTTTTTTTATTACCTGAGGAGGGACTGTATGTCAAGGATTTATTATGGTGTTAGCATTACAATGCTAAAGCAATTTGGTCAACTCCAGCAGTAAATTGGCTTGTCACATAAGATAGCATTACCAAGATGAACGGAAAATGCCAGGGAGCACATTAAATTATGAATGATGGGAATTATATTAACATTTAAATGAGGCAGTCGTGGTCCAGTGGGATTGCAAATTTTCAGTATTTATGATGTGGAATGATGTAGGGTGAGGAAATCAGGAATGAATTTTAGTGTGTTATTACATGCCTGTGGTTGTTCTTTACACAACGGCAGTTTACTTCTAAATAGCATCCTGATGAAACTGATGTGATAACTAATCATTGTGATAGAGCCATTAACAACTGCTATATCATAGGCGCGGAGCTGTAAATAAATTAGAGTAAAGAGCAGAGAAGCAGGAGAAGTAGGGCCATAGGTTTGCATTTCTGTGTACTCCATATATCTGCTTCTGGTGTGAGAAATGTTGTCACTGTGTGAGTATTTCTCTGAAATCACTCTGATGCCCCTTGCTGCAGCTCTAGCAGGCTATAAGCAATCACAGCAAAACATGTCCAGAGAGGAATCGGGAAGGAAAATGAAAGCAGCGAGTACAGGCAATGACCTTTGCAGACTCCTAGCATGATAAATGTCAAAGGTTTTCTGTTTTTAATTTGTCAGAGTTTCCAGAGAAGCCTGACCTATGCCTACTTTCAGCTACAGCGTTCCCATCACAGCAGTCGCTGAAGCGGCACCTCAAAACCTATTACTACCCGCCTTTGCTGAGGCTGGTGCTGTCAAAGCTGCAAATTAGCCCATTTGCAACCTTTCATAATGCACTGTAGCAAAGAACAGCATGTTTTTCTCAGGGAGGGCCAACAACTGAACAATGTAATGTATTGCAAATGTGACATATTGCAGACAGACCAGAGAATATACATTCAAATTTGGCAGGTGTCACTTTTGTGCTGTTCTGCAATCCATTATGCGTTCATAGCAGATTTTGACCCTTTTTTGTGTTCAAAAATAGCAGCATTATGAATTATAAGATTGTATTTGGCGCTCACGAAAGTACACACGTTTTTAAAGTCATCAATATGAATTTAATATTGATACCTGATAAGTAAGAATACACTGTGTGTATCCACTAAAAATGTGCTTCTCCCGTGGATGTATTATTAAGACAGCTCTTAAAAGTTTCTCCTGGTTTGCCTTTACCTTGATCTCACTCCAGGGAGAAAAATAACAAAATTATTTTAATTTTATAATATTATTTCCCTGCTGCATGCCTTCTTTTCAAACACTTTTTTTGAAGAAAGTTACAGAAGCAAAATAACAAATCCAGAGGTCAAATATAAGGACGCACTGGCATTTCAGCACATGGGGGTACAAATCTTATGACACCAGACCGGCAAGAATTAACGGGACCTGTTTCCTGTTCAAATCGATACCTGCTATGCTCGTGCTGCATCTGTATATTTTTTGTGAAAAATTGAATTAAGGCATCTTGATAAAAAAAATTTGTTTTTCAATAATGATTTGATTTGTGCAGTTTCAGTGAGACGTGCATGTGCTATGATTGAATGCAACAGCCTTGAGCAGGTACATAGAGACTTTGAAAACATATTTAAATGCAAGTAAACAAGAGAATTTAAAGCCATGTTTGCAGTGCAATGCTAGCATGCTGATGTTTAGCAGGTATAATGTTTGCAGCGTTCATCTTCTTAGTTTTACCATGTTAGCATGCTAACATTTACTATTTACTACTACAGTACAAAGTTCAGCTGAGGCTTAAGGCAGAATAAGGGTTTGGTTAAAAAGTTGGATCATTTGAATTTGGCGCCTAGTGGGGGCGCTAGAGGAAAAGAGAATCCCCATTAATACCATTAACAGTCTGAGTTTCTACAAATATACACAGCATGTTTCATTTTTCTTTGCAATTCAACCATAGTCGATGAGATATGTCAGTCTGAACCACTGCCTGAAAACTATGGATGTATTTACAAAATGTGATGCCAAATAGTAACAGTTATTTCATGGTCGAGACCCAACTGCTGCGCTGCTTTCATGGCTAAAACGGTTTAAATATTATGAATAACACAACAAATGGATTTTCAAGTATGATCCATAAATTATTAAACATTTGTCTATTTTTTTATTCAAATCTGAGTTTAAGTACTTATTTTAAACCGAGAACAGACATCTGAGGCTCAGGTTTGATTACTGATTTCTGCAGTAAAAGCAGGAGCAGAGGCTTCATCCCTCTCGAAGCGTTCTTTGTTCAAGCCTTAGAGCGCTTGATCAATGAACAGCTAGTAATCATTAGACCCTCTGGTCGATTCCACATTAGACTCCATCTTCCCTATTAATGGACTTTACTTCTTTTTCTGCCTCCGCCTGCTCTGTGTTTCAAGAGAAACGGGGTCGTATTTTTCAGATGAAAGCGTGAGTGAAGAGTAGTCACGCTTGTACAGAGGTCCGCTTTGGCTGCTGGGATGGAGTTTCATAGGTACAGCCAGCTACAAACGTTTCCATGTTTCAGAGCATCTCGAGGGAAACACAACAGCACTCAGTGTCACGTTACATTTTGTATGATATCTCATAAGCAGCCCATAAATTATATGACAAATACTCTGAAGGTTTGAATACAAAAAGTGTGATCCATTAGAGTGTCAAAGAGATTTATCCTCAGAGGTCGCCTTTTTTCCGTCCGAGAGAAACTACAGAAAACTCCTGTCTCGAAAGCAGCAGCGGCAGCAAAGCTCTTTAGCATGCAGCGAGGCTGCGAAACGCTGACCTTCAGCCCGTAACCTAAACCTCGTTCTCCTCTTGAGGCCCGATGTGCTGCTGGCTTGGACGTTTTCCAAGGTCAGGTGGAGAGCTTCGATCCTGTGGGGAGGTGATGAGGTGATGTGTCCAATGCCCTCTACTGTTAATGAGAATATCTTGAAGGACCATAGGGGGTTAGAGGTAAGGCAGAGAGCGTGAGGTGAATGGATCTCACACTATCCAACAAATGGGCCAGATGTGTGTGTGTGTGTGTGTGTGTGTGTGTGTGTGTGTTGAAGGCTGAAGAGAGAGGTTTGTGTTGAAGGACATGATCTAGAGTCATATTTTGTTGTTGTTGTCGTGGTTACACAGTTGTTAGATGCATGTCATTTTAAATGATGATTAGAAACAAAGATGACCAGTACACAATTATTGCTGGGTTTATTGATTTAAATCGAGTGAGATGGGTAGGTTATATAATAATCATTTTTTTTCATTATAAAAAAAAGTGAATAAAGGCTCTGCGCTGAAATGTGTAATAAAAGAAAAAAGTAGTCCATACTACACATCCTATGAACACTGGCAATGTATTTATCCAGGAAGCCAAGGTCCATACGTCAATATCACTACCGGCGGTGAACGCGTGAGCATTTTGAGTATTTCTGCAAGGATAGGCAGCTTTTTAAACATCAGTCTATTTCAAATAAAGAAAATCAATTTTCAGTTGAAAAAGATTTTTTGGATTTTTGAATGTTGGTCGTTTTGGTCCACAACTTCCAGATCCAGACTGAAATATCGCAAACAAAATTTAAAGGATAAATTAAATTTAGGGCAAAAATGCACATTTGTAACATTTCACTTTGTTCTGTACATAGTTTTCTAGATGTATTGTCATAAGACAAACGTCATCCTTACAATTTATGCTAACCCGTAGTGACAAATAAACAGGCTACTGATAATGTAGTGGCAGATATATCCTGCAGATATACAATAGATGTTGTTGTGAGTCCAGTCCATCAGCTCCCCACCAGGACATGAATTCATAAATCATCAAAACAGTTTTCTAACGCTACGACTAAGAAGACTCGGTTGAAAAGGAAAAGAACAGGCAGTCCTATGAAGATCTGGCCCCGCTGCTGCGCCATTGATTACTGTCTTACTGCGGCGCTCCTTTCAGACAAATGAGTCAATACATTATTCAGTGCATTGAGACTCCTACAAAACCTGCGACATTAGAGAACTAGTAGCTTCGGCCTACTTATCCAAAATATCATTATTATCATGAATGAAACCATAAATTTGCATTTCAGCCTCTTACATGTGTCCCTTTTCTTTACATT
The DNA here is from genome assembly GCA_036937835.1 of Pampus argenteus. NCBI lineage: Eukaryota > Metazoa > Chordata > Actinopteri > Scombriformes > Stromateidae > Pampus > Pampus argenteus. The sequence goes on along the minus strand of CM072863.1, from coordinate 4,879,252 downwards.
TGAAGTCTTTCTTTTTATTTGTATGCATCTGTTAAATGATCCATCATACTGTAATTCACCACATTATTCATCAATCCCTGCAAAATCTATTTTATAAATTTGAAGCTGGATATACAGTATTGACTTGAGTTGTTTTATGTAGGCATGAGTACACACTGATTAATTACCAACATTGATCCAAAACTCAACACTGCTTATCGGGGATTACAGAAGCACCAGGTTCGCTTTGTGTCAGTTGGATTTTTTTGCTCATTTGATTGATGATGATTTGCAGATTTTCTTGGAAAGTTGTGCCATTAAAGAACAATATCAAACCTGATCCTGCATTATCACGTAATGATGTGGTCCAATCTTGTAAAAGGACAATGGACAGAATCCAGTTCATATTACGATGCTGTGGTTATATCGTTTTATTACGTTAAGACAATATATATAACCACAGCATCATAATATGACTGCACTTTTCTCCTTCACACTGTACTCACTTAATTAATGATGCTTCAGCCTTCAGACCCTCATCTTATGAAATTTATAGAGGTTAACAGAACCGGTATCTTTAGCGTTGCCTGGAGGCGGGGAGCACCAATCAGTGAGCAGCAGCAGCAGCACTTCTCTGGCATCCTTACAAATGCACTGATCCAACCTTTTCTCTTTCGACGGACGATACATCAACTGGACGAAACTCTTTTTGTGTAAGTTAGTGGATAGTGGATAGTTGTCGATAACATTTTATGACAGACCAGAACCTGTATTTAATGTCAACACCAAGCGTATCAGATCAGTGTCCATAGAACAAATTAACGTCAATATGTTCAGTAGGATTTGTTTTTCCTGAGTATAATGTACCAGTGTTGTTTATTTGAAGGACCATAATGCGGTAAATAAAGATATTATAGCAAAGGGGATTCACAGTGTGCAGGATTTTCACAAAATCCTGATGTCCAAAATCAGTGAGTTCAATTAAAAATCCACACAATAACAGAGGAACACTAGTTATTGCACTCATCACTTATTCTACCTCTGATTGTAACAGTACCATGACACTGAGTTCATCCATATTGCCCAGACCTATAGGATTACATCTTTTCAACACTACTAATTTCCCCTTTATTGTAATAACATAAAGAATCAACAGGTGGCGCTCACTCCCCCTCCCCCCCACTCATTTTCAAAAACCTGAACAGTCGTCCCAGCCCGAAAATGTCCTCCTCCCAGCTCATGTTTAATGTTTTGAAAGTGGATGAACATTTTTAGGGTTAAGAGACACAATGAGGCATCTATATCAAAACCAGAGTGTGTGTGTGTGTGTGTGTGTGTGTGTGTGTGTGTGTGTGTGTGTGTCTTTAACCCGTGATGGCCTGTGGAAAGTAAAATTATCTCAGCCTGAGACACTGTGAGAGAGTCAGTGTGACAAGTTTGACTCATATAAACCCTGATATGGCCATGTAAGAGCTCCACTCATGTCTTTTGTTATTACTCTTGACAGCAGCTGCATGATACACAGCGGATCCATCACATCTATTATTCAGCTTTAAGTGGATAGAATGACACCGCTTGTTCTTAAAAAGCACAAGAAGACTCAATTTTTCATAGTATGTTGGAGTAACGCTCCGTATTATCATATTCACATGCCAACAACTCCCAACTCGAAGCAATTTGTCATCTTTTTTATGCTATCTCATTCATAGTGTAGGACTGTGTGATTCATGTAAGTGCTCTGTAAAACGTATATGCAGTTTATACAGAAATGTATCTGGACTTTCAGACTGTTACACTCTGTCACAGACAGTAAGTTTGCCTCCAAAAAAAAAAAAAAAAAAAAAGTCATGGTGTTCTCATCATTTTCTCCACAGGTTATTGTGCACTTCTATCACCTGTGTGAAGGGTGGTAATAGCAAGATGAGATATGTGTGACTGTTATGTCAGCACATGCCCTCGTTGTATAACTTTACAAGGCCTGTTGCTCTGAGGCACAGATAGCTATCTAAGACTGTTTAATACTACAGTCGTAAATGTCGCCAACAGCTTTGATTTAGAGTCGTGTCAAAAACATCCTTCCTGTTTTTTTAGGGCTTCTGTGGGAGTTACTTAGGTGGACAAAAAAATACTGCACGATGCATTGAAACTAATCTAATGCAGCCACCAACACTACAGGATAGATAGAGACACACTTTGAGTAATAGCTCACCCCCCTGAAGGGAGAATTAAGGAGCTGGACATGACGTGCATATAAGCACCTCAACGTACTGTTACTGCCATGATGCAGTCTTCTGCAGGCTTGCTCCATCTTGTCTGCATTCCTCAGTGAACTCAGGGAAGTGGAAAATTCCACCTTTGTGGCATTTAGGTGGGAAGATAGGAAAGATAAAGGGCAGGATCCTGACTATTTCTACAGCGCAAAGACAGAACATTAATATGAAAAAGTCTCTTGTCGGCTCAGCTGGTTGATTTATAACAAACTCCAACCAATCAGTGAGTGTTGGAAATACTAATCTAAATATAAACAGCATTTTTCAGAAAGTAACGCTTCAGATATTTACCATTAAAGGCATCAACATTCGTTTTCTTGCCATCTGCTATCTCATATGTGTACAATAATTATGAAGTTACCAACAGATGTTGGTTAGTTCGTTTAGGACAAAGAGTGGAGACAAGCTGGAAGCCTTACGGTGAAGACAAGACTTCAGGAAGTCACTGCAATATGGCCAAGAAGTAATCAGGCGCATGAACACCCTTTAAAACAACACCATGTCTGTTTTACACTACACTGATGAAGCAAATAACCACCCGTTTCCTCCTGTTTACAGTCTTTATGCTGAGCTAACAGGCTGCTGCAGTTGGTAGCTTTATATTAACCCCATGTAGGCATGAGTGGTTTCAATCAATAAGCCCAAAATGTTTAGTGTATTCCTTTAACCTTTCTTTTTTTACCTCAAGGATATAGTTTCTTCATCTGCAACAGTAAGGAACCCAAATTCAACTAAGAGGTATCAGCATCCACAAATAGATTAAAAATAAATGTAAACATCTGAGTTGTTTTCAGGTGAGTGACGAGGGTTTGTAGAAACCTGGACTGGATGTCAGAGTGTTGCATGAGAAACGGGAATGTCACTCGGATGTTTGAGTGAAGTAGGAGTGCCGAGTTTTGCAGTTTTCTTTCAGGCATTTTATTCATGATTTTATAAATAATAATAATAATAATAATAACATACTGAGCTGGCAGATACAGCTCCACTAATTTAACTTTCAAACCTCCATTCTGAGCTGCGTTAGCTGCCTTTCAACTGCAACCATTTAAAGAGATTAAAATCTGGGCCCTGGGTTTATGCATTCACACAGCATTCAGCATGAATGTAAGTCCCTGAGGGACACTGGATTGGCTCATCAAAGGATAAATCCCTGCAAACTGACATGTCAATGAAACCCATTCCTCCCTGATATATATTCACTCACTTCCTTTAAAATGTTTCTTTCTCTTTGGAAAAAAAAGAGATCTTGATCTTGCAGTGAGAATACCTGAATAAAGATAAAACAACAACAAAAATTCACCCTTGAGAAATAAATCATAAGCCACATATTGAGATAATACTGATCATAGCACATACTGATACTTGATTCACGTCAGGACAGGACTCAGTTACTGTTCAGGCAATTGAAGCTGAAACTCCTGTCTTTCTGGTGAAATATTATTATTATTATTATTTCTCAGAAGTCAATGTGACAACATTCTTATGCCTGTTTAAACAGCTTGTCTCCGACTCAGAAACCCAACCTCTTCTCTTCCTCTCTTTATTATTTTTTTATTTGCCTTAGAGTGATACACTGCTGGATAAGGAGCAGTGCATCTTCAATGTCTTTCAAGTCTCGGCACAGCAGTGCATATCTTACCTGAGAGTGGCGGAGTTGCAGCAAGCTGCTGCCCCGGGGCCCTCGAAGCATACAACCCCACCCCAGCCCCATCAGTGTGATCCGTGTCCTCGCTGGTACATTAAAAACAGGCGCAATCTGGTATACAGCCTTCCTGCAACTGCCATGCATTATACAAATACTGTAGTAGTACTGTAGTACTTTTGTTTGTCAGTTTCAGCGCTGTCAAAACTATGTATATTCTTTCTTTCGAGTGAGATTTTCACTTGAATTAAAAGAAGTATGTTGTCTTGTAGTTTTTTTTAAGAAACTACTCTAATTGTAGATTGCATTTAATATGTTGCCACTGGATTGTAAAATGAGGATGTCAAAACTATAAAGTCAACAGTTAAACCCAATAACCTGCAGATTTACGTGGATATTAAATCTGGCATTTGCGCAAAATGGTCGATAATCACAATAAATCCTGTTTTATTGTTGTGTTTTGTCAAGACGAAACAAGCCAAACTTTCACCTTAATTCTGTAAAACTCACCATCTTGACTACAGAGTGGCTTTCTTTTGTGCAGCGCAGCATTCCTGACGTGTTGAGACATGACAGTGTGTGTTTCCTGTCTGAGGGAATCGGTTAAACTGGGTGGATGCGAGGAACTGTGTGACATGCATACACTTCTGTAACTTAAAAGTGCAAAAAATCAAATAAAAATCGTGCTAAGCGCCGGTCACCTCCTGGCAGGTATTCTGAGGTCGAGTTTAGAGCATGTTGCTTTCACATAATAAAAATCTTTTTTTCTTATCTGTGGGAGCTGCAAGGAAATAAAACCAGTTTTTTTTTACAATCTTCTTTACTATCAGTCATGTGCTTTATAAAATAAATAAATAAATGAACTGATTTACATAAAAGTACAGTTTTTCTATGGCATTATCCATCAGGAGGCTGACTCAAACACGGAATAAATCCTCTAAACAACACGCCTAAAGAAACATCCCTTTGAAGGAAAGGCAAAGACGGTATCAGCAAAGTTAAAAAGGGCTTATTACGTCTGTCATTTCCATAAAATGTGAGTTTTTAAAGTACCGCAGGATGTGTTTATTACTGATATATTTTCACCATGGTAATATGCCCTCAAAGTTTCCAGTTAGAGTAAATCAGAAGTCTTCTTAACTGGAAAAAAACAAAGATTTTTATGATATTCTAAATAAAATAAAAAAGATGTTGATGGTGATTTCACTTCATATTTTATATATGATATGGGGATGATAATGTTCTGTTGAATCATGGTTGCTGGCACTGTATTACCACATAAGTTGTCAACATGCCCCTGCAACAAGCACAATTCCTGTACGCTGCACACTGGACACTGATGTGTGTCTGTGTGTGTGTGTGTTTGTGTCATTTCAAAAAACCTTGTGTGCGTGAGAGGAAAGGGGTTTGGTTAGACATTTAGTTCCTGAGTAAAAAGGCTATATTTGGGTGTGGACTGGCTTTAAGGCAGAAAAGGGGGTGAGGTTTAATTCTGTTGCTGCATTGCCATTGGTGGAAACGGGGGACAAAATGCCTGTACCTGGTGCACAGGTAAACAGACTGACACCAGGCACAGCAGTGGTGGATCGGCTGGCAGGATTTACTGCAACTCTTCTTATTAACCACTCTACACAACTCGACAGCTTTTTTTTTTGTGTGTGGCTTTTATTCAGGTTTGTGTTGTTAAAAAAAAAATGTCTAACTGCAGACAAAGAAAGAGAAAAGTTAGTATTTTTTTGTCTTTTTCTTTGGTTAGTTACTGTTGCTTTTGCATGCCAAACATTTTACACTTATCAGCCAGGTAAGTTAAGGTTGTAGGTTGAACAGATGATGACACTGCACATTTATCAGGCTGTTACAAGTTCTGTTTTCATATGCAGAATAGTTTTGGAGGGACTATGTGTGAGCTGAAGGTTACTGGAGACAGTAATAGATGGTTGCATTCATGTGTGTTTGGTCATTTCGTGTTTAACAATCTGCTTTTATTTGGCTCAAAAGACTCCAGGAAGATGGAAAAGAGTGAAAACAGGTCTAGTCTTGTGCAGGGAGAGGCCTGCCTGGCACACCCTTCACACACACACACACACGTACACACTCACGTACACACATAGAAAGAGACATGAACATGTGCACAGATGGAACCTGTTTTTCATGTATGTGTTTCTTTTTAACTTATCTGCCACCTTCTTTTTCTCCGACCGAAAAAAAAAAAAAAAAAAGAAAAGAAAGAATGACATTGCTGAAAGCGTTGAAGGAAATCAGCCGTGTCAACTGCTTCATTCCCAGTGATTCCTCACCGGAGGCGCCAGCACACTCGCTGCCTAATGAAACCATCCATGTTTTCTATCCTTCATTCCACCGGAGTCTGTGTAAAGTGTCAATCAGATTTCAGTGGTTTGAAGAGTAAGACACATGGAATTTGTCATCTGGAGAGAGCTTTGCAAAAAAAATAAAAAATAATAATACACTCGCATTTTAATGGAAAATAAACTTTTGCAATAAAGATAAATGTTGCTCTGTTGAAACTTATTGTATGGCCCTTTTTTTTAAATATCTTTTGATGTCAACGTGGTGCTGAATGCAACAGTTCTGCACAAGCACAGAAAGAGGATCCGTCTTTACCTGCATTGCGACAGCAGTTGAATAGCAGAGATCACAGAGTGCTGGCAGCCCCATTTTATGTCTTTTAGACTGTCACTTATAGAGGTTGTTATGTCCTCACCCTTTCTTTCTGCCCTTGCTTCTTCAAGACATGGCAATTACATAATGACTCCTAAATCCCCATGTTGCCAGATTCACAGCAAACTCTCTGAGCTTCTGCCAAGACGTAGCTTTGTGTTCTTAAAAAGTCTCCTCATCCTATATGTGCGACAGTAGATCTCGTGCATATATTGTCAGCATGGCTTTTGTACTGAGTAATTTACTGTTGAGTAATGAACACCTTGTTCATCTTTTTTTCTCTAAAAAAAAAAAATAGTTTTTTCCATTAAGTTTTAACCAATTCTCTGTGGGACAATTAACCTGCCTCATTAGCACCAGACATTTCCCAGGTTCTATCAACGCCTTAATTATAGCTAAATGGGCAGCTGGAAGTCATTTGACAGCTACATTGAGCCCTGAGTCAGCCGGCTATAATTCTTCCATCCAATTACGATGGAGGGAACATAACGAATAAACAAACAAAGCAACATACTGCCAGATCAGCAGAGATTCATACAGACTAGTCTTTGACAGTTTTTCTCCTTAATTATAGGTTAGATATATAAGTTTCACCCGCCACACGGATACAGCATCTCATCCGAAGCTACAGGTTCTAAACTCATATCTGAAAAATATTTTAAAGCAGGCTATTTTATAAAATATAAGGGAAATAAACAATGCAGAGCGTGTCGTACATATATACAAAGACAGAATGACCCGTGCATAACCCAGACCTCAGAAAAATTCAGTCCTCATCATCGTCACATAGTAGAAAGACTTGTTGCTTTCTCCTGAACAGGCTTCTCCTGCGCTACACACCTCAGCCTACGATTCACCTTCCTGTTAGATGCAATGATAACCAGGGGGCTTAGCGCCGCATAGAGTGAGGAGAAGAATATACGCATGTCAGAGATCAGCGAGGACCTCATGGTCTTCCTCACAGTGAGAGTGTACACCCAAAGCCCATTATCTACCCCGTAGAAAACCACATACAAAGTGACAAGCGCCACCACGGCTTTGGCAGCTCGTTGCTCGGCCCCACCGCCGCCCCCGCTGCCGCCGCTGCTGCTGCGGAGTCCCTTCACCTGCCGGCTGTGCTTGTAAAGAAAGACCAGGATGATCAGACTGGCTAGGGTCATGAGAGCCATGGGCACCACGTCTCTGCCCACCTGGGCTGCTCCGTTGGCCTCTTTGGACAACTTGGAAGGGAAGTGTACATAGCAAAATTGTACATTGATGCCATGGTTTGCGAGGCTGGAGTCATTCTTGGTGCCAAAGGAGAAGAGTATGGCTGCCGAGCTCATGCAGGTGTTGACCAGCCAGAGGAAGAGGAACACAAACCACAAATAGTGGGCTACCAAGGCACGGATGGATGCCCAGCGTGATCCAGGAGGGGCGATGCTCAGGCACTGGTAGGCGCTCAGGACAAAGGTGAGCCAAATTGAGAGGGAACGTGATGTTCGGTAGACAAAGATCACAGCTTTACAGCCGATGTCTCCGAAGATGTTGGCCAGGTGGAAGGAAGCCAGCATCTCGAGCAAACAGCGTACACCCACCACCAGCAGGTTGACGCAGGCCAAATGCAGCACGATGGCATCAGCTGGGAGGAGGCGGTTCTCGTAGTAGAGCAAGAGGAAGAACGCCACGATGACAGCGGTGTTACCCGGGACTCCCACAACAGTGAGGGACAGATAGAGCATCCCACGAACAAACTCCTCTGATGGCATTCCTGTAGGGATAGAAAGCAGCACAAGAAAACATTAGCAGTTAGATTAAACCAAAAAGCTGTGATGCCCTTCCGAATATTAAGTGCATTTAAAAAAAGCAACTGCTGACGCTACCTACCTGACAACAGTCAAAGTTAACGAGGTCTGAAATGGACCTTATGATCTATCTCCTGAAGTAGTCCGATTGTTGGTGTTCTTATACTTGCAAACAGGTGACGGTTGTTGGATCTGTTTTGCATGGTCCATTGACTCTAGACTTGTCTTCCCTCAGCTTCCAATTACTCGAGATCAATTCAGATGACTGCTTCAGTCCCGTCACTGGGTGTCAAATAGACAATAACGATAACACAGAGGAAGCTGTGTTAGGATTCGTTTTCAGGGTACAGCCTGTAGACAGAGAAAATGGTTTTAATGGCGAAGTAATATCTATCAGCCTAATGTTTGTACTCAGAAAAGATTAAAACCATTTCTCAAAGTCACTATTCAATACTTTTTTTTTTTCTAATGGCTGATACTATGCTTATATTCCCCTAATAAGACCCTCTCACATTACTTTTGTGTTTTTTTTCATTTCTGCAATCAATTTTAAAAGCCACTATCTATAAAAGAGACGGTTCTTGTGTTGGTTAATCAGATACCAACACCACAGTGTCCTCCAGTGGATGAAAATGAAAAGCCAGTTTCATTTGTAGAGTGTGTGACAAAGCAACCGATTTATGATACGTGTAATTCATCCAAAGCAATAAAAGGTCTAAGAATAGAATTAAAACTAATCTGTGAAAACAAATCAGTGCTACGTAATTTAATCGCAACATGTCCCACAGCAGGGAATTGGTAATGAATATTAAGCCCATTTCTCTTAAGTACATGATGAGACATGTCCGCCACTGAAACTAAAGGAGAAAACACTAACCATTAATGAGATTAGTCACATGCATGATATCATCATCAAATTGATGTTTTGAACACCACGTATTAAATGTGGAGGTATTTTCTTATTCCTTTGTACAAGTTAGAAAAATGTTGACTTTATTATCTCAGAAAGGGAAATTTCTTTCTGTCTTTGCTTTTCATCTCTTTGACTTTTTTTGTGGTCCAGGATTGATCCGGCTTCTTCATATTACAGTATATTATTCTGTTTCCCCACACTGTAAATATTATTTCTGCCTCTCTGTGATATATAACATTTATTGTATTGTCTGTCCATCATAGAGCAGGATGTTGCTTTTCCCATTTTTATTTATAAGAACGTGTTTCGTTTTGTTTCTTTGGAGTTTTCCTCTGAGCATTATGCATAAATCAGATAATCTGCCTGTATGTTAAAGATACATCAGAAATGGTGTGTTGCACTGGCCAATCTCATGAGTTGTAAGTGTTCATACAGACAAATAAAAGCCAAGGTCTTTGGGGGTCACTTTTGCTCACCTTCCCTTACATGCACATAAGTAGTCTGGAACCTGACAATATCAGATTGAGATACCGCTGAGCTAAAAGCCTCTTAAACCACTTTTTTTTTTTGCTGGAGGACAGATTAACTGGCAAAGTGAGGAATGCATTGAATATTCCCTCTTTTTGCCAACTGAAGATGGTGCCCTCATGTCTATATAGAAACACAATATCACATTAAAAAATATCAATACCAAGACATTGTCCGTATAGTTTAGTTTAGTGGCATGATCTGTATTCAATTCACTTCTGAGGGTATTATTGTAATTTAATTAGTTCATGTAAAATTAAAATTGTATTAATGTAGTGATAAATGAAAATGAAAAACAATTTTCATCAACCAAAAGGGATTCTCCAACTTCCAATCCAACCGTACTGTACTGTACATGATGCAGTCCCCTGGGAAGGACATGCTTGAACTTGCCATTTTAATTAGCTCTCTCTGAACATATAAACATGTTTAAAACTCATAGGGAAATAACACATGATATGATGCTTTATTCCAAGGCCCACTCCCAAGAGAAATCAAACTTCTCAAACAGCAGTTTCATCACAAAGACCCAATCTAAATGTTGCAGTTAAGACAATTTATCATAGCTGACCTATAAAGTGCTTTTAATGTAAGAGACATTTGCCATTTACAGTTTCTATATATAGTGCTGGGCGGGTAAGAATTGAAAAACTTGAGCATATGTCAGCTCGGAGAGTTAAAATCGTAAATGAATAATGGCTGCTTGTCCCTATGCTGCCAATTAGTACAGACATGCATTGTTATATGGCTAATTGTCTTGCTCCTCCGTGTCTTTTAACATGCTCCCCATACATGAAGGAGAAAAGGAGCGCAAATAAAGCACCAGCTGTGCATGTTAAAAAGCCTCTTGATGGCTCATTCAAGGCATCATCAGGCTGCTTTTGAATCAACAATAACCGCACACTGTTGTCTCCGCAGGGGTTGTTTAAACTCTATTTCTTAATTCCTACCGGGAAATAGATTATATTATTCCAGATGATTGACGTGCAGCGTTTTTTTTGTCCTTAGAAACTAAAGAAAACTGACATGTGGAGATTAAAAACAGGGAAATACCACTCAAGATGAGAACATACACACACACAAGAATTCACACACGTTATTCATGTGACCTGAGGCAGCTCGATTACTTTTTATGATGTTGAAAAAAAGTTCAAAGTTAAAGCCTGAAACATCTTCGTTCATATTTAAAATATATATATATATATATGGTGATTTTTCAGACTCAAGCCACGTTCGTATAACGTTAGAGATCCTCCCTTGTTTCTGTCCTTGAGAAAAAAGGAGGTAATATTATGAGGATGATTAGGATGTCCCATTAAAAGCTGGAATTCAATGATATTCCCTGTGCTGTGCTGGCTTTGCCCTCTGAGATTATTATTATTATTATTATTAGCTATAATTTTTTCAAACTCTGCCCTAAACACACTAATGCTGGCCAATGATCTCCAAGTGCATCAGAGACTATAAATTACATAAAGCGGGCTATTAAACCACAACGGACTTTCCTTGATATCTGCAACTTCAGGTGAACATCATTTTTCCAAGAATATCTGGTTGTATAAGATATTCATGTAACTTAATGTGACCAACTTGGAAGATTTTTGTTATGTGGTGTGTATTTATATGTTTATAACAGATTTGATTCTCTGTCTGCTTTGCATAACATGTTCTACGCAGGCTTTGGTGTCATGGATCTGTGTGTTACCATCAAAGGGGTCTCCTTCCTCTTGCAAACAGGTATGGGCATCTTTGGGAACACTGTAGTGCTGATGGCGTACGCCCACATCATTTACACTGAATCCAAGCTCCTTCCTGTGGACATGATCTTGTGCCACCTGGCCTTCGCCAACCTGATGCTGCTGCTGACCCGCTGCGTCCCCCAGACCATGACTGTTTTTGGGCTGAAGGACCTGCTGAACGATCCAGGCTGTAAGGTGGTGATCTACGCCTACCGTATTGGCCGGGCTTTGTCAGTTTGCATCACCTGCATGCTCAGTGTGTTTCAGGCAGTGACCATCGCCCCTGCTGGGCCCCGTTTGTCCAGGCTGAAGCCTGCACTTCCCTCCCTGGTCCTCCCTACCTTTGCAGGACTGTGGCTCCTCAACATGGCCATCTGCATCGCAGCTCCTTTCTTCTCTATGGCTCCACGTAATGGCACCGTCCCTGCCTTTACCCTCAACCTGGGCTTCTGTCATGTGGACTTCAGAGACAACCTGTCCTATGTGATTAACGGGGTGGCTGTCTCTGGTAGGGATTTTGCCTTTGTCGCCCTGATGTTGGGCTCCAGTGGTTACATCCTGTTGCTTCTCCACCGCCACAGCCGCCAAGTGAGAAACATTCGTCGCTCTCAGGGTGGTGGTGGTGGGGCAGAGACCAGAGCAGCCAAAACAGTGGTCACCCTGGTAATTCTGTATGTGGTCTTCTTTGGGATTGACAACGTGATCTGGATCTACATGCTCACCGTGGCTAAGGTATCACCAGTGGTGGCTGATATGAGAGTGTTCTTCTCCTCCTGCTACGCCTCGCTCAGCCCCTACTTTATTATTTCCTCCAACAAGAAGGTCAAGGCGAAGATCGCATGTGCAGCTGAGCAAGAACAACCGTCAGCGAACACTCGGGAGTCCAATGACAAATGATTCTTTCACTCTCTTGACAGGCTGTCAGCTGACCTGCAGAACTGTATTCTCAGAGCATATCATTTTTGAACACTGTTGCACAAATGACAGTCGTCCAGCTACGCAATGGAGCCTTTAGAAAGTAGTAACATAAAGTAGTATCTTACAATGGTGTTACAGGGTGTATGTAACTGCAGTGTGGTTTGTTCCATTTTTGTATGATAGCAGTAAAATACACCATCATCATCTTCATCAGAGAAGACACATTAATCAATTATTAATCAGGAAATTTATGCTTGATGATCATTATCACCAAGAATTTCAATTATCAACTAATAATCAAAGTCATATTCTGGATCCTCAATTATACTGTAGAGTATTTTCATGCTTTTGTGTGTCTTTTGTGATTATAAACTAAACTGTTGGTAGCAACAAAAACGAGCAATATGAAGGTGTTCTTGGCCTTTAGAAAAATGTGATGAGCATTTTCCATTTATTTTAATATTAAAGAGATCAATAAATTAATCAAGATAAATTATTAAACAATAATAAAGATAAAAAATAATAATGAGTAGTTAAAGCTTCAATATCTCTATCGGTCTCTGTTTTACTGCTCTCTGATTGGCTGAAATGTTAGCAATATATTTAATGGGTGTTTTTTGTCCTCAGATTAGACTCTCAGGCAGTACTTTCCCTCTATGTCTTTGCTACAGGCTTCAACAGTCAAATATATACATGAAAATGTTGAACATGAATTGTTGATTTGAGATTAAATGTAATCGTCACATATTATTTTCTAACAATCTTATCCACAAGGGGTACTTTTAGACCACAGCCCGAATGAGCGCAAACTCCGCCTGAGAGACAAAGCGCAGGGAAGAAAAATACAACACATAAACACAACAAATCCCGGAAAAGGGAAGCGGAAGATTGAGCCAAATGTTAAACAAAAGTGAAGTTAGAGCTGAATACAGAATACCCGAAGTATACCTATCGATACTTAACCTTATGAAGAAAACAGTCTATAAATGTAACTTTTGTAAGACATTATTCGCGTCAACAAAAAAAAGTGTCAGTTGAGGTGAAAGCACACAGTAGCTAACCAGCCGTTAGCTTTTAACCTGACAGCAAGACGCTGCAACGCCCCTGAAACCGATGACAAAAAAAAAACCTATTTAACGACCAGTCATGGTTGTTGTGATGATTACTTAACAGTGTCTTCTAGTTTGTGCCAAAACGACCTCTACTTTTTATGTCAGGTAAGTTAACTACTTTGCATTACTTTGCTATAACGGGAGGGAGGGAGGGAGGGGAAGCTAACGTTGCTACTGTTTACTTTGCTAAGAAATCAATTAACTTACTTCATAGCTAACGTTATGTTGTAACCGTCAACTTTAACATTTAGTCTGCTTTGTTTTTGTTTTGTTTTTTCACTGTTATACCTTTATGTTAATGTGACCCTGGTTCTTTTCTATCTAGTGAACTAATATCCTGGATGTCTGCCCAGCTCTCCATGAAATGACCTGATCCAGAGTTCACTGGGCTTTTTTTTTATTTATTTTACCATCAAATGACAATGGCCAGAATAGCCTGGTATCAAGAGAAGGTAAGACCAGTTCAACAGGTTGGTGTGTTTACTATACCTGCTGTTACTGTTTGCCTCACTGCAGTTTAGGAGCCCAACCCCCAGTTTATAATATGTAGATAAGATCTGATAAACACAAGTCAACACAGGTCTCAAACATGGCCTGTGATGACAGGTTTCAAATGTCTGGAAAACAGTGGCATGCAAAAAAAAGAGAGAAAACACTGCTGTATTCATCCTGCAATATGTGAATATCTGAATACTAGATTAGACCTGCTACGTGCCATTAAATGTCAGGGAAAATGCATACTTTACTCATGCAAAGTAACTTTATAATGCATCCCTTTAATTTGCTGCAGTAAAGTGTTTTCATTATCTGTAATTGCTAAGTCTCTGTCATGCAGTTGCTATATATGTATACATTTCCATTACCTGCTCTGGTGAAATGGTAACAGTGCAGGGCTGCAAATTCTTACTAAATGTCCTCCTTGGAGCTTAATTTAAAAGAAAATGATTATAAAAGTGATGTTGTTGCTACAGATCGGTGCCTACGATCAACAAATCTGGGAGAAGTCTCTGGGTCAGGCGAATCTGAATGTAAGACACCTCCAAATCTCTGTAAGGGAATAAATGTTTTTTTGTGTTCGTGTTGTGCATTGTTACTAAATTGAAGTACTCCTTGTCATTCACATAGGGTTTGGACAGCAAGCCAAAAAAGACGGGTCACATCAAGTCAGACCTCATCGATGTCGATTTAGTAAGAGGTGAGAGTGAATGAAGAGTGGTTTCTCCATCCATCGTGACTTTGCCAACTTCTGCAAACACACAGCGTTTGTCCACATCACACCAACCGCTGTAACATCAATTCAACTCACACACGACCTTCATAAGCCGAAGATTTATCTGTAATTTTCTATTTGTATGCTCAGTTTTGTTTGCTTCAGTTAAATTTTCTGTCCCGCTTCAATGAAAGTTTAAGTCTAAATAGTTCAGTCTTTATTGTCATATTTATAATAGTTTCAATGAAGCTGTGGAATAGAGACAGTCTCATCCGTCCCTGCAGGATCCACATTCAGCAAAGCCAAACCAGAGAGTCCCTGGACAGCTCTGACTCGCAAAGGTCTGGTCAGAGTGCTGCTGTTCCCGTTCTTCTTCTCGTGGTGGATCCATGTGACCTCCAAGAGCATTTCCTTATGTATCCTCATGCTCTACTTCATGCAAGGTTTGCTCAACATCTCAACGTTTCCTTCATGCTGGTGCTACAGTTGTAACTTAACTATAAATACATTAATCTGTGATGATTTTAGCAAGCATGCATTTGATTTAACAACCATGACATGCACACATAATAATAATATGGGGACGTGGTGGCATAAAGGTAAGAAACCGGCAGAATCATTCTGGGATGGGGGGACAAAGTGGAAAAACAGCACTTGGCCCTCCATCATTATGACCACTGAGGTGCCCATGAGCAAGACCCTTAACATCGACTGCTCCAGGTGTGACTGTGTTAAACTGTGTTAATGTGATCAGGGCAATCCCGCAAAGAGAAAGGCTTCCTCTCAGTGAAACTGAATAAATAACTTATTAATGAATTAATAAAAATAAAATAGAGGTTTAAAAACTACAAAGTATCTTAGTTATCTTAAAGCTTTACATATTTTTATTGCAACAGTGCAACATTTGTCAGTTTACATTTAATTATTTGTGCAACAATAAATATATTCCCCCTCACACCTGAGCAACACAATAAGACCTCATTAGTAGGCATGAATTGTGTTTTAATGCCTCCCCTGAGAGACCGTTTTGTTTGCTGTTGTCAAATGTTTTGCTCCCCTCAGTGGCAGCGGTGGTGCTGTACATGGAGGTCCCTGAGGCGAGTGCCAGTGAGGTGTTTGGGCCCATGTGTCTGATGCTGCTGCTGGGCACCGTGCACTGCCAGATTGTGTCGACTGAGTCCAGCCGGTTGCCTTCAGGCAGTCCAGCTGCCAGCAGCACCACCACCAGCCCTGCGCGCAGAAGGAGGTGGATGTCTAATTGTTAGGCACTGCATACACATTTGCTTGTACTAACACACTCTCACCTCTTGGCACCTGTATAAACACCCACATCACGCACACAGATAGACACAAACACTTGACATTTTTAATATGCCATAATCCTGCCACTCCTGTGGTTTTACAGTTTCTGCTGTACTTTCTTGACTTTATATTTATTCTGTTCTTTCAGGCCGAGGAAAGGCAGAGGGCAGAAAAAAAATGAAGAGACGAATGAAAGCAGAGACACAGAACAGCAGTTTGAGGAAAGCCAGCGATTATACAGAAACGAGGAGAGAAGGGTACATTCAGCCATCTCACTAGTCACTCTCAATTAAAAACAACAATTGATCCTTAATATCTTCAAAGGTTTGCTGTGTCATCTTTTGAAAGAGAGATTGATTCTGACATTGGCACCAATATAGCAAAGATAAAGATGACCACCTGTGTCTTTCATGCAATTAATGACAATGATATTGTGTTGGAATTCAGTATGATTGTTGTATGGTTTTGCTATTTTCACTGCTGGTTTGAACAACATGAACATTTCAACATTTAGTCTCTAGTCTCTATTGGTCTGCTGGGTTAAAACACAAAAATGTTATTCACTTTTTATAAAAGGCATTTTATGTTTTTGATATATAATTTATTATTTTCTGCGACATTTCTTTAAAAAAAAAATTACAACAAATTTAAGATGCGTATTAACAAGTAAAACAAACAGATATTCTCTCACAGACCAAAAGAAAGTCGGGGTTTGGTGCATCTGATGAGTTGTCGAGTGAGGAAGAGGAGGAGGTGCACCCAGTGGAAGTGATTCACCCACAACCTCATCACCCTGCTACAACCCAGCCAGCATGTGCACCAGTGTCATCTGTTAGAAACAGAAATATAAAGTCTGTCCCCAAAGCCACAGTAAGACCTCAGGTAGACCTTAATGTGTGACTGTATGTTCATCAAACATGCAAGTTGTATGTTTTTGATTTGCAGCAAGCATTCAGTTGTTGTAGACATTAAGATTAAGTACACACAGATAAAACCAGTGTAAGGTATGTAATTTCCATATGTTGCGTGTGTTTGTTTTGTGCAGGAAGGGATGAAGCCACGTGAAGTGGAGCGTCTCAGGCCGAACGTGAGCTTTCGTCCAGCCTCTGACACTGACGACACAATGTGGGAGGAGTTTCTCCATGGACCCGACTCCGCCTCCACAGGGAGCAGTGACAGTGAGGGGAACGGGAGGTACAACGCCAGCATGGCCCATCCGCAAACCATCACTCCGAGTAGTGATGATGAGAGCCTGCATCAAGGAATCACTGGAGTAAGATTGCCAAAAATCTCTTAAAACTCACCTTCAACTTGTTTTGTTTTTGGATTTACAATCAGTCTGGGTGGGAATACACAAACCTGAATACTGAATCTTGGTGTCGGCATGATTAACGTGTTGTAATGTGATTTTAGCTCATGCCTATTGCAGGATTACACTGTATTTTTAACATATAAAAACCAACAAATGACTGAATGTTATTTATTGTGTTTCACTGCAGCACCAGCTGTCCTGGCTTCAGGCATGTCACCCATCCAAGGACCGTGTCAGTGCTATAATATGGGAGCAGGGTGAATGTAAAAAAGCAGACATGTCGGTGTTGGAGATCAGTGGGATCATCCTTACACGGGTAAATATTTTCTTCTTTATGTCGGTGTAGATTTTCTGGATTAAGACCATTTGATGTCTTGTGTTAACCAGCTTGTGCAGCATAATACAGACATTTTGAAACCAAATCATCCAATATTTACACCTACAATATTCTATATATATTATATCTAATCTATATCTAATATTTTCCAGTTTTTTAATCAACACAATCACAAAGTACATATTCTAATTAGAAGGTTTGCAATCTTGAAAGACAAACTAGAGTGGCAAATAAAACTCGGAAGTCAGATTTGACATGATAATGTTACAGCACACGTTTTATTTAATCACACCAAACAACTGCTTAAAAAAAACGGAGATACAAAACAATTTGACAAAAGGATTCCTCGCTGTGCTGGCTTCCTATCGTTACTCACTTCCTCTACTCTTTGTCTTCCTGACATGTGCACTGTGACAGGCTCATTTAAGATAACAACCGCCCTCGTTGCTGTTTGGCAACAAATCAAATTGACAAATGACAACCTGCGACCATGACGGCAACCAAAATACAAAGTTGTAGACACCTGTAGACAACGGCAAAATCATACACAGTGCGAGTAAAACATGTTTCTTTTAGACTGATATCAGCATAAAAATGTCTCATCTTAAGCATCAGAAGCATCTTTGTCTCTTTCTCTCTCTCGTCTCTTGTTGACAGGTGAAGTTAGTGGAGCAGGGTGTGGGTTACCTCATGTTTGGTGGGCTGGTGACCACCACGCTGGCACTGCTTCCCTTCTCCTTCCGCTTGGCTTCGCATCTGGACGTGTCGAAACTCGACTCCCTGTCCCTCTCAGAGCTGTTAGTAATGATGGTGGGGCCTAATGTCCAGACCTACACCTTTTTCTTCATCACGATGGTGGAAAGAGTGTGTCTCACAGGCCTGTTCTTCTTCATGATGTGTGTGGCTGAGAGAACCTACAAACAAGTGAGCGGTAACTTTGTATTATATGAAGAGTTGACAGAAAACTGAGTATCTCAGTGTTTTGGACTGTTGGTTGCAGAAAACAGATTTTCAATAGATCTGATAATGAAAATAATTGTTAGTTGCATCCTTAATCGAATAAACTATTCTTCTGATCTAATCTTTCAATAAAGTTGTAATGATAATAATCATATAAGCAGTGAGTATGTAACTGTTTACACTTCACTAATCCATCCATTCATTCACTCACTCACGTTAGCTGGTGCCTCTTTGCAGGACTGATGAACTGATGACAACACATGTCCATGTTTCTCCAACAGAGACTCTTATTTGCCAAGTTCTTCAGTCATCTCACTTCAGGCCGCAAAGCCAAGAAATCTGAGATCCCTCATTTCAGGCTGAAGAAGGTGCAGAACATAAAGATGTGGTTGTCACTGCGCTCCTTTCTCAGGGTGTGTTACTCTCCTGCGGTAACAAACGCTCTCCTGCTCATTTATTACTGTACATATGTTTCACCACTAGAGGGTTGTCACGGACATGCCTTTGTGTGTGTTTGTTAGCGGTGTGTCATCGGCTCTCTTGTTCATTGCAGAGACGAGGCCCGCAGCGATCCGTCGACGTCATCGTCTCCACTATCTTCCTTCTGGCGCTTTCCATTTCATTCATCATTTGTGCCCAGGTCAGTCATGACTGCTGGAACAGATGTGATCTGTTGAGGAAACATTAAATAATGTTGCTAATGCAATCATGTACACATATAACCTGTAGACTCAAGAGCAACAAAGTGCTGCAGGGGTAAAAAAATAAATAAAAAAGATTATTGTTGTTTTTCTTCACCTCAGCTTCTACACAGCCACAAGACATTCTTAGAGTCTCTGACAAACTGGGAGCTGATGGTGTGGTGCTCCTCCCTCATCCTGTTCCTGCTGCGGCTGGCCACGCTGGGCTCAGAGACCAACTACAAGTACAGTAACTCCTCAGTGCTGCTCACTGAGCAGGTATGTCTGCACAACACATGGAGTCCGTTTCAGTGGCTTCCCTTTCACTTTGTCAGCTGATTCATAGTTCAGTATCAAAGTATAATTTAATGCCGGTTTAAATAAATTACTGGCTCTTTATTTATTTATTTATTTACTGGGTCTATATTATGTACATTTTACAGTATGTTAAACTCTTCTTGGTTTCAGATCAACTTGTATCTCAAGATGGAGAAAAAGCCCAATAAGAAAGAAGAGCTCAATATAGTGAACAATGTTTTGAAACTAGCTACAAAACTCATGAAGGTAAGCGTAGTTTAAACTTTTCTGGTTTTCTGGTTGAAAATGTAAGTTGTCTCAGTGTACTTGACCATACAGGAATTTATCCTCCGATTTCTCCGTCTTAAGTGTTTCTGAGTGTAATATATTCAGCATACAGTGTATTTCCTCTTCCCTCCTCCAGGAGCTGGATACTCCTTTCAGACTGCTGGGTCTGACCGTGAACCCTCTGATCTATAACATCACCAGAGTGGTCATCCTCTCTGCTGTATCTGCTGTGGTCAGCGACTTGCTCGGCTTCAACATCAGAGTGAGTCGAATGTTAAGATGATGAAAGGAGGAACTCTTTTCACACATTTTGACACATCCTGTGACTCCCCACTAGCTTTATGGAGCAATAAATTGCTCAAAATGGCCCTTAAATGCTTCTTATGAAATGTCCTGTTCCTAAAGTTGCCTTGTTACCCTCTAGGTGTTGGGGTAGTTAGTCGCCTAGTTTCTTTGGTACGGGGCCATTTGTGCCCTCAGTTAAGACAGTGAATCCTTAAAGGGATACTTTGACATTTTGGGAAATACTCACTTCTTCTGAGTTAGATTAGAGGAACGGCGCCACTCATAAACAGAATAAGTATGGAGCTGTTATCTTAGTTTAGCATAAAGATTAGACTCTTCCCAAAGTTAAAAAATCTCTAAAACTGATTAATTAATCACAACGTGTTTTGTTTCTGCTGGAGACAGATTGAACGAAAGTGATGTAACATTTTAATTAGTGAGTGTTAGAGCTGATGGTCGTGGCTATTTTTAATCTTTTAATGAGAGAAGTACCACTGCAGGTGACGGCGCACGCCGACGTGTGATAATACGTTGGTGTGTTCTGTAAAATGTCTGTGAACTGACACTAATCTCCGTTTTCTAATTAAAGTTTCATCTCGTCTGTTTATTTCCCAGCTGTGGAAAATCAAGTCTTAATGTGAAAACGGCAAACCACTAAACAGTCGGACACTGGCGACCAGAAACTCCCCGTGTCTGCAGCAGACGGCCTCTCATCTACAGAAAGTGTGCGAACCTACTGACAGTATATTCATTGTTTGTGCCTTCCAACTGTCTCTTGAGTTTCATCAGTCCGTCACAAGCCTGAGATGCTCTGACAATCGATCACACACACACACACACACACACACACACACACGCACACACACACTTTCCATCAGCCAGTAACCCAGTGCCTAACCTTTGACCCCTGAATGTTCCTCAGTATGTGGTTAAATATAATGGTGCGGCTTCTTGTGACATCCTGATTCTTAAGTATGTCTTGCACAGATATTTGGACACAAAGTGAGATGTAAATTAGTTAATGATGATCATGTAGATAGTCTGTCGTCAGTGTAGTACAATTAACTGTAAAAACAAGCAACGCGGAAGCCAGTGAATCAAAATGGGTGTCCGGCTGTATTAACATGATTTCCATAGGACTCCCACCCAGGTTTCAACCTTTTTGTACAATTTAAAGAGGAAAACATTGTAAGTTTCTAAGTGGGCTTTATTTATTTGGGGTTTTGTTTTAGCGCTTAAACTTGTATCATAACTCTCTGACCACTATCTACCTTTTTTGTATTGTGGACTGTTGTCAAATAAAATAACTATGCAAAAAGAGTATAGTTATGCTTAAAGGAAATATTTGATAGAGGTGAATAAAATGTGTTTTTTTTCATCCATACATGTTTGCATCTATTGTGCTTCTCTTATTAATACTACATACACTTCTGCACAGCCCTTGTGTGTTTTGTATTTAGGGCATTTCAATTAGTGATACTGAGCTGTTGGGTTGAGGTGCCATATATATATATATCTATTATCAACGTTACGGTAAGAAAAAAAAATGACGTAGAGGCACACCTCCAACTTGGAAGGACACCAGTCGGCAGAGGCCCCACCGCGCCAAGGACAGGCCGTCCACACTGGCTCCTCTGTCGGCAGCCGCAGACGCGAGCTCTCGGTGCGGCTCATCTGGTCGTCGCGGTCCGCTGACGCATTTCAGACTTGACTCATCATTTGAGGTATAAATAAATAAATACTGTAATCCACGTGAATGTGATGATATGAAAATACGTTGTGCGTGCGTTATGTTTTATTGTCGTATCTCTGGTTTAGTGTCGCACGGTCGCTGCTTTTCTCATATGCGGCTTTATAAATATAGTGCGTTATGCCAAAGGTGCGTTTTTCCCCCACTCATCT
The DNA here is from genome assembly GCA_036937835.1 of Pampus argenteus. Classification (NCBI taxonomy): domain Eukaryota; kingdom Metazoa; phylum Chordata; class Actinopteri; order Scombriformes; family Stromateidae; genus Pampus; species Pampus argenteus. Next base: position 4,857,115 of record CM072863.1, on the reverse strand, counting down.
GAATGGACAGATGATGTGGCAGCGTCTTTTCTCTTCATGTTGCCAGGGATACATATCTATAGATCCAGAAACACGTTTTTTTTGTTGTTGTTGTTTTTTAGATTCACTTGTGTCATATGCAGATAACACGTTGTATGTCTGATATCTCTGTTTCAGCTTGGACAATGCACATCTGAAAAGAGGGAGTTGATTTTTTTTATTTTATTTTATTTTTTTTTTTAAATTACAAATAAGGCTTTCAACATGTCCAGTAATCAGAGAGACAATGTTTCTGCAAACTCAGCAGAGGCCAAGAAACTAGACCTGAGAATGAATGAGAAGAAATGCTGTAAGTAAAGTCCAAACCTCCTACAATTAGATTTGTTCTTCTGCATGGCTGCTTCAAACAAGCACACAGGTGCACTTGTAACATGATATGTGTTGTATTGTTCCTTTGCTTTGAGTGAATTTATATGTGACATCATCTTTATGTCAAAATGAACGTTATGATGTTTTTATTGGTGTATGTTGAAATACAGCCTGACCACTGAGATTACACAGTAAATGTACATCTACTATATATAACTCCACATTAATTCTTTTCTGTGCTCAATGCAAGTACTTAATTTTGAAAGGGCCGGATATTTATTTTCATACGACTGTAATGCTTTTAGCAATGTGCAGCATAACTAATAGTATGCGTTTCTTCTGTGTAGCATGGGCTTCCCATATGACAAATTCTCCAACAGTGATTGTAATGATCGGCCTGCCTGCAAGAGGGAAGACATACATGTCAAAGAAACTCACACGTTACCTCAACTGGATAGGAGTCCCAACCAAAGGTACAACATGACACGTGACAAACCTTTATTTTATTTTATTTTTCCTTTTTCGGTGTCCTTTAACATATTTCGAGGTTTATCTTATTTAGCAATTTATCTAAAGGATGTTCAACCAGCCTTATAGATATCTGGAGGAGAGTTTGGCTTCATTTGTTACTTTTTGCTTTAACCTAAGACTTGCAAATGAAAATTGCTTGTGAGGCCTTTATAAACTTACTAGTGACTTTGAGCCTGCAGCACAGCTGTGGCAGAGTTTTAATATCATTTGGTCATTTTGCAGTGTTTAACTTGGGCGTGTACCGCAGAGAGGCTGTCAGAGCTTATAAGTCCTATGACTTCTTCCGCCACGACAACGAGGAAGCCATGAAAATAAGGAAGTAAGCATCATCTATTTAACAGCCTGGGGAAGAAGTAGCATCCCTTTTGCATTAGTATCACATTCCTCACAGTCAACATGGATCTGTTTGGTATTCTGCAGCCTCCCCTGCTGCATCAGTGACAAAGCTTTTTTTGGGCCAACAGTCGATACTCTGCCTCGGTTAGTCTGGCATTGATCTGTAGTTAATATACACACACAGACACAAGCATTACCACCAAATCCTTGTTTGCATTCAGATGACGTGTAAATCAATGCTGAGATATCCAGAAAGATGAATAAAGAACATAACTGTCTCATATCTTGTCTTGTCCGGTGGTAGAAACTGAATAAGAGCTTACCGGTGCTGAATTCTGACCTAGATAGTAAACAAGCTGCTGCTGTCACTCTGAAGTTAATGCAGGCCCTCCAGGGCGTTGCATGGGTATCCAACCTGGGTCATGCAGAAGCTGTAAATAAGCATTTTCACTTTTTGAAATACCTACTGCGAGAGATTAAAGGAATATAGCAAATATTTATATTTATATTATAACATTCATATGCTTTCATGTTTAAGAGTAATATCATATCTTCTCATCTAACTGTTGGCAAAAGCAAGAAAGCAAGAAAATGTAGACTTGTTTGTGTTGTTCTGTTAGTTAAATGCTACTAATCTGCCCCCCAGATACACAAAAACAACCAAAATATATCTTTTCTATTAAATAAATAGTCTTAATCAGGTCTATGGATTAATTCAATACACACTACCAACTTGTAATACTGCGAAATAAGTTATTTTCTAAGTCATTTATACACGTGATGTGAATTTCAGAGCAAACCGAGGCTCTAAGCGTGTTGTCTTGTTTTCTTTCCCTCCTGCAGGCAGTGTGCTCTGGTAGCTCTGCAGGATGTGAGAGCGTATCTGACGGTGGAGGGAGGTCAGATTGCAGTGAGTCCTCTCTCTGTCCATCTGTCCATCTGTCTGTGCCTGTGTGTCTGTATTGGCTTATTCCCGAAAAACGTTCAAATATCCTGATCAGAAACACATCTGGCATTAGGAGCAGTCTTAATCCGAACATTTCATCATAAACCAAACCATGTTACACAAAAATATTATTAAATATTACTTATGTTTTCCTCTTTCTTCTTTTTTTTTGAGGTTTTCGATGCAACAAACACAACAAGAGAGCGTCGAGACCTCATTCAAACGTTTGTGAAAGAGAATGCATTCAAGGTGAGCTCGTCAAAATGCGTATCGTGTAGCTACTGACAATACCAGATTAATTAAGACTGATTAGACGACAATACGCTATGCTGTTAATGACACCAGCGTCTCTAGCAAACATGTAAATAATGCAGATTTCATGAGGAACTCTGTATTTTTGTCTCTGACTAGGAATCTGGCTGATTTTGATGTTAAATCAATGCACATGTTTCAGGAAGGTTTAGCATATGTTCTTCTCTCCAACCGAGCTGCCATCTTTCCAACAGGTGTTCTTCGTGGAGTCTGTGTGTGACGACCCAGACGTCATTGCTGCAAATATTCTGGTATGACTTTATGTCATCCTACGGGACTTTAATGTTAATGACTATGACATCTTGTCTGGGTCAAGCCCATAATCTATTAATATTCACACTGTCTGCAGTGTTATGGAAGAACTGTAGTGCTTGCTTACATTGTTTGAATATGTTGAATAACTTGTGGCAGGAAGTGAAAGTGTCAAGTCCAGATTACCCTGAGAGGCACAGAGAGAGAGTCATGGATGATTTTCTCAAACGAATCGAGTGCTACAAGGTTACCTACCAACCATTAGATCCTGATGATTACGACAAGTAAGACCTGATCAGTAAACTTGTTGTCACCTTTTTACACCTTGCAGTTCAGAAAATAAACAGTAGATGGTGACAATAAACAACCATTTGAGTCACCTATATGATTCATTGGCACCTGCAGGGACCTCTCTTTTATTAAGGTGATGAATGTGGGCCGGCGTTTTTTGGTGAATCGGGTGCAGGACTACATCCAGAGCAAGATTGTCTACTACCTCATGAACATCCATGTGCACTCTCACTCCATCTACCTGTGTCGGCACGGAGAGAGCAGCCACAACGTTGAAGGCCGCATCGGAGGAGACTCAGAACTTTCTCCTCGCGGGAAACAGGTAGGATTTACATAATCCTTAATCAATGAGCCAGTGTCCTTCCAAACCCTGATTCATACCCTTTTATCATATTTAATCTCCTCTTTTTCTTATCTCTACCTGAATCTAACTATGAAAATGATTCATGCATAAATGATTAACAAACAGTGATTGGAGAGCTCTCTCTCTCTTTGTTTCTCTCACACCCCAGTTTGCACATGCACTGCGCAGTTTCATTGAGGAGCACAAGCTGTCAGATTTAAAGGTGTGGACAAGCCAACTGAGAAGAACCATCCAGACAGCGGAGGAGCTGGGTGTTCCTTATGAGCAGTGGAAGATACTCAACGAGATCGATGCTGTCAGTACCTTAATCTCCCACATATACTTAAAAATCTGATTAAACATGCATTGATCACTATTATGTGTTCCAGTCAGTGTCACGGTGACAACAGTGCAGCAGAGCAGTAGATATAACCAAAAAATCATCTCCAGCTCATTCTGGAGGATGTCCATGCACTCCCACCGCCATCTGGGCAAAATAATCCCTCAAGGATTTCATTTCATATGACTTTTATTTATAATTTTCTTTTTTTTTATTATATATAATCGCATTATCATTATTACTATTGATATTATTATACATGCTGAATAATATAATAGTATTAGTACAGCTTTTTTGTCCAAGATAAGTAACTATGGCTGTAATCACATTGTGCATTCAGAATTTTTTTAACAGGAAAGTTAAAATTTGTGGTATCGAAGCATTTTTTTTTTTTTACATAAAAGATAATTGTTTCCAGGGTGTGTGTGAGGAGATGAGCTATGAGATGATCCAGAAGACATTCCCTGAAGAGTTTGCTATGCGGGACCAGGACAAATATCACTATCGCTACCCGGGGGGAGAGGTGACCTCACCCACATTTTGCACAATTACCTAAAGGCTAAACTGTGGACACTTCATTTCATCAGAGCTTTCCTGTTCTTTGTGTAACATTAATTATTATTCCTTCAGTGCTGTTGCAGATCCTTTTAGCTACCATTACAGGTTGTCAAAGTTCATGGATTACTTTACACCCCTTTTTTTTAAGCATATCCCTCTACAGTGAGGCTCAAATTATCTTTAATATTTCTCTAGTCTTACCAGGATCTTGTTCAGCGTTTGGAGCCAGTTATCATGGAGTTAGAGAGACAGGGCAACGTGTTGGTCATCTGCCACCAGGCTGTGATGCGCTGTCTGCTCGCTTACTTCCTGGATAAAAGTGCAGGTAGGTAGCACGCAGGAGGTTATGACTAGCGTGTGTCCATACATGCAGATGCTGATATGTAATATTCTCTTTTTTTTTTACCTCAGAAGATCTTCCCTACATGAAATGTCCGCTTCACACAGTGCTTAAACTTACTCCTGTTGCATATGGTAGGTCTTAGAGAAAGCTTCAATTCACACTGTCTCATAATTTTAGTTTTAAAATGATTCTGTTTTTTTTCCCTCTAGGTTGTAAAGTGGAAATGTTTTATCTAAATGTGGAGGCAGTAAACACACATCGAGACCGACCGCTTGTAAGTTGCCCTGACTCGTGATGATGAAAAACAAAAAAACAAAAGCATAAATGTGCACTCAGCATTGTTCAATTAAATGCCTCAAATCTGGCTGGATGTTTATTGTTTGCTTACACAATAACAACCCAGAATTAATGAGAAAATCTGTCAATGTCTAATCCAGAGTCTGATGAGCTGTGTCTGCTAGTTCAATGCAACTGTGATTGTGCAATCACTCCTCACCCCCTCCGTGTATGTAAGGCTTCGCTTCCTTGACTCCTCTCCTTATATCCCTGTATATGTTCCTTTTATCTTTAACACAAATTAACCCGCTAAGCTTGACCTGCAAGCTACTGATTATTAAGTGAGTTTACTTTACCTTGATGAAGGCCGTGGCTGATCACGCTACCTTGCTTGGCTGATATAATCATTACCATCGCTCTGGTTGCATCTTGATATTATGCTCAAAGGTTATGTAGCCTACATACTCTATGAAAGGCTTACATATTTGAGCTTTGAAATGTAGCACATTTAAATCCTCTTCCTGTTACTAAGGTTTACTATGCTGATTGAAGCAGATACTAGTCTGTCTGTCTTGTGCAATCAGGGTTGAACTGTGACTGTTCATTACTGTTGTGTGTCGTGTTGCATAGTAACATGGTTTGGAGTAAAAAAAAAAAAGGCTTCAGTTGTCTTAACCTGTTGCTGCGGATCAACGTGGAGAACACATCAAGTTTGCTTGGTTGTGTCTGGTCAGGTGTCCCAGCTGTTGTGTGTTCGCAGAGTCTTTTTTTCCTTAACACTTGCGGTATTTCCCCATCTCCTACCAGGGTAAAATCCCGGAGGATTCTGCTCTCATTCTGCGGCGGAATAGTTACACTCCCTTGTCCAGTCACGACCAGGTCAAGCGTCCCAGGCTCTACAGTGCGGGCAACCAGCCCTGGCTACCGCTTGCCCCCACCCCATCGGCTCTGATGCCAGAGGGACGGCAAAGCCAAGTTAGTGACAGAGTCATAGGCTCCCTCTCTAAATCAGTCACCGTCAGCTGTAATCAGTCACCTCCCACCCTAGTTGTAACCCTGTGTTTGGCATTCCCTCGCCTCAGTTTTGGATCCTCTCGATGATTTAGTGTCTGTGTTGAAAATTACGTACATGGAGTCCATCTTTTTCTCTCTCTTTCTCTTTCTCTTTCTCTCTCAGGGCATGTTTTTTGAGTCTTGAATTGGGGGATTCCCTCTTTTAATATTGTGGCTGTCTGTTCCCAAAGTCAGATGTTTTGTCTTGCATGACATCTGCTTCACCACTGGGCTGTCTCCAGCTTGAATATGCAGAACAAGCATGCCTACTCTTTTGCTGAGAAAACCTCCGTTTAAGTTGTCTTTATGGAATACAAAAGACCTACAAACATCAAAGAGATATCTCACGCTGTATTTTTCTTACAACACTCGTAATCTCTACATAACTTATTATAAACCCAAAGTGATGATTTCATTTAGTTAAAACCAGAAAACATTTTGAGAAAATCTGTTTCCCCTGACAACACAGGCATTCTCATGGTAACGGTTACGACAAACATTATTCAGATCTAGAAAATGTTAAAATGCATATTCATATTTATATGTGTTGTGTTGGCCTTGCTTTTGTGGGTACAGTGCTTCAGCCCTTCTCCACATTTCCATCTATCTCTCTCTTTCTCCAAACCTGTCTTACAGCCTCGGATAGGAAGCGGTTGTCTGTGAGTATTTTGGGGGACTTCTATGTTACCAGCCCTTCATTTTCTTTCCCATAATTCAACTCATGTCATTGTAATCCATGTCAGTATGTTATCACAGAGGTGTATTTTATGGTTTTATTATTCTTTGGGTTTCTCTAATCTTCCATCATCTTTTGCCCTTTGAAACTGAAGCCACTATCAGCCTTGTTTCATCTCAGCGGCTTTATGAAGATCACTTTATCATACCTGATTCTTTGATAGTTTAATAGCTGCAACAACCTAGATATATTTCATAATTAGAAAATAATTAAATTAAAAAAAAAGTGGCTCTACTGTTGATATATTAACTGGGAATCTAAGGGTGTTTAAGCATTGATTTCCTGGTTATCTAAAAAAAAATTAAATGTACTATATTATAATTTGGAGCTAATTGTACATAGGGTCAGAATGTGGTTAATAATGAATCACTTCTTGAGAATGTGCTAAAGAAGTCTCCACTGATGTGGCCGTTTTACCACACTTCACATAATGACCTAATTTTTCAAATAGGATCATAAGTCTCCTGGGCCGCCTGGGAAGCTATTATTTTCCTCCAATAGGATTTGCTGCTATATGCTATATAAAGCATTAATATGTGAACGTCAATGATGTTTCCTTTTTCTTTGAAGGAGTCTCTGTGCGAAGGAATCGACTTTGACAGCCCAGAAGAAACTAGTGGCTGTGTCCGCTTCTGAGTGAAGATGAAAACATCTACAAGATCTAAAAGAAATGTTTTATTTTATTTTTTAAAAACATTTTATCTTATAAAAAAAAAAAAAAAAAAAAAAAAGATTGAATGTAGGATGAAGTCAAAGAACTAGGTCAATTATCCCAACCACTCTGTTTGCATGCTGAGGCTTCAAAGTGGAGGTCTTATCATTAGTGCCATAAACACTTCTTGCATGTGTGGCAAAATCAATCAGTCAGCCAACAGAATAATAACCATCATGAATGCCTTACTGACCTTCATATACATGTATACTTATATATATTGATAGGATTAGGTCCTCCGTATGCCACTGAATGTAATAAGTACAAGTTCTGCATTATTATGATGAAAATCAGTTTTCACTATAACAAATAACATGTTATAAATTAGATGCTGAAAGAATATTTTTTTATAATACAAATCCATTCATTTGCACTATCTGTACTTGTGATTCTTATCAAATGTATTGATAAACCATCATTTCTTACGTTATATAAGCGATTTGGTCCACATATGAATGAAGGCACAATAAACAATCAAGGGCTGAAGAACGTTAATAAATAATATATTAACTTTATGTTTTATCACGTGTTGTTAACAAATACGCTTTATGTTGCTGGACATACATGCATGTCAGCAGATAAACCGCCAGAAAAAACAACGGCATTTCTTTTCTGTCAGAAGCTGCAAATTTGCAACTGTAGTGTGTAACGGTGGAGTCGCCAATGTTCATATTATCATACTGTCTACTGTTTTTTGGCCCTTTACATTCTTACATCAGCCATTTCTGACTCACATGATCCTTTTATTTCAATGGGTAATGAAATAGACAATGGCAGGAGTCTCTAGGACAATCTAATGTTTGATTATAGATAAGTTCATGTCCTGCTTAAAGCCTATTTGTGCCTTTTTTAGCAGAAATTTAAGGGTGAATTTTGAAGTGATGTGAATTTTTAAAACTTTTCATGATAAAGATAGGCAAACATTGCTGCATGCTTTCCAATGGAGTGAACTCCAAAGCTGTTACAAGGTATTTGTGACCATCATTGTTTAATGCACAAATGTTTCAAATGCTATTAAAGAACTAAAAACAACGCATAGAGTTTGTGACTTGATTGATCAATATTAGGCCTCAAAGGAGGTATAATCAAGGGCATAACAGTTAATGAGTAGATCCTGATACAACCTTTAACGATAGCCGCAGTAAATAAGATAACACGGAGTTAGAAACTTCTCATAAAATGTTTTTTTTTAAGACATGTAAAATTCTAACCCCAAAATAACGAATACTTCTGACATAAATATGTGTAAATATAAATGTGTGCATAAAACATGCACTTCTATTGTAAAGATTATAGTAACGGTTACTGTATATCTACTAGAGGATTTACGGTATACGTGGTGGTTTTGCGTCATGAGGTCATAGAGACGTCAACTGACGTTCTACACATCAGTCTCTCACTGGATGTTTATTGTTTGAGGCAGGGCTACAGTCAACAGCAGGTAAGAAAGCAAAATTAGCTAGTTCATTGTCACTCGGCGTATCCTGTTGTGTATAGATTTGTTATCAGACAGGTAATTGACTAAAGTTAACTTGAATGTGAAACGCTTGGAAAACTGTCCAGTTAAGACAAAGTTAATAGGGTAAGATTAGCATGCTAACGTTAGCAGATGATGTGGGTTAGCTACGGGTAATGTGTCTCTGTTTTCGGGCAAGTAACCTAAAGCTTTCTTTCATACATTTCTCGGGTAACTATCAGTAGCCTCAGACAAGTTATGTGACAAATGGAAACACATATATTTGTAGTGTATTTTTGTTTCTTGCTTGGTGGGGAGTTCCTAGCTTAGCGTGTGTTATGTGACTGGCTTGTTATGTTAACTGGTCAACGTTAAACTGCCAGAACAAAGCCAAGTAAAACAAAGCAACATCGCTGTCAGGTGTTTTGTCGCTATTCATCAGCACTTTTATTGTGATGCCGGGGTTCATCTAGATCCGTAGCAATATTATGACACCACTTTCAGTTTTTTTTGTGTATCTAAAATTTCAAAGGATTGATTAACAATTGCCATTAGCCTGATTAAGCTAATGTAGCTGTAAAATTACCAAGTAACAGTAGAGTAGAGCCTTATAGGCTTAGATTGTGCCCCATAATCACTGAAGTAGACTTTTCCTTTGAGAATTAAATAAATAAAGGACAGGTTCATAATTTTTCAAGTCTGTCTTAAAACAACAATCTGGTGATGCACATTCACCATACAGTTAAATGCTAATCCACTTCACAAGGTGAGTTGTTTTTTTTTAACCAAATAAAGATGGCAACCAGAAGGTGAAACTGCTTATGTCTGGTCAAGACACTTTTACCTTGTAAAACAAAGTTGTTTGTTCAATAGCTAGCAAATAGTGCGAATAAAGCCCTGATGTATGAGTGAAGTTTATACCAAATACTTGCACCGTTAGAAATTTGAGTTTAAATTTGTTGTCACATTTTTAAAAAAAAATGTTTTTGCAGGTAGGATGTTGCGGCTTCGCTGTAAGACCAAAAATGGGAGCCATATAATGCAAGGCTTGACTCATCAGTCCTGTGTGCAAGAGTTGAAGAGAAAGGTGGAGGAGCTGACTGGTATCCCCTGTGATGTGCAAAAAATTATGGTTGGTTACCCTCCCTCCAGCCTTGATCTTCGAAATGGAGACGCTCACCTCAAGGACTACCCAATCAAATCAGGTATGTTAAACTTAAAAAATCATGCAGATAACATAGACTAAATTCACATCTTTTCTGATTTAGATGACATAACTTGTTTCTAGACATAAAATTATAATTAATGGTTGAACATGAGCTGAACATGGTTGAGCTTTTTTTTCTTTCTTTTATGCTGTGAGGACACCAGATGAAATTCAGTTCACCCTCCACTGTATTGGCTTCTAAAATATCCAATGTAAATCTCACATCCTTGACAAACCTGTTTATTATAATTTAGACGAGTTGAACTGTTATGATTTGCATTTACACATTCACCTATACAGGTGACACACTCATTGTTGAGGAAGAAAAAAACAAGCCAAAGCCTCAGGATCATTCCGCTGTGACCAAAGCGCCGCGGCTGGAAGCCTCGCCCATTCTGGCACGTCGAGTGGTCCCAGCAGACAACTCCTGCCTCTTCACCAGTGTGTATTATGTGGTGGAAGGTGGTGTATATGACCTTGCTTGTGCTCCCGAGATGCGAGGCCTCATCGCTCAGATTGTGTCCAGTGACCCGGCAGCATACTCTGAAGCAGTGCTGGGAAAGACCAATGAGGAGTACTGCTCTTGGATCAGACGTGATGACACCTGGGGAGGAGCCATCGAGGTGTCCATCCTGTCCAAGTTTTACCAGTGTGAGATCTGCGTGGTGGACACTCAGACAGTCCGAGTGGATCGATTTGGGGAGGATGCCGGCTACCACAAACGTGTGCTGCTCATCTACGACGGCATCCACTATGACCCGCTGCAGAAAGAGACCCCCGGCTCTGACGCCCCACCCCAGACTATCTTCTCTACCACTGATGATGTAATCCTGGCTCAGGCCCTTGAGTTGGCGGACGAGGCTCGACGCAAGCGGCAGTTCACGGACGTTAACCGATTTGCGTTGCGTTGCATGGTATGCCAGACGGGCCTGGTGGGACAAAAGGAAGCCCGAGAGCATGCCAAGGAGACGGGCCACACCAATTTTGGTGAAGTGTGAAAGTTCTTTAGCATTTTTTTTCCCTTCTCACAAATACAACCACCAACCAACCCTGTGCCCCACATCTGGCAACTCTGCCGGTCTGTTTGTCTGCTTGTGTGATGCTCTACCTCACATTGTCCAGTGACATCTATGGAGAATCTGCAGACTGTGTGTTAAGCCTCTAACCTGTTCAGTATTACCTTTTTAACTGCTGTCAGTTCTCAAAGTCAGAAACACTACTGCAGTGCTCCGATGTCATTAAACAATCATGTTAGTCCGTTAATGATGGTTTCAACTCTGTTTAAGTGGGTCAAGTACAATTTGCAAAGAATTTTTAGCATTTGTTTTAAACCGTCAAGATTTCTCTGTGCGTGAGACGAAGCAAATAAGTAGCTAATGTGTCCTCAATTACAAAAAAAACCAAACATTAAATATTCACTATTTACCTGTAACTTTCCAAATTGATGTGACTCTATGAAGAGTTTAAAACAACCACTAAGAATTATTTTTACTATGATGTGACCCTTTTCACTGTTGTCTTAAGCACAGCACACAAAGTTTGACTGTTATTCATAATATTGGTTATGTAGCATGTTTTTTTTTTTATCTCCCTTGTTGACTGGTGTCAGAAACTCTTCCAACACAAAAAATTGATAATTTGGCCAATTTTAAATATCTGAATCGTTCATCACAATTGGACTGTGTGAATGCGAAGATGGATTAATCTATCATCTTTCATCTTTTTTTTTTTTTTTTTTTTGATGTTGCGATATGGTTTATCAATTTGTTTGTTTTAGATTAGACAAAAAATAAATAATGGTGCTGAAAACGAAACGTTTTACAAAATCTGTAGCTGTAGCTTTTTTTTTTGTTTTCACTTCATGGGTACGACAGTTTTTCAGGAGTGCAATTTTTCATTCTAGTGTGTTGTTTTCAAAATGTCACCATGCTGTGAGAACAAAATCTTTTTTAAGAGAAATAGTTTTGTTTTATATTGCTAGGTATTTTGAAAAAAAGAGAAGACAAACGCTTCAAGTTTGATGAAGTGTTTATGCGTTGTATTTCAGAACACAAGAGTGTGGTGGGAGGGAGTGTATTGACACACTGTATGAGATAAAGCCTTCTCACTTAATGCATTTACTGTTCAGGTATAGTTCTTACATCATGTGCTTTGCTGTACAATGATCGTTTTACCTTTTCAATTATGTTTTCACCTCATATTTCCAGCCCAGGTCTAACTCTAGTCAAGGTGTTGGGGATCTATGGGAGTAAAAGCCCATTTTAGTTTAACAGTTTAGTGCACTTTGTCCAAAAATTGCCACTTTGTTCCACTGTATGTTTCGCACAACTGGATCATGTTCTCACATTTTCAGCTAAAGTCAGGTATCTGAGCTAATTCCTTTGATACTCACTGTGTGTAAGGATAAAGCATGCACTTATGTTAAATATCAGCTCAACACTTTTTTTCATTGAAGGAGGATGAATGTGGGATTTGTGTTTTATTTTTTTCCTTGAAACCTAGTTTATTGTGGCATCACCTGTGGTGGCAATATTGGTATTAAGTTGTTGCCAAATTTTAAGTTTGACAATGGGGGATTTGTTTCTGGGATTTCTTTCAGATTTTTATCATGGTTCTGAGGTTGTATTAGGGGCCAGGGAAAAGTCAAAGCAAAAATGTCATTATTTCTTTGTCTGAATGTGAATTACTACAATTTTCCTCATCTCTTACCTTTTTAGATAGTTATTTTAACAGTGATTCTGGTTTAAATCAACTTGCATACAAGTGAAACTATGAAATGGTTTTGTTGTATTTTGTATTTACTAAGTTCTCATGACTCTTCAAGGACAATAACAATGAATGTTGCACACAAAGCACTACAGAATAACTGGATTTACTTGATTTCTTTCAGTGTTGTGTGTCACAAATAAAAGCTATAGCTGGGAGTCTTGTGTGTGAGTCATTCTATATCAACCATCTCCTACCTTTCTGTTTACTATTGTTAAACATGTTCATGTTAGATTTTTATAGAAATCTGATAAATTTTAAAAACGTGAGCTTTTAACTGTAATTAGTTTTAAAATGTTTTATAGTAGATATAAATGCACATATTGATAATGAACTGATAATTATGATACTAATCTGGTCCTTATCACCCATCTCTATAACTTCAATTCTCAGGTAAAATCAGAACTGCGGTTGTCTAAAAATACTCCATTACAAGTATATATAGAGTGTATATTAGTGTTTTATATTATATTGTTTGTTTTATCATGCAAGAGGATTTTAATGTAGTTTATAATTGTGGAGCCATTTTTAGATACTTTGGTTATTAGTACTGCATCATATGTGTACACTTTATTTATATAGCACCTTTCACACAGTGTGTAACACATTTTAAAAACACGGGAGAGCAGACAATTTAAACAACAGTTTGTATTAGAATATATTATTTTATGTGAAAGCCTAATGTGGAAAGGCACTAGTAACTATAAGTGGCAAATAAATGTAGAAATAATATGTCAATAATAAATAATTCAAATGAATGTAACGGAAATACTTTTCCCAGCTGCGTGTAATTATATAGGGAGTAATAACTCATTTAAATGAGCCTTTTAATTAGTCACGAGCATCTTTAGAGTAACAAGAACTACTTTTTTTTAGGCGATTTACCGATTGTAGACGCTTTATGACATGAAGAGTTTGAAGCAGAGATACTTAACGGTTACTGATTAGCAGATTACTGGGAGCGGTTGCTATGTCACAGAAGGGCACGCGCTTCTTAAGGAGAATGCTGTTCTCTGATTGGCCAAAAGCTTACAGCACAAAGTCCCTCGTGCATGTATCACCGAGCAGCTCAGCGGGGTCTTTCACTTACACTAGAAGATGGATGACTGACAGGTACGTAGTCAACAAAACCGAGAAACTTTCACTATGTGGTCAGTTAAATGTAGTTAAAGTTTGTTTTATATTGCATAGACGTCGTGTTTTTTCTCCCTGACGTTATGGTGATTTAAACTATTTACATTTCCAGACAAAATCTCTGTTTCTGTAAGTTGTTTTTTTTTTTTACATGTATTAGTTTATATCATATATGAACTGATTAAATATGTAATTTTAGATGTCTTATTAGTGTTTAATCAGCCGTTGTATTATTTGCAGGCTATTTCCGGGGCTAAAATTATGTTTGTTCAATAGGTGTTTGTTAAAATGTGTAAATATTATTATAAAAAGGACATATATACATATCCTGGTTAACCCTGTAATGCCTGAACCCAGAAATAATGGACAAAAAAATTCAGATTTCTTGAATCTGGAACCTTTATTTGGTCCATTCACAAAATTTGAAAAAAAAAAAAAAATTACAAAAACATATTTGCATATAGGTTTTTCCATTTGTATCGTACTGTGTTTGAACTGTTGTGATAATAAAGGTATAAACCAGGGGTTGGAAGATAAGTATCAGATTGGATACCATAAGGTGATGCAATAGGCTTCAAAAATTGGCATTATAGGGTTAAATCTGAATGGACCAGGTTCAAGGCCAGATAGTGAGGAATAAACTTTAAAAAAACAAAAGAAACAAAACAATGATGATTTGACTGAGTTTCATAATGCCTTAATGTATTGCTTTATGGATAATATAATCTTTAATGGCCCCAATCAAGTGTGTTCTAAGGAGTTTGACATGGCAATTAAACTCATTGATCATTGATTCCACCTGTTCATCACACTGTTTTGTGACAGTTAAGCCCATCCTTGTTTTTTGTGGAAGTTGCTACTGTGTTGATGGGTGTATCTAATCAGAGATAACATTAGGGTATTTTCATATATTGTTTTTTTAATGGGTGTTTTAGATTGTTTGTTCACTGGAAGTTATCTACTGTGGTTTATGACTGACTACAGTCTGATAAGCCCGTGGTTTTATTAAGGGGACTAACCCCAAGTCAAACATCACATTGAACGGTACATCAACTCTGTAACACTTTATACTTAGGGAGTGCAAACCAGATAGAGTTAGAGTTTAAAATACTATTTTGATATCCAGGCAACAGTAGCTGCTCTGATTATTTGCATGTGATCGGGTGAGATTGTGTCAGGTGAAAGCACAATAAACCCTATCTCAGATGCAGGTCAGGATATGAAATTGGCACATTTACATGCTGGCCTGGGGAAGTGGGTTTTGAATTTTTACAGGGATGAGATGGCATTGCATGAACTATGAACAGGAGAGCCTTTTGTGCCTTTGTCAGCCTATCTCGCAGCCCTTCCGTCTCAGGTGTTGAAACTTATCCAGAAGTGAATTTTCTTTTCACTGGGATCAGACAAAGGCTCATTTATATTAAACTTCCAGCTCTATTTCTACAATTCCACAAGAAAAAGTAAAATATTTATTCTCTTACATTTGTTTTGGTTGAAATGGTCAATTAGCATCCCCAGGAGGAAATTAATGGTATTTTCTGAGTAAGAACTTGCACCCAAATTAAAAATGTCTGTACAGTAAGAGGACATAGTCAAACTGGATGGATCATATAGCTTCCAGGAGATCATTTCTGCCTTCCACTCCCTCTGAAACTGATCCGGTTGAGGAAGATTAGGAGTGGCGTGTGTGCTGTAATCTGAGTCACATGCAGTAAGAGGACTAGTTAGATATCTGTCAGAAACACACTAAACTATGATTAGATGGGATGTTATATGTTGATGAGATGGTATAATATGACATTTTAGAAATATAGAAAATAGCCTATAATAGTTCATAGTTTACTTGGACCAATGCAGTGGTTTTAGCCAGTTAACTAGTAAAGCCAGAGTCTGAGACTTGCTTGAAATAGACCATCTATCACAGTTGACATCAAATTATCTTTAAATGTTTTTTTTCAACATTGTGTTACAGTTGTATGGTTATGCAATTGTGAACATGGATTGCGTTGAGGAATCCTTGTTTGTAAATATGGATGCTGTTAAAAGATTGCAATAATGCAAATTTATTAAGCTTTTTGTCTTGCAAATGGTTATATAGACATATATGATTTAGATTTTTTTTACAGATGCCTCAAAGGGCTGTCGGATATATTTGTTGCTCATTGATGGCATGATGATGTACAAAGTCCACAATTGTCCCGTCTTGTGCAAGTCATGCTGGGTTATTATGAACATGATATGACCACACAGATAATTGTGCTATATGTTGTAATTCTTAACATACTACCCTACATGGATGTACAACCACAATGTACACCATGTTTATAGTGTACTTTAAGAAGATTAAAGTAACCCAGGACTGTTTGACTGACACACGTTTATATTTCGACCTGAGACCAAGATGATATGGAGCTGTTCATATATTGTTTATCAGTTGTACTACTAAAAGAAGCTCTCAGCTATCAGTGCTTTGCTGATTAAGAGTGTGTTTTTAAAAGAAATTGTTTTCACTGTTTTCCCCTCCCTTTCAGAGTGAGATACAACAATCTGTGCCACTAGCCTCGGAAAAGTGGAGCACTAAGATGCCCAGAAACGATACCTGGCCAGGTGGCAGTGGATTGGAGACGATGACGGGCATGGACAGTGCTGGCAGCTGTGACAGTGTCGTCAGTGCCAATTCTGGCTTTGTAAGTAACAGTCTTTACCCTTGTCAAAGTGAATAAGTATAATGCCACTTTAAACAACATGACAAAACCAAGCAGCGTTTTACGCATACAATAAGGATCCAACTGGTTCCATAGTTTTGTTACTGTTTAGCAGAAAGGGATGTAAACAACTGTACTGTATATGATATTTCATTAAGGAATTACATTTCTAAAGGAAAGGCATGCTTTCATTTATAGAGTGATGATAGTCTGGATTACTTGTCTGCTGAAGAGAAGGCCTGCATCATGTTTCTGGAGGAGACTATTGAGTCTTTGGATACTGAAGAGGATAGTGGACTGTCCAATGATGAACCTGACCAACTGCCCTACCCTGGTAAACTTGCTAACACCCTGGCTGACCTGTCAGCCTCCATGAGCAAAAGCAAGCTCAATGGTGAGTTAATCTCTAAGGACAGATGCAGAGTTAGCTGTGGAGGAGTCAGTACAATGTTTTGAAAAGAGACTAATTGTATTTCTACTGACAAACATGTGCTTCTTTGTCTTTCAGGCTCACAAGCACAGGATGAACACCTTAAGGAAAAGTTTGCCACCAAACCCATGCAGAGCTACTTGGTTCCTACACCTTTTGTTATGGCAAGAAGCTCTGTATTTAGTGCTAAACCCGGTGTTCTTCCAGACAAGAACCTTTGCTCTAAGTCTCAGCTCACTCCTTCAAGCAACAAATCTGGTCACCAACACATCCAGAAACCTCCTCAAGTACCTTTAGAGGTTAATGTTAAGATACCTCCTCCCACCAAACCCAGAGACTACTCAGTTAGGACGGCTGAGGCTCCTTTACCTAGAGGGCCTCTGTCCTACGAAGCACTTGTTCATCTGCGGAGGAGTGCCTCCACAAAGAAAACCCCTTTATGTCCCTCAGTTGATCATACTATAGACTCAAACAAGTGCTCTCCTGTTATCGTGGAAGACCCAAACCGTGGAGATCTGTCAAGATCTGACAGATCACACTCAGAGGCCTCCAAGTCTAAGATGTGCCCCCCAGTTGTGGCTCCCAAACCCAAAATGATTCCTGCCAATATATCTGTTATGACACAAAATAAGTCATCCATAAACTCAGACTCATCAGATAGTGTAAAGCATGCAACAGATCCCAAGGTGGTGAGACAGGAAGCTTTGCAGAAGCTGGGCCTTCTGAAAGACCAACAGCCAAAACATGAGGCAATGGATCAGACTCCCAACAGCTTTGTACAAGGTCCAGCTAAAATTAATGCATCAAGAAGCCCATCTTTTTGTTATTCTCAAATGTCAACAGAACCCAAGAACAAGCCTGTGCAGAGCAGTGCCAGTTTCCACCACTACTCCAGGAATGGCCAACAGTCTGCATCTGCATCATATCCTGTCCAACCCAATGGATCAAAGGGAGCTGGTGTAGAGCGCTCTTCTACCCTGGACAACACCAGAAAAGGTGGATACTGCGCTGAACCACGGCACATTACAGCAGCTGAGCCAGTGAAAAGCACCACTGAACCTCAGACCGTACCCCAAAAACCATCAAACTCTGTCGGACACACTGTGATGGTGGTGCCTGGGATGGGAGCTGCTCGGAAAGAGGCTCTCAGGAAGCTGGGACTGCTCAAAGACTAAAACAAGTAAACAACAGAAGTCTTCCTACGTAAATAGCGTTCTCAGAAAGAGTTCAAGAGTACCGTCAGCTTAATGAGCGTTAGAGCATTAAGCGGTAACTTGGCACTTGACACTTTGGCAAACCAAAGCAGAAAGAGGTGAAGCAGGAGGATGTAGAAGAAGAAGAAGAGGATGAATTTAAAGGGCAATACAGCACTTTTATTTCTATGTTGTCTTATGTTGTTCTTGTTTGAGGGCAGTCTAGGTTTGGTTTCAAGAATATCTGGAAATGTACCTTTCACACAAACCCAGAATCTCTTATTGTGTCATTATATAAGAACAGCCAACTATAGTACAATAAGCATCAATCAATATTGTGTTTAACTACAGGTATGCTTCTGCTCCATTGTACTTCTACTTAAAGGAAACATCAACCCAAATCAACAGTATTTTTTACATTTTTTTGTCAATTTCATAGCTCACAGATGTGCCTGTAAGTGGATTGTTGAGCACATTTCTTGGAGCAAAGCCTCAAATCAGAAGATACATTTATGCAGCTCAATTATTGTAAAACTAAATTTTGAAAGTGTTTTGAGGTGATTTTTTTTTCAGTGTTTTCTAAACTTTAGTAACTATCAGCAGTACATGTATCAATAGATCATCCATTTGTCTAAGTAAAACAAACTGTTCATGTAACTGCCTTCAGTCAAAATACTGGAAATGACAATGTGATTATTTTTACCTACTCTTAAAATTTCCGTTGTTATAAATGAAAATAAAAAAGTCTGCATTTAATACATTGTGTAGTTCTTTATCCGCACACAATTTAAATGAAACACTTTACATTAGTCAATCTATTTCTGTGATAAAATACAGTATGTAGCTTATTGTCTGCGACTGTTACCTGTCAATGACTTGTGATTTGAAATGTGATTAGCTTGAGCTTTTAATGGTTTGCCTTTTCAGACTCACAGTAGTTGGAGTCATTGTGGCACAAAGAAGCAAAGAGCCTTTAATTCAGTCAAACCTTCATCCCTGTAAACCTGCACAGCAGCTTAGCCTCTCTGCTTCATCCAGCACTTCACTTACAGAATGACTATCAGCCGTACTACTCATCTTACACGCCACTCGGGTGACGAGAAAGCCTGCTCAGCTGTTCTTCCATTATCTGATTATCTTGAGCCGTGTGAACTTAGTAGACCACTGCTTTCCTTTCTGTTTTCTCTCTTTCTCTTGCATGTATGACTTTTAATTCCTCCCACTGACTGAATTAGTGCGTGGTTGATTGTTGAAAGAGACGATAACAGTTGCCTTCTGTAGAGTTATCTCTCAGTAAGGCAAGGGGCTTGACTAATGGGCCAGGATCTGTGTGTCTAGTGTGTCTGCGCACAGGCAAATAAAGGGTGTCAAATTTTGAAACTGACACGGCTTTCTGCCGGTCAAGTAATATTAAACAATAGTTGAAGAAATCAGGCCATAGCTAAAATTAAAAATGCGATACTCGGACAGAAAAGTGATCTGTAGAAAGGATTGAGTTTATCCGTTTAAATACAAATGCAACAAAGGTTTGAGTTGTTGCTGTCTAAAAAAAACAAACTCAGCAGGTTGCATTTGATGTATGTGCTGTAGTTTTAAATACCTGACACCTACAGTACAGATACAGACTCTCTTTCTTAATTCACAGATTTGTATTTGGCTCAAACTCAGCCCCATTCGTGATGCAATGACACTACTCTGCTCTGACTGTTTGCGATGTTACTGTTGTTAATCAAAAGTGGAAAAAAAAAACTTTAGAACTTTATGAATTTTATTTCTATTTAGCAGCTAGTGCAGAATTTCAAATGCTGGAAATGGAAAAAGTTAAAACTGGTTTAGAATTAGCAACAGCAGAATACATATTATAGAATACAGAATATAAGCGAAATATTATAGGTGCTTACAGTACATGAATTATAGTGCAAAAATTCAAGTTTAGTATGACACTGTAGGTAGCGTTTTGTTAAAAATTAATATTCAAATATGATTTTAGAAATGTCACAACTGGACTACTGTGTATACACATTTCTGTTATATACAGTATAGTTATTCAATTCAATATTGGATCAATCACAGTGTATAAAATCTCTGTCAAAAACAAAAGACAGAAATGTGTTAGAGTAGGAAGGGCATGTGAATTCAGTCCTTTCAGTTTCCCTCATTATGGACATGAAACTTGATTTTTTTGCGCTTCACCTTACTATTGGACACTGGGACACCCAATGACTCGAGGCGGAAGGGGCGTGGCAGGACGGATTCCGAGCTGACAGGCGGGTTCATGTTGGAGCCGCTCACAGTTAGGTGGGATGCCCCATTAACAAGGGGAGGAGAGTGGATGGCTAAAGGTGAAGAGCTCCATCAGTTGGGTAGAACCAAGGTATGTGAGAAAATGCCAAAATGTAAATTTCTGTGTGACTGCTGCAGATGGTCGTTGGTTTAGAATTAATATCTTGTAAATGGAAATGTTTAGTTTTTGTTTTTCAAATTAAGTATTATATTATAGTACTATATATATATAGTAAGTATTATATTAATTATGATTAGTCGATTACTCCATCGGGGGATTAATTAATTTCTCCCCAACAACATGATGACAAAATGATGACAACCTGCATGTTTACCACAGTGAGACAGTGTGCAGGTCTTACCGTGTCCCTTGGTGGCTTCACCTCCCAGCAGTTGGCTCGCCCTCTTTGACTTGAAGTAGCTGCTGGCGATATTTTCACTGTCACTACGGTCCAACATTTCCTTATACCTGTCCTCTTCTACCTGCTAAAAACAGACAGAGATAAGTCTCTGTGGCAGTGTTTCTTTGTGTGTAAGTAAAAGATGAAGTATGGAACATAAACAGACCATAAATGGTTCTCCACTATCAGCAGCTGAACTTCTGTGAGCTGGAGGTTTTGAAGTCACTGCTATAAGAGAGAAAGAAAATAACATTTAAGGAATATAATCTGTATGATTATATATAAGAGTATTTACAGCATCGCATGCAGCAACATTGATACGTTTTATGTATGCCCACTTCATGCATCTCACCTGAAGGCAGTGTTGTTTTCTGCACCATCACATCTGGAAGTCTCCATGTGGTGCTGTCCTCATCCCAGACAGCTTCTTTCTTCAGGCGATCCAGGTTGCTGTAGTTGCAGTCACGGCGCACCAGGGGCACTATGCGCTCCAGCAGGCTGTGTAGTAACTGGCCTTCCCTCTCCAGTCGGCGAATGGTTGCCAGATAGTCATCCCTCTCCACCTCAAACTCTGCCTGCAGGTCACGGATCTCCAGTTTGGCAGCTTTAAGCTGCCACGAGAATTTGATGTGAATTTAATGTGGTTTATGGTTGAATGGCAGAGCATATGATTCAGCACTTGGACTGTGTTTTTCCAGCAAGATATTTCAGAGTGGAGCAATTATAACAACAAATTAATGCTTTACATAAGACTCAAGACATAGATTTTTTTCTTGTGAAAGACTAGTTCCATTTTTGAAATATGCTCCAAATAAATTGTAAGTCCCACAGAACCTACTGCAATTATCCTACAGCTGCTTTGACCGACCTTGCTTTGGACTTTGACCAACATCTGGCTTTTGGCATGGACCTCTTCCTGGATGGAGTTGTAGACATTTAACAGCACATTTTCACTATCCTCGCTGTTCTCTGACAAGGCCCCGATAAGCTGGACTTTTCTCTGATCAGCGAGGTTCTTCCTCTGTCGGTGTCTCTGCTGTAACTCTTTGTTCCTGGCCTGCTCTCCTCCTACCACTTCCTGTTCCAGCTTTTGCAGCCTGGGGAGCAGATGGATGATGGAGGAAAACTTCATGGATGGGAGGTACACAGAATAGCGACATCAAACTATGTAACAAGAGGCAAAGGAGCATGTTTGATCCTTTGACCCTGTATGTAAAATGTGTGCCGTTTACTGCTGAAGCCAACAAACCTTTCCAGGACATTTTTCTGGTCCAGAGACCCTGCTGTGGTGACATCAGGTGAGTTTATGAAACCTTCTCCATCTGGACCTTTTTGGACACTGACAGCTGCGCGTGGTATAGCGGACTGGCTCACCAACATGAGAAAATAACATCTGATAAATTTCTAATAATCCATAGTTTTATTTTTTTATTTTTTTATTTTCTGGATACCTAATTTTGGAACAACATGTTTTGGATGATAAATGAAAACAGCAGTTGTGGACAGTACCTCAGTCAGGGAAGTTCCTTCAGTTGTGCTCGGGCACAGCTCTTCCTCAGCTACCTGTGTCATACAGCTGGAGCTTACTGCTATTGACAATACAAAGCAGTTAATAGTATATAAGGGGTGGACACAATTTGAAAAAAAAAATGTGTTTACTGGTTGTTTGTTTCAAGGCCATATGTGCTGTGGGCAGATGGTTTTCTGTTACCATGCTTTGGGATAGAGCTCCCCCTGCTGACTCGGGCCTTCTCTACATCAACCAGCTTAAATTCATAGGAGGAACGCAGGGCAGCAATGTCCTCCTGGAGCTTTGCCTTGGATTCCTGCTCTGCATTGTACTCAGCCTGCAACTTGGCAAGCCTCTCTTCGTACTCCTGTGGAGAGAGCAGAAAACAGAACAATAAATCACTTGGATCTTATACAATGCAAGTGATGTGATATATTGGTGTGGGAAAACACTGTAGCTACCTCTTTAATCTTGTCCTTTTCTGCTTCTGTGGTGCTGGATTGTGGCCTTGAAAGGACAGCAGGAGAAGCCGCAGACAACTGACTAGACAGTAGAGCTGCATGAAAAAGCAGCAAGACAGATAATAAAAAATGATTTACCAAACCTATAGATTCAAATGAAACATCACTATTATAAAATCTACTTTTAAATCATTTGTTTTCATCAAAAATCAATTGTTTTCTTTAATATCATGAAAGAAGCCTCGCCATAAAATAAGTCATTTTACATGAAAGGTTAGCCGTTCCCAGTTGGCCTGAAATGAGGGCCCGTAAATTCTTGATCTCCTCCTGATACTCTCGGAGCAGAGCATCCTTAGGGTCCTCATTGATACGAGGCCTGTTCTGGATGCTTTTGGCCCGGTTGGCGTAGCGCAGGGTGCTCAAGGTTTCCTCATAGTTGTTGTCTGCAGGGGAGAGACAAGCAATCATCAAGGTTCGTGTGTTCCCTCCCAGGGAGTCCTGCAGCAGCCTGGTCAGCTTGGAGTCCCGGTAGGGGATGTATTTAGAGCGACCGTCCACCAGGGCAGAGATGACATTGCCCAGAGCAGAGAGGGACAGGTTGATCTTGGTGGCCTCCCGGAGTCGCTCTCCGGTCGCTCCGGTCTTAGACTGACGCTCACTTCCTGCCAGGTCCACAAGGTTGAGTTTACCTGCTCGTAGATGGTCCTGGCCTTCTCCATCTGAAAATGTAGAGTAAATACAACTTTAAAGTTTGTATGTTTATGTTATATTATACAAAAAACACACTGTGAAAAAGACTAGCTATGGCAACATACTTTGCATGTGTTAGTCAATTATATTGTTTTTTTTAAATAATAAACCATGTGTTGTTTGTTTACACCAGTTTTGTAAGTATTTTTTTTACACTGTCCACTTGTGTTTGTGTTCACCTGTGTTACAAATCTCCAGGTGGATGGTGAAGATGGAGTGGGAGCGTGAGGAGTCTTTGTTCATCAGCGTGTAGCCCACTGCCCGGTTCCTCCAGCCTTGCTCTATGATCCTCTCACACTCCCCCACACTGTGCACAGTGTGCATGGAGAGGTCCCGTACATACACCCCATGCTCTGGGTGCTCTTTCAGCTAGGCATTCATCAAACACACAAAAAAAATCTGTCAACTTGTTGAAACACCTTGACCTTCATAGAGTCATGTAATAACTGTGCTTTCAAGTCACCATGGCAACATGTACAGTATTGTGCGCGAGGCATAAGCAATGTGTTCACTGTTGAAGACTTGTTTGAGAATTAGGTTTCATAATTATCTCTTTGTCTTCTTATGTTACACATTAAAGTCTGATTTGTTTATTGAAACTATAGTGCTTCAAGACACTTACCTCCAATTTCTGTTTGGTGTCATTCCCCAAAAGGTCTCTGATTTCTTCATTGTAGATCTCCAAGTAGGAGGCCCTCACAAGGAACTTTGTATTTTCTGCACACTAACTTGCACACAAACACATAAAATGTTTCTCTCTGAGTGCACAAAGCAGACAGAGACCAGAATCAGCAGACTGTATTTATTTTAATATTTATATTATAACTACACACTGGACTGGGTAAGACTCCATAAATTTTTCTGCAATGTTATTACACAGTTGATGACAGTTGTCCAACCTACCTGGATGCTCTCAAAGACGTGCTCAAAGGCTCGTGGAATAACCCCCCTCTGTGGTGCTGGCTCAGACACCCCCTGCATGGTGAAAGATTTACCGCTTCCAGTTTGACCGTAGGCAAAAATTGTGCCATTGTATCCCTCAGTGACACCCTGTAAAAAAAAAGTGACCTTCAGCATGATGCTTCTTTAAACCAAACAAGTGACAGACAGCAGACTGTTAAGTAAATAATGAGGGCTGCAGTCATTAGCAATAAGATATAGGCTATTGATGCTGAACTAAGAGTGTCCAGTTACCAATGTGCTACTCTTAAAATGCCTGGATGTCCACACTGTTGTTTTCTACTCTAACAAACAAACAAACTTAAAACCGTTTCCTACCTCAACCAATGGATAGGCAATCTCGTTGTACATCTGCTCAGTGGTGTGATCAATGAAGTAGGTCCCATCAAAAGTGAACTGTTTGGGTGGCTCATCCACCGTCCCGGGTTTCTCTATGAAGCACTGACAGCGGTGCAGGTCCATGCACAGCACCGTCTTAGAGCCGAGAGCCTTCTCCCTGTCATTCAGGGGCCTACACCTGACCACCACCTTCACCGACTCTGACCCCATCTCTCTCACCATTCAGCTCTACACACGATGCAGCAGTTTAATTCTGCCTTATAAATATATCTCTAAAGAGTTGAGAGGCAGCAGGATCCATATTGGCAGCTTTAAACATGCTATAACCGCCAGCTAACTAGTTAACGTTAGTTAACAGTACATTTCCCGGTTAAAGTCCACTGAAGGTAGCTGATGGCCAGATGAAATCATACACCAGATACAAGTAAAAAAAGACAGGAAAAAGAAAACAACCTGAGTAGAGGTGAATATATTTCCAGACACTGTAATTGCCCTCTTCGTGTATCGCAGGTCCCATGCCATTCCCGTCCTCTTCCCACGGCGTTGTGAAGTTGCCTGGCAACCCGCTAAACAACCGTTGAGAGATAACACGAACCGGGTCCGGCGGCCATTTTGGTAAGGACTAAGTGAGGTCGACGATAGCAAGCTAGCAAACTGCAAGTTACATATTAATTTTGTTCTACATATTCTGTATCCAGTTGACTATAAAACATTTCCAATATTTTATAACTAGAATAATTTGTTATATAGAAACCAGTTCATGATAACACAGTGTCTCCCATCCTTCCTTTAAACTTGAGGGTGAGTAATATTTTCAGCTAATATTATCGTTAGCTCTTAGTTACTCTTTAAGCTCTACTTATCATAAAATGCATATAAAATAAATTTTTACAATACTGGGTGACTGAAGTTAGAAAGTATGATAGGATAGATAAGTGTTTAAATATATTCCTGCATGGCAATGTGATAAAATGGGTGAGAATACACCACAAAAATCTAAAATATATCAAAACAAATGTTGGACCCAATTCACATATAGGATAACATGCAGCTTATTTGAGGTCCACTCCCATTTTTAACTGCCTATCAGAAGCTGTGTCTAAACAAATCTAAGATATGCAATGTCAACAAAGTCAAATACCATTAGGTTTTTAACTACATGTTTTAAGTATATGGCTAATGGTGGTTTTGTACAGTGTAGGTTGTCAATATCACTCAGCTCTAATATCTAAAACACAAAAAGAATAACATGTAAAAAAAAAAGAAAAAAAAATTCAATCACACAATAAAATTTTAGCAAATATATTTGCATAACATCTTGACAATGAAAGGTAGATAAAACAGTTGTAGCTTTGCCATCAGGTGCAACAATCCAGGCCCCAAAGCCTACATTGACTGAGCGAGTACTCAATCAATCCAACACCTTAAAAACATTAATAACTCAACTAATGCCTTACAGGCACACATATATATATAAAAAAATATACTGAAAAACATAAAAGCAGCAAGTACAAAATATTACATATTTGACATAAAAGTACCCTTACTCTGACGAAATGAATAGTATGTATATTATATACATTAAGTGCCATAACACTAATAGGTGCATTGTGTTTTACAAAAGTGTGTGAAGCTCCCCCACAGTGATTTAAAATGTTAGGTATGTGCAAAAAGAGAAAAAAGAAAAAAAAGGTGTCTCTTAAATCTTCTAGTGTACAGGGTTTAAACCCATTTTCTGTGGGTACTTTTGATTTTGGATTTGTTCGGGCTCTTGCGTAGCTTTACAGACTGTAGTTTGCTGGCATTTTCTTCCCACTCATAACAGTGGTTTACCCGGGCACAGCTCAGCAGGCACGGCAGCCCATCCTGGTTGTCTGTGTAGTGTTCAATCAGTTCTGCTATGGAAGTGAATTCAGTCTTGCATGTCTGCCACAAGGATAAAACAAACAAACAAACAAACAAACAGAGACAATTACTAAAAAGTAAGAGACTGATTCATTGAAAAGTTGCAACTAGGGTGACTTCAATTTAATTGACTTCATTCAATGACTTGTGTAACATAACACACTAACATACATTTAAGTAGAAGAAAGACTTTTTTTCTTTGTGGTTCAGAGTCTACAACATCTTATGATTATGTTTCCACCAGAAATTTAAGTCTTAAAGATTTAAAATTTGAGAATAGTACAAGATTCCACCTTTCTTGACAAGATAATTACCTCCAACAGAAATTTCCCTTTCCGAGTGTTTTCGATGAGGTGGGTGATCAGGCCAGAGGGGAAGCGAATGATGAGAGAGCCACACTTTGGCTTTTTAGGATGTGGACACAGGAGGTACGATCCCAGAACATCGTCTACAAGCAAGGAATAGCTGCTGTCACTGCAATGAAGAAAATATTCCCTTAGAAACTTACTGATGTAGTCAAGGGAAAATAAGCGCCAGGAGAGGGATTATTATGAGATATGTTGGAGAGACACTCACGTTGCGATACCAGCCCAACACCACACTGCTTGAGCCAGTGCTTCTTCTGTTTCGGCCAAACTCGGAGTGCGGGATCTCCTCGTTGGCTTGTTTTGGTCCTTTCCTATTTCATGTATAAAAAGAGGAGAAATCATTGTGAATTTGGATTTGTTTACAAGAGCTCCAAAAAACCAGCTGTGTTTGCTTGGGAAAGCATCCAGTGTAATCCCAACTTGAGAGGAGAGAATGTTTGGTTTAAACATAGCAGGAGTGAGATTAACAAAACAAATGGTGATGAAATAACCCACAAAAACAAAGCCTGTGTTCAGACTTGTTCCAACTAAAAGTCAAATGAACATCACACTGTGAGAAGCTTTAAAAAAAAAAATGCAGCCTATAACCCACGTGAGGCATCCATCACCTTATGACGTTGACTATCACACTACTGCAGTGCCTTGTCACACCACCACAGACAATGAGTGACTGCCCATCACCTAACACTGAGGGTTTGCTTTACCTAATCAACTCTCTGACTCTTGAAAGCGCTCTGTGAACACTTGGCCCACCTTGTGACACGCTCAGCCGCTCCTGAACATTGCGCTGTTTAAGCGGTGTGAAAGTGAAGGAGCGGTAGGCCCCAGAGCGCAGTACTTTGTTGCGGATGGCTTTCTTGCGCACCAGGGACGGGGAGGAGGTGGGAAAGACTTCATCTTGGCTGTCGTGCTGGTCAGAAGACTTTGAACTTTTCTACAGATGGGGAGAAGAAAACATAATCTCTCATTCATTAATTTTTTCTATTTGAGTTAGTGGCTGGGGTTCAAGAGAGTAAAGTAATAATATTAACTTGTAATGGATTGAATGGAAGAAGATGTTAAACTCCAAACCTTTGACCTTGGCAGCAACCCTCGAAAAGGGGCTCTCCTGAAGGACACCAGGGCACTGACACTGAGAGGGAAGCCATGATTAAGCAGGGAGGGGTTGCGACGAGGCGCTGAGCCGACAGCACACTCCTCGGCCTCCTCTGGGTGCTTCTCTAAGTAAGACAGCTGGAAACAGCGGCAAAGCAGCAGGTTCAGGAACTGGGCCTAAAGCAGAGGGAAAATATATAATGGTTACACTCAAAAATGTCTGAATATTCACTTTGGAAAATCATCATAAACCCTGAAAAGTTAAAACTCAAGATTAGATTAAAATCTAATGATAATGTGTATATGGGATGGGACAATAGGATCACAAAACCCTCAGAAATGTAATTTTCTAAATGCTAGTAAACCTATTTTGTACCAAAGCATGAAATGCAAGAGTGGAACTTGGTTGTAATGCAATAAATGTTGATGCAGTGAGAGTAAGTGTAAAAACTTTGTTTGCATGTACTGTTTCTTACAGCTCTGGCATGCCTCGCTTTAAAGACATGGCAGTACAGTTGGGCGTCAGAGCTGCCGGGGTTGTGGGAGACGAAGGCAAACTGGGCATCAATGGGCCGAGCAGTGGACAGAGAGACTCTCCGCAGAGCATGAGCCATCAGGAGGGTCTGCAGACCAGGAGGGTGACAGGTTAAAAACACACTCATCAGAGCCCGTCTAACGTTTTTACCGGAGGCAAACCACTCTCCTCACCGTTTCATCCTCATTGTACATTTTCACCCCTTTAATGGAAAATTTCAGGAATACAGGCCTTCTTTTTTTGCACCCCTGATTGAAAAAAACAAACAAACAATATGTTATTTATTATTATTATTCTCTGTAACATTTTCAAGAAACCTTGGGGGGTTCAGGACTCACTTTAAGGGACTTGAGCTGTGTGTGCAGTTGCTTCATCTGGTCATCCAAACAACAGTCATCCACAGGAAATGAGCCCACATACTTCAAAGTAAAGTCATAACTTCAGGGAAAATACACACACACAAAAAAGGAAACTAATGCAGATAAAAATCCCATTTCTGAAGTTACCTCTGCTGATCGTGTCACTGTACCATCTTCTCTGATTGGTGCCTCGCCCATGATGCCTGTTTATCTCTGTAAAACCAAAGATAAGGTCAGCACTCACATTAAAAACAAAGAGCAAAAGTTCATTTCAAATGCAAAAAGGTGTACAAATGCCAGGTACTCTAAACTCCCAAGTCACAATAGTGCTAAAAAATAAAATAAAATATAGTAAAGACAAGATTTTGACTCCATCTTGCTATATTTCTGGAAGACACAAGCCAGATTCAGAACTATTAAACGTGAGTTTAGGCCACGTTTTATAGTTTAAATCGCCATTTAACAGCTTTTCAGCGCAGTAAATGCGTCACAGTCGCCGCCACATGAGACACGTTTATTTGTGTTTTACCAAGTTTCCCGTCATGACAAAACAAAATCCAAACTGTGGGAGTGACGGCGCAAAAAAAAAAAAAACACCAGCAGACAAAACCTTTCCGCCCTCCTGTACAGCGGGTCTCAGTTCAAAGGTTGTAAATAAGGCTTTGAAAAATCACATTTACTCACTTTTTCAGAGGCGTAGAGTCTCCACCACCACCTCCTCCACCCACCCTGAGCCTTCTTCACACGTAGTTGACACAAAACACACCACCTTACCTGCTGCTTCGTGGACCAGGTGTGCTACTAACCCGAGGCGGGGCTCGTAGGACAAGAACCCAGGAGGAGGAGGAGGAGGAAGACGCCTGTACGTATAGGAACGAGTTAACTTCCTATAAAGTGACAACGGAAGATGATGCGTTGAATCACGTCAACCCCCCCCTTCTTTTTTTTCTCCCCTCAAATTCCTGATGATTGCGCAATTTGCCCCGGTGACGTCACGCACCCAGAGGTGGAGGAAATATTATTTACACAAGTAAAAGTACCAAAACAATCACATTAAAAGCTGTTTTTAAAAGGCTCTTCAGCAAAAAAAAAACAAAAAAAAAAAACCCCACTGGTTTAATCTTTAACAATCTATTTTATTTCACAACAGAAAAAAAACGTTAAATGGATTTACCACAAAATATATCCCTATAGATATAGAAAATATTCTTACTTTAAATAATAATTTGAGTCTGTTTTTTTTTTCTACCAAAAAATAAATAAAAAAAAAGTTTAGCTATCTTTATGATTATTACAGAATTGTGTATTTGGTCATTTTACATTCAAACTTCATAGTGACCAGTGAAACTTAGTCCAATATTTTTCCTAAAATATTAAAGACATGTAATAAGACATATAAAAATACTCAGCTTGGCACTATAATGTGTGTCTGATATGTTTTTTTTCTACAAAGAAAAAGTGTAAGTAGCACTTTAAAATTCTTAAAATAATAATAACATATATGCCTGGTCCAATATTAGAACTTTAATTTTTTTTTTTACTTGATGTAAAGTCATCTTGTAGTTTATTTTATTTTTTTATGACTAGGTTTTCAGGCCAGCAAGCAGTAAGAAGTGAAACAGAATTTAATCTTCAGTTTCTAAGTTTAAAATTCCTTCAAGGAAACTTGCAGGAAAGCACTAACCCGTTATATCAATATACAATACTGTGTAGAAATTATATGATAATGTGAAACAAACAAAAAACAAAAGAGTCTACAAATATAGCCATTTTATTAATGACTTGGAAAAAAAGCTTAACAACACAAGGAATACATGCATGCAGGGTATGTATGAGCTATTAACCTCCTTTTTCTTATTCACAACACACATTTCTGAGTTTGGTACTGAATTACAGCTGTGAAGCAATAAAATTAATTTATGTATATGCTTGTTAACACACATATCAAAAGACATTTTTTTTTAGTTTGTTTCTGAATGAACACTAAACAGCATCTAAGCAGTTAAGTCCTCAATCTGTCACCTGCAGGCCTGATCTTTTCTAGGGGCATTTTTTGTTTAAAATAAACAAATAGATTATATAAAAAGACAAATATTGATAACAGTTCAGATTCTAATGCAGAACTGCATGACAAAAATATGGTAACTTATCCCCCTACACACACACACAGGACAACACCCTTAAAATCTGTGTTTCATAAAATATTAATAATATTGGTATCAGTTCAAACTTTTAAACCCACATTTTTTTAACTTAAAACGGACAGTCTTTTCAACCCTCAAAAAACACTGATATCTCACTTCATTTGACATTAGGAATGTGCGCTGCCAACACCTAGAGAGTGGACGAGGAAGAGATATAAAAACAGAGGTCACTACATGGCTCTAATTACAGTATGTCGGCTCTTTCTATGCTGCCAACCTGGCAGTTGGTCACACATCTGCTTTAGCGGCAACACTAACTGAGCTTTTCTACACATGGTGTTTAAAAAGGAAATTCAGATACTCTCAATGTACAGTAAACTTAACCGGTAGGATAACGTTTCTATTTCTACAATAGAAATAAAATAAAATAAAAACAAAACAAAAAAATAACTATTTGCCCCATTTAAAGGGAGGAAAAAAAAAGAGATAAAAGGAGCGAGATAGAGAGAGCACTGAAACAAAGCGGCAGATTGCTGCATATGCAGAGTGACCCAGTTCATGGAAGGTGCTCCTGGGCTCAGTTTTTCCCTCTCTTGGACTTGCGAGTGGACTGCTTGCTTCTCTTTGCACCCCTTTTGGCTACAGGCTCTTCGGTGGAGGACTCTTCATTCTCGGGCTGACTCGACCCACCTTTGGTCGCCTGTTTTTTAACTGCAGGCTCCTCGGGGGACAACTCCTCAGGCTTTGATCTCTTGGACATGCTCCTTGTCGTCTCCTTTGTGACTGCAGGCTTCTCAGGGGTTGACTCTCTGGACGCTGGTCGCTTGGAGCCCCTTTTGCTCAGCTTTTTGACAGCTGGCGTTTTGGGCTTTCTTGCAGGAGCTCCTCTCTTGACGGGCGTTGCTTTAGGTGGTGGCGTGGATTCCTTCTTTGAGGCTGTCGGTTTCTTTGCCGTTCTCTTGGCTGAAGACACCGCCTTCTTGGCCGGAGATTTCTTTGCGAGGGCGCGTCCCTTGCCTTTAGCTTTTGACTGACTTGCGTTCTGAGATTTCTTGGCTGGTGGAGGACGGCGAGCCTTGGGTGGAGGCCTCTTCTGCAATTGCCTACGAGTGAAATATAATTTTATGTTAGTTTGTTAGACTTAGTGTTTTTTGTACTTTTACACTTGCAGCTTTCTTTTTTTGATAAAACTAACTAATTACAGATCAAATCAGAACCTTTACACCCACCTGCTACGGGAAGGAGCTTCGTCCTCGGACTCTTCCTCCTCTTCAGACTCTTCCTCCTCCTCGTCAGAAGATTCAACCATCCGCCTCCTCTTTGGTGTAGGTGGAGCGTTTGTCTTCGGAGTCTCTTTGAACTTGTCTGGGTACAGGATGGTAGGGCTAAAGAGAAGGATTCAAATTAAATGATTTGAGAAGACATGCAAAACAAGTACATCTGTTGTGTGGGCGTCTCTGCCTGATCCTCCGCAGTATCACACAACAATTTACAGGTTGCAGAATCCCCCTGAGACATGATGGCAGGACATTTTGTTTTTTGAGGTTGTCTGCAAGCTACAGATCAATAATACTTGGCTGTATTTCCAGGTATTGGTGCTTTGTTGTATTTCCAGTGTGATAAAGAAACAGTATTCTGAGTGAGCGTACGTGTAAATAATGCAACTATTTTCTCCAAATGTTGTTGCTATACCTCGGGTAGA
Source organism: Pampus argenteus (assembly GCA_036937835.1). NCBI lineage: Eukaryota > Metazoa > Chordata > Actinopteri > Scombriformes > Stromateidae > Pampus > Pampus argenteus. The sequence goes on along the minus strand of CM072863.1, from coordinate 4,824,035 downwards.
AGGGGAACGAGAGCTGGTAGGTCCCTGTGAAGCCATGACCAGTGATCTGCTCCATCCAGCCGAGTACTTTACACTTTGTCAGGGTCCTCCTCAGATTGGCCACTTAAAGAAGCAGAGATCAGCGTTTTAGTAACACCATTTTAGATGCACTAACTAGCGGCAATGTCAGTCTATCGTTGGTCTTTCAGTGTGGCTTTCTGATCAGAAACTAAGGTTGCAACTAAGGATTATTTTCACTTACCTAGTTGGTGCTCCTTTCGATCCTTGTTGGCGTCTATCAGGTATCTGCGTAGAGTGGTGGTGCTGCAGGTTTTAGGTTCGTTCATGGCTGTGATGGCGGCTGTGATGGCGTCCTCCAAGGTGCTGCCTTTCAGCAGGACCTTGTTCCCGGTACGCTTCAGCTGTGACAGACAGTCGGATAGTTTTTAGGACAAAGGTTTGGTTTACAGCGCGTTTTCATCTGCTTCTCACTGAATCTGTAACTGTATAGAGAGAGCAGGTCTGTCATATTGTTTACTGGCTCTTTTCTCTGGTTCCCCCCTGGTTTTAATGGTTTATTATAAAGAATACTCGCCTGAATACCTGACTGAAACACACAAATACAACTATACCCGAGCAGGCAGATTTATTGGTACTGTAGATCTGAGTCTGGCCTGGAAACAAAGCAGGTCCTGAGGTGGTTCAGCGTGGGTGCTTCTCATTTTTTCAGACTGACCAAGTTATCATTTAAGATGTTAGTGATTGGTGACACCTGCTGCATGATACAGGACTTCGCTTTTAAAAAAAAGACAAAAAATAATAAAAAGAGTTGTTTTTTTTATGTGCAAATAAAAAAAGGTCTCATATTTTTACTGTTTAAAGCTTACAAATACAAAAGATGATAGATAAGAAGATGAGGAGAATGAAAGCATGAAAGGTGAAAGATGAAACACGTCTTTGTCCACTGTAGTGGCAACAATTGTGTGCTGCCATGTTTTTTTTTTTGTAACGACATGTTTTAGAGAAGAAATTATAAAAAAATGGCGTTATAGAGCTCTACCTGGAACGTCCCTCTGGCTCCTTTGCCAGTGATTTGCTCCAGTTGTCCTTTCTCTACTGCCTTTACCAGAGCTGTCTTCAGGACATCTGGCCTGAAGATGGATCAGTCAATAAATCATTCATATATTCAATAACCCCACATAATAACAAGATGGTTTTTGAAGGTTTTTTTTATGTTTTAAATTCATGTATAAGACTTAAAAACAACGGGTCAGTGGTAGCGTAATGTACCTGCTCTCGATGTTGAGACTGGGGAAGTGCTGCTCCAGATATTTCTTGATCAGGTTGTAGGACGCCTCTTTGGGCTCACAGAGCCGAGTGATAATGAGAGGCAGAGCATCTCCCAGAGACTCCTGCTTCTGAGCAGCTTTCTAAAAACACCATCCATTTACAGACATGACGATTACAACCTCTTACATAAAGATTAGATCTCGACATTGTAGAAAAAAAAGCTTCAGTGAAAAACTGACTCACATTTCAGTTTTGCATCTTGTCTGTTGTTATTTAATATTATCAGGCTTGTATTTATAAAGCATTATAAATCATAACTTTAAAACTTTGTTTTGAGTAGAATACTTCCTATCTGAACGATTCACACTGAAAGACATTTAAAAGATGAAGGTGACAAAAGGTTTAAAGATGCTCTGGCCGTCTGCATCATGGATGCCTGGACCATAACGTCATCTGTTGACACTGTTATGATACTGCACTGGCCTGGATACAAAAAGTAGGGCTTGTATACTGTGTGTGTGTATGTATGTGTATATATATATATATCCCTTCCTTCCTCTGCTGTAACATACCTTAGACAAGGTGGACTGCTTCCCAATGGCGAAGGTTCCTGAGAGGCCTTTACCCTTCAGCTGTGTGAGCGAGAAAACACAAAAATAGTGAGTAAAGCCGACATATTTACTGGTTTCCTAATTATTTTAATTAACATGCTGCGTTACCTGTTTGATGGTGCCCTTCTCCAAATTTTTCTTCATTGCTTTCTTGATGAGAAACTTCTTCTTGTCAAGCTCCATCCCGGGATAGTTTTTCACAATATATTTCATAACGGACTGGTACGAAACCCCGGATCTATCATTTAAAGACTGCAAAGAAAAACAGAAAAGAAATCTCAGATTTTTTTTTGTCTTTTAAACAAAACAAACATGCGACTGACTGTGTTGAAAGACGGATTTGTACGCACTGTTATAGCTTCGATGAGGATATTATCCACTTTGTTCTGAGTGCCTGAAAAGTTGGAAACGGGAAGCTTTTTGCTCGCAGTGACGCTAGCCCACACGGGAATAGTCCTTTTCACCTTCTTGACTTTGGATTTCTCGTACTTGTAGCCATCCTTCAACCTGTCGCCAAAAGGAGCAAGACAAGTTCAGTTACGCAGGTCGTTTTCTTTCGGAGCGATATTTCACTGTGATCGTTACCACCCTTATCTTTATCACATCCTCACCTTAGTAGGAGAACATAGCAGTGTGTTGCGCACTGTCCAGCCGCGCAGTCCTTGCATTTGTCACTTTGTCCATTTGTCACCGACGGGAAAGACAAAATGAAGTTTGAGAACATCTGTCTTTATGACCATCATAGGAATTAATTAATGCTAACTGAGATGCTATGCCAGTGTACTGTGTGCAGAGAGGTCATGTGTTTCCCTCTATTAAGCTTCATGTTGACTATTTACTTTGTCAAGGTCTAGGAGAAGAAAAGGACAAGAAAAAATGACCAACTATTAACTTTGGAGAGGCAGGTTCCCGTTACCTCCATCTGCTACAACTAAATCTTTAATGAAAGGCTTTTTATTTGATTCGGGACAACCGAACCAGAACAAGTCACAAAAATACGTTTATCCAAAGAATCTGGTCATCTACAGCTACATTTGAGGGCTTTTTCTATAACTCAGAACATGTTTTGTTTAATTTTATTTTTTTGAATAAGCGAGGACAACAAAATTATTATTATTATTATTATGAACATATGTAGTATACAGCAGATAGAGCTGCTCTTTCTGAATGATCACCAGACTTTCACAATACTAATACTCTAACGTCCTCTCCTCCAAGACGGCATTCACTGGGACTGGTACATCTGCTTAATGACTGGATGTAAAGTGGGAATGAATGTGGCTGTGACAGGTCACATCTTTTGGCAATGCAACACTGCAACCATGAGCGGAGCAGTCGTCTGCTGTCATCCAGAAGAGGCAAGGATAATATAAAGCAGATAAAAGTGCTATCAAAGTGAAATATCGCTGTCAGACTTCCAGCCTAGCTCTCTAGTGAAACTCACTCTTTCTTCTCCGTGCCATCTCCTCCCTTCTCCGCCGCGGCCTCTTCGTCTGCTTTCTCTCCATTCTCTGTGGGCACCGTGTCACTGGCGGCCGTGGCCTCGGCTTCTCCCTCCGCGCTCTCAGCTGTTGCAGCTGAAGACGCAGCCTGCTCCTCTTCAGCAGGAGCTTCCTCTGAGGTGGCGTCAGGCTCTGAGGAGATTTAGAAATATGAGGGGAAAAAAATGTATACATGTATGATGTGCATCTTAATCACCGAGCGAACACGGTGCCTGTTTGATGTTGATGATTTTCTCCATTTATTAATTAGTTCTTTGGTCCATAAAGCCCATGGTGAAACTTCAAATGTCTTGTTTTGTCTCATCCAAAACCCAGATGTTCAGTTTACTATCAGAAGACTAAATAAACCAGAAAAAAAAGGTTTTTCACTTATCACAACTGTTCATTTTATGTCAATCAACCAATTGAAGAAGCTTTATACTTTTTTTAATTTTTTTTTTTATTAAAAACGGACCTCTGGGACTTCCCTTAAAGGTTGTTGCTACTCAGGCGACTTTTACACCTTTCAATCGTGTGTTTTTCCTCGTGTTTTGTCTGATTTCCATGCTGTAGTGCACTATGTGACCTTGTGAAATGTAAAACAGCATCTCTCAAGACATTTCTTAGAATAGAAAATGATGTTTTGATGATGTATCAATATGTTTTTAATAGTTTAAACACTTAAATATGCTGAATTTCAGGACCGTAAGTAGGGTCTCTAAATTTGCTCAACTTTTCTTGTCTTAAGAAATTATGACTTATTTATAATTGCAATTTAACAAGTCTGCATGTCATGCTTAAATGGTGTCAAAGGTGGTAGCATTGATCGTTACTCCAATCTGGAGACTTGTTTACGTGGTGGAAGGTTGTATAAACAAAAACACATCTATCGACAGACTGGATGCACAGACACTTCAGTGCTGTGTGGGTTGTGATGATGGTAATGAACGACCCCCGGCCTCACCTTTCTCTGCTGCAGCGGAGGGGGGCTTCTCTTGGGTCGGGGTCGCTGCTGCTCGGCGAATCGGCATCGCACGAGATTTACCTGGACGGAGAAAATAACATCTGAACACCGGGAAAGCACAACATTGATCTGAGGCCCCTGGTGTGCATTTGCATGTTTAAGCCCACTTCATTCATTGAGGCCCATTATCCTCAAAACAGAAGAAAAGCTGCGCTTGTATTCCCGAAAACGCAGCCCACCTTCAAGCCGGCGCACTAACTTACTGCAGACCCGCCGGCCTCGGCCAATAAATGCTGATCACTTTCTCACGGGCCAGTAGACGAGTTGCCAGAAATTTTAGGCAATTTCGCCATTTTGTCCGTTGGTTTACACACACACACACATATACACATACACACACAGTGATGGCGTCGCACAAGGCAGATAAAAATTCATGTCAGTTGCATGGAGTAAAAACCACCGGCCTGCGGTTTACAGGCGGCTCCTGCAACGCATCTGTGCGACCACACACTGAGCTAATAACTTATCACATCGCCAGTCCAACTTACCGTTTACTTAACGAGAAAAAGTGGGACACTTTGGAGTAAATTTTCTGCACGATCCTTTATTTAAATTTCTTCTGTTTACGAGCCCCGCCCCATTAGGACCGCTGGTGACGTCAGCGCGTCGCACGGCACGTCGTCGCTGTCATGGCCGCTGATAGTGGTCGATGCCTTTATGTTTTCTCTGTAACGTTATGTACTAGAAAAGTAAATAATAATAATAATAATAAAAAAAATCACGATAATTATGAGTCAGCTGCTGTCAGTGTCAGTTCTAAAAAGACGAGCTAACAACCAACTCAGAAACTTTATGCATTTCTTTCAAATTTATCTCTAAAAAAACAACTCAAAACATCACAGCGTTTCTGTCTATATTTTAAATTGTCTTGTACAACCTGAGCACTTCATTATTTTAACTCAAATAAACTAATTATTAATGAACAAGCATTCAACTACAGGTCTGGTGAGGTTTTAAATGGGCGTCTATAAGCTAAGACTCATGGGAGTTGAAGTGTTTTGATGTCTAGTCTGGTGCAATTTAAAGGTTATATTGGATGGAGATGCTTTGAGTTTTCTGTACAGTAAACTAGTGGATAACTTTTATATTTTGAACGTAGACAGAAAACTATAGTATGATAAGTCAGCCAACCATAAAAAATATAAAATAAATTTTTCACAGGAAATTTCATTGAGAACTGAAAGCTAGTGAAACAAAGCTAACCCAAAAAGAGGAGGAAGTCTCTGAACAACAGTCCAAAAGCAAAGAAAATGTAAAACAGCAAAAAGCATAAAAACACAATAAGAAGCTGGGGTTAAATTAATGTTGCTGAGGAAAAAAAATACTTGAATGATTAATTGATTGTCAGTTGCTAATCATTTTTCTGTTCATCAACTAGTTGATTAATTGTTTTAGCTTTAGTTTATGTTCACAATGGGTGCCTAAAATGCTTTTTTTGGGTGATCAAAAAAACAGCTTTAAAGACAGGTGAATACATCAAATCCCATGGAGATGCAATCACTGGAGTAACCTTTGGTGATCTGATAAAACATGTGATCACACATACAGTATACCCCAACCACATTAGCATAGCAGACACAATCACATAAAAAAAATTGTCAAAATGCATGTAAGTAAGTGTCAAAGCCAAGGTACTGTTTGGGAGTTAATTCATAACAAGTCTTCATGCTTAAACGGCTCAGTGGATTAAATCAGAGGCTCCCGGTGACTCCTGGACCAGGTGCCAGTTCAGTTCTTCTTCTTCTGAGGATGTTCAGCTGTGATCCAAAAATCACTCACCATTTACTTTATAGTGCAATGCATTTACTCTGCACCATTTCATTACTGTCCAAATTCTGACTCACCACACACACACACACACCAAGAAACAACCCACATTTTCAAAACACTAGCCATAAAAAAGATCAAATCATGAGAATCAGCATGTTTTTTTTTTTTTAAATACCTTTTTTGTCTTTAATGTATTTACAAGCTTTTAACCTGCTCTGTAGGTCTGAAGTATTACAAGCATGTCATGTTCAGCGACCCTGGCCATTTGCTTTTTAAAGTTGCATTTTGCTCATTTCATATGAATGTGTCCTGTTTGTTCATCTGCGTTTGTCTGACAGTTCTGTGGACCGACTTGCATCGCCTCTTGAATGCATATCTGTACATATGGAGGAGCAAGCCAAGGTTGAGGGAACACTTCCTGGTTATGAGGAGATAACCTTTGACCTCAAACATCATACAACGTTAATAGTTTCTGTGCATCGACTCCTTTTTTTTTTTCCTCTCTTGCTTCCCCTTCATCCCAAAATAATTTTGTTTAACCCTGTTTATAACCAAACAGTGTGGAATCCAGGGAGGCTTATTTATTTCACAATTATTATTTTGTTATTATAATTAATTATATTGTTATTTCAGTTGTCATTTTCTCATTGTGAGCATCTGCAAATGTTAAATAACTTTCATATTTGCAGTCCTTAAAAAAATAATAAATTAAAGAGTCCAGAACCTATGTATCTTTTAAGTCTCTTCTTAAAAAGTAACAAAAAAAAAAAAAGTAAGTTAAAATTTAAAACAAAAATATTTTCTATGTATTATACAGGTATTTAGTGCTTCCGCCGTTGGAATCCAAACTCAAAATGACGGCATGTTCAGAACCGTACCGCAGAAAAAAATTCCAGCCGTAAACATGTCGTCCTGCCCACACACCCATTTTGAACGTTTGTTCTGCAGTTCTACTATGTTGTGTCCCGGGGGGAGGGGGGGTCCTCCCTCATCAATTATCTTCAGACTCCTCCTCCGCCTCCCGCAGCCAGGTGAAGAAGGCCGTGACAGACTTGAGGGCCACACCCTTACCCTGCTGCTCGGCAGGGTCTTTGCTCGTCTCCCACTTGTAGAAAGCGTCTTCCGAGATGACGTCCTCATCATACAGACAGTCAAAGAACATCCGGAGAAGGTCTGGCAGAGAGAGCAAAGACATGTCAGATCAACACTCATCTCTGTCAGCTCTGAAAGGTTCAGGGCGGCACCAAAGGTCTCCAAGTTTCATCCTCTGTAGACCATGAATGTTTGTACAAAGTTTAATGAAAATCTATCAAAGAGTGGTCTGTTTGCCCACCCTTTCCAACTCCATGCTGCTAGCGTACTACTACTGTGTTCCCTAACTGTCTGTATTACAATGAGTTTATGAGTTCCAGTGGGGGAAGTCCTAGCAGTTAATACAAACATACAAACACCGTGTGATAGCGACGCTCCAGTACAATTCCAGCTGGGGACTTTTCCAGCGTGTCATGACCGCTTTCCTGTTTGCATCGCTGCAGTTCCTTTCATATAAAAAGACAAAATATCCCATATTGAACCGAAGCTCATCTAATAACCTCCAACTGAGTATCGATATGAGGGGGTCTCATCAGATTTGACAGCACTTTACTGACTTTGGCAGCTAAGAAAGACTGAGAAAGTTTTCAGGAACTTTAAAAAGGAAATTCTAGCAGTGGGTGTCGTTTCACTCTTTGTTTTAGAGCAACATGATGGAGTCAAAGCTGTAATGTACTTTCTCTGCTGCGTCTTCCAGTAAAATACGTAGAAATATGAGCAGTCAGTCAAGATTACAGTTTGCACTCAAACATTTTGTTATGTCTGGTTTACTAAGCTTCCCATCCCCATATAACTACTTAACAATACTAAACCTAAATCAAATGTTAGCGAGTACAATAATATAGGATTTAAGCTTAAAACAACTGTCTCATTATGGCTATTATGGGGACTCACTAGAGTCTCAGCTTTACAGTCACCTCCAGTTCATGTAACTTTGTTTAAGGACCTCAGTATGCAGAAATATTCAAATACACCATTTTAGAAAAGGCAAAAATAACAAATGGTTTGGTTATATGACACCAGCATCCTCAGTCTAGGTTTAAAACTGAACTCTCGAGGACAGTAATGTCGGCCGAGGACACAGACGCCACCGTGTGTCTCTGAAGGTTTACTGATGTGTTAAAAGATCAAGAAAGAAATGAACTTTGAATTTAAACTTTTATGACAACAGGACACAAGAAGTCATTTAAACACTCAGAGAAGAAGAACATCTACAATTCCTTGACATCTGAGCACTTTACTTAAAACATTAGTGATAAACAACTAAGATGCTGCTTCTAATAAGAAATGAAAACCATGACGTAAAGAAAACTAAATCTTTTCACTGTAAGCAGGTAGGAGGATCAAATTGTACTGCAGCACTTACTTGGAGGCTGATCGAGGGCGACTATCAGCGCCTGAAGTGCATAAAGTGCTTGCAGCTGTCGCTCAGTGTCTGAGTTAAGGTACTTGAGTAATACAGGCAATCTCCTCTGGATGATGGCCGTGTCCACTCGACAGTTGGTGTTATCATCTGTGCAGTGAAGCAGGAGGCAGAGTGAGCGCATGCTGAGCTGCTTCATTCACTATGGCAGAGTGTAAATATTGCAATCAGCGGTGAGATTTTAGCAGAAAGGAGAAGCCTCCGCTGCTTACCTTTCACTGCTGCTTTACACACAGCTGTCATCAAAGCCCTCAGGAAGGGGGACGAGCTCATCTGAGATTCATCTAGGTTTGCCTGGAACAACACATGTTAGCAGTGATGCTACTGAACGGACACTTAAAGGGGACGCATCACGCACATTTCCAGGTTTTCTCGTTCTTTACTCGAAATGAAAACATCTCAAATATCTGTGTATCTTTACAACTATTAACCAAATTACAATTTGAGTTATAAACATATTAGTTTATTCTTTTCCTATATTACTGGCAATATATTGAGTTATTCACCAACATTGCTGCCCTGAGTTTTAGCCACTAGCTTGCAGAGCTTCTGCATTCTCATACCTCCACCCAGTCAAAGATCTGCTCGTCACTGGCCATGTCCTCCAGGAGGAGTCTCTCCAGCTGGCGGCTCAGCTCTTCAGGAGACAAGATCCTTTTAGACAGAGCCGCCTCAGGGCCGGAGACATCCGACAGAACAAACTGGAGTTTCTGTTTGTGTCAAGACGAGAGGACGTCAATATGACGAGGGAGACAAATAAGAAACAGTTAGAGGATACAAAGAGGAGGAGAGGTTAGAATGTGCTCTGTATCGACCTGTTAGGTTAAAGACGTGTTAAGAAACCTGATTCAGAGTGACTTGACTTTTCCTATAATATTGATATTTCTTCATTTGAAAGCCTTCATCACCAACCTGTTGTGAGATGAAAGCCTGGACGTCTTCTCCCTCTGGTAGGATGTCGGTCCAGTTGAGGCCAGATTTCCTCCACAGAGAACCCGCAGTCCTATGGCTCTGACAAGACATCATCACACAGGTAATGTAGATATGCAGAAACAGTAAAAAAACAACAACAACAAACAAACAAAAAACAAACAATAGAAGATCAAAGTGTTGCTTACCATTTGTTTGCATAGTATGTGCAGTATTTCAGAAATTAAGATCCCAGCTCTTCCAACAGGAAGCAAAGGTTTGCTTAATTCACTGTGAACAAATGGAGACGATAGAAATTCAATTCAAATTTTTTTCATCATACAAAATGGGAAAAGAAAACACAAATTACTCAAAACGGCTTTTATGCTACTTAAGATCCGCTCAGACGAGGGAGTTAGCAGAAATCACAGTTTCATTGTGAAAAACTTTGCTCTTACTGAGGCGACCGAAACACAACCGGCAACAAGATGGCAACAAGTGTTGTTTTAGTGGCCAATAGATGCGTCAGTACCTAAAGAGCTCTCTCATAGAGAAGCCCCCTTCTTTCAAAACAGGGCTGAGCAGCTCGCCCAGGTACAGCCAGATATGGGGAATGTCGATGGCCATGTCGTCCGCTTGCTCCAGCGTGTCCGCAAACCTGAAAAAAACAAAACAAAAACAATATTATTCGTCAGGACGCCGCTGAAAAGTGAACTGAAGTTTATATAGATTTGGATGAATGAACTGTCCTGTCCAAGAGTCTGGAAACAAGGTTACAGCAGTAACTATGTGAAGACGATTTCATTTTACGGTCCCTTTAAAAGGGTATTTCATGAAAACACAGAAGTCACATGTTACAGGCTAGTATACAAAAACAAAACACAGGGTGACAATCAGCTCTCTGTCTACTGAAACTGATTACTTTCATATAAGACAGAGTGAACTGACCCTTTATAGAACTGGGCCTTAGGCAGGATTCCCTGCTGCACCAGCTGGAAGAGGAGCTGGCCCATGTGGTCCCGTGTGATCTGACTGCGCTCCAGCGTCGACTCCACCCCGACACGCACAAAGATGTGCAGCTGTGAGCTCAGGTCGAGCTCGTCCACACACTGGATGGCCTCCTGCAGACAACAAAGACGCGTGATCGGGACTCGAAGGTAGAGAAACACTACATGCAAATGCTGAAATTTGATAAAAGCTATTTACTGCTAATGATTTCCTTGTGACTCTCAGTACCTTGTAATCATTTATGTGGAGGAACTCGTCGATGATGGACTTGGACTTCCTCTCGATCTCCTCCTCAGACAGAGCAGGTCTGTCGGGTGTCTGCGCCGCTGGTTCAGGTTTCACTGTCAACAAAAAAACAACAACAGTCTCTGGTATGAGCTAGATTTTATTACCTCGTCTGCTCCAATTTAAATCCTCACAAATACCAACCTGCTCTATTATGAATTTATTAAATCACAAATTCTAAGCAAAGTTAGCTTTCAAGGTACAATTGAGAAACTCAAACTATTTAGTATGTCTGACATTTAAATAATTGATCTGAAGTTACAACTGCTCCCAAAAAGTGAATCCATCTTATGTGAATATTGTAAATAAAAGGTGAAAATAAAGACAAAAACTAGACTTCTAGTTGCTGATGATTTGTGGTAAAGAAGTGACTTGACTATATAACATCATGCTGTACGTGACTATTAAGTAGATAAAGTGTTTATATTGTAGTTGTTGGTCTGCCAGGCGTTCCTCACCAGGCTCTCTGACTCTGCTGCGCTCCGGCTCTGTTTTGTCCTCGGTGACGCTCGGTCTCCGGGGCTCGGCTCCCTCTCGCTCTCTTCGCGGCTCCTCAGGGGTTTGGCTCTCCAGCAGCTCCTTCGAGCCACCTCCCCTGTTGAAAGATCCGGGCCGTGACGACGGCGGTGCAGAGATCAGAGGCTTCTCGCTGCGTTCTCTCCCTGTGCTGCTACGAGTGCTGAGAAGAAGGAAAAAGCAAACGATTAAACAAACATGAGTATACATACTGTACATGAGAGCATCATAGAATAAACACTACTATGATTACATGAAAATAAACCTTAAACTCATGCCAACATAAAACTTCAGACAAATTCATCTCTAAAATGAAACAGAAGCTTTGACGAATGAACCATGAAAGACAACGGCGTTGTTGACGGCGTTTCTTTACCTTCCCAGAGTTCTCCTGGAGTCAAACTCTGGGTTCTGTGGAGGAGTGGCGGAGGGTTGAGGTGAAGGCGTGGACTGCAGCGCAGAGTAACGGTTGAGGCTGCTGCCAGTCCGAGACATTTCTGTAATGAAGAAAGACGTTATAAGACACAGGAATGACAGAAACTATCAGCACAGTAAACGCAGTCACTATACGTTTGTGTAAACGTGCAGCAGATGAGTAACCAGATTTCAATAACAGGTGATTTGGTATCACAATGGGCTTCTGTAATATTTCAACCTGCTGTTCTCGCTCAGTCTCACCTGAGTCGCTTGCTTTGGCTCCTCCACTGCTGCCCTTTACCCATGTGACCTGAGCCCGTGGACCAAGCTGGATCTTTTCATCCATTTGAGGCTGCAGGAAGACAGGAAGAGAATCGTGTATTTATTCTTAAAGCGTACGTGAATTTCGACGAGTGTAGATACACGCCAAGAATAACACAATTTATTTGTATTCAGGGTCCCAGGAATTCATTAGTTAAATGAGGACAAGTACTACACAAAATACTGTGTATAACATGTAGTACATGACATGAATTGTCCCAAATGCTGAGTAAAATGTGTGATCTCCTTGAACATGACAAAGTTCTTCCAGCAGGGGGAACCCTGAAAAAAACCCAACTTGCTCTTTTCTTCTTTTTTATTCCACACAGTAGAACCCAAAGGATCCAGCAGGGGGACTTCTACTGTACATGTAAACCACAATAATGTAGATCAGATGAGGACAGGGACAGTTTGTGTACACAGCTTAGTTAAGTTGAGCCACAGGATTCATCTTGTTGCCGTGTAAACAGACCTGTGTACAGACACTTTCTACAGAAACCAGTACCTACATGAAAAACAAACTTGTCAGGACACGAAGAGCAATCTCAAAAAATAAAAAATCTAATTTATTGTCATTATGATGCAGACATAAAATAACCTGCAGATCCATAATACAAAATGCTGCAACAAAAGTTTTCTGACGTCACCACAAACTGAACTGATAAGATTATTAAACTAAACTTATCATCCTGGTTTTAATCAGTTATATTATAGGATATGCAGGCATCATACGGGGGTGTACATAACTACACAGACAGAGCTGGCATCATGTCTCACCTTGGAGATCTTTGGGATCTTGGTGGGGTCGATGGTCCGGCTGTTCTTGGTCATGGGCACAGTGTTCCAGGTCTCTTCTCTCTGCGCGCGCTGATCTCTCTGCTCTCTCTGCTCTCTCGGATCTACAGGGAGCCACACACACACGCGCACACACACACACAAGCACACAAGCAGAGACGTTTAAAAGGACTTCAGTGATATTTACAGTCATTGGAGTCAATAGACTGTGTGAAATGGGGCTGACATTTCTGACAGTGACTGCTACACTTGATGAAATATTATAGGTCAGCTAACAGACAGCTTCCTGTCTGCTGTTGGGCATAATAGCATCTCTGCAGGCTATAGGGACAGGAAGTGTGCCTGTGTGCTTGCTGGCTTCCTGAGTCACTGTAGCTGTGCTAATGTGACGCTACGCCTTAAAGAGGATTTGGACTGCAGGCCCAACCTGGCCGTCTCTTGCTGTCCTTGGAGAGCAGCTGCTGGTGCACTTTTCTCTGCTCCTCTTGCTCTTCAATCTTCGCCTCCTTGTGGATCTGCTCTATAGTTTTCGGACCCTGATCGGCTCTTCTGGACACCCAGTTGTGCTGCAGGAAAAAGAAAAAGAAAAACAAAACAGCAGGTGTCAGATTCAGCTGTTTCAAATTTCCTGATTTAATGTTGACTTTAAATATCTTGATTATGTCAGCTCAGATATAAGAAGCTGTCAATCACAGGAGGAGGAAAATCTTAAATTCAAGGGATGTGCTAATGAATTGAGCAATGCTACAGGTCCTTCGTTTGTGCCACAGTGTTGAATAAAACAGAGAAGAACTCTGCACCGCTTTAGTAGCCTCGCTCGATTTTAATTTAAAATTTGACCAGTGCAGCACAGCATCAGGAATCTGTGTTTCCGGCATCGTGTAGGAGGAGATGTTGATTCATTCAGCCTGTGTTAGGCAGGAGTTAGGAGGGAAACACGTTTAATGAAGATGTCTCTCTATTAGAAAAGCCTGATGTTAGAGTTGTCATGTAAAGTGTTGTGAGCCCAGTAAAAGTTCATGTGCTCTCCACAGTCAGAAATATCATCTGGTTTTAATTTGTTCTTTAACCATTTCTATGAAAAAGGGGAAGCATTTGACATTAATGATGGAGATATTAAAATCAATTAGAAAGGACACACACACACTCCAATTAGTTTCTGATTTTCTTCGAGATTGTGTTTTTACTGTTTTCATTCAGTATTTTAAACTGCTAATAAACACACACTGTTGCAACATTAGCATGAGTCAGCATGACCAGCATTAAAAGGCCCTCACAACCTATTTTCCTGCTACAACAAGTGATGTCATGCATTTCTATGCACTGATTTATTATTTGTATTAGTACCAAACAATATTTCACTAAGAATCTGATGACAGCTTTGGAACTACTAGCTTATTATCGCCATCATCTATCAAACAGTCCCGAGGAAGAAGATTAATGGATAATACCACAGGATGATTTTCTCCAAAACTGTAACTGTTTCAATTATTTGTCGAGTAAATTTAAGAAAAGTATTTAAGTTTTTCAGGCTTTTAACTCCTCTGTCATCAAGTAAATACAGACGGTAATGTAGAGTATGTGGGGTTTGCCTCTGTTCAGTTTTTTCTCCCATCAGTCCCTCTAAAAAGGTGTTCAAATTCAATAACAAGAGCATTCACAGATATCTATTTACCAGGATACAACCAGAAGACCCAATATCATGTCAGAAAGATCAATGACACAAACCTCTGTGGGAAAATACACTGACAGCCTGAACACACACACACACCATACACTCACCAATCTCAGGTCTATAATGTCCTGTAGCATAAACCGTATCCGAGATGAAGTCTTCCTCTCCTTGACGATTTTCTCCATCTGATTGAAATACTGATCCATTCGAGGCTGATGAGAGAAGAGAAGCAGGGTTTAGGGATTTCTGCACTATTTCACTCAATTTACCAGTTGTTCAGTTTATTACTTGGAGCAGGATCAGACCTGAATGTTGGAACATTTTGGGCAACAGCAGAACAAAGACTACAATAGTGTAATACGAACAGATCCAATTCACTGTAATGATCCAGCATTAAAACTACCACTGCTTAAAAAAAAAGACCACATTAAACAGGATGAAACACCGAAAGGACAAAAACGGATGTTTCCTAACCACAAACTGTAGGATTTAACTGCTACAATAGCTTTTTTTAT
Source organism: Pampus argenteus (assembly GCA_036937835.1). Classification (NCBI taxonomy): domain Eukaryota; kingdom Metazoa; phylum Chordata; class Actinopteri; order Scombriformes; family Stromateidae; genus Pampus; species Pampus argenteus. The sequence continues at coordinate 4,808,924 of CM072863.1, read as the reverse complement.
GTTTGTAACAGGAGCATAAACAGAAAAAAAACAGAACAAAACCAAATAGAGTCGATACGATTGTTTTTTTCTTGTGCTGGTTAGAGGGCTTTTCTTTTACAGGGTGGCTGGTAGTTGATAAGGATCAAACCACAACATCAACAGTACAGCGAAGAGAGAGCAGAGAGGCCCTCGGGTCAGTTGTGTCTCTCCGAGCATCTGAGGCCTCTCGCTGCGTCCAGCTGGGAGTCACTGATGTCCACAGGAGAGGCGCCACTGTGGCGAACACAAGGATATTCCTGTTTCCTCATAACCTACATGCACAGCTTCTCTGCCTCTGAACGAATGATCCCATCAGAACTGACACGCCTACGTCACAGCTTAACGGGCATTAAGCCGACCTGTTCACCTTATAACCCTGCAAACGAGCTCCGAATTTATTCACTTTCATTTTCATTACTGCAGCCGTAGACAAACCATCAGGCTTGTTCAAGGTCTTACTGCTGTGTTATCAATAAACAATTCCTGGAGCACATCACACCACGACGGCCTGGAGGTTGTTCAGTATGTATGATGCAACAGGAATGTAACACAATTACTTTTAATAATACATTTCTAAAAGAAAAAAAATCTGCAGCGGTTCCCATTCTGATTCTGATCAATACAAGTGTGCAGATGTGACCACAGACATCTTCTAATTAACTGCTCCTGCTCACTTCATAAAGCGACTTTCTCTTCTCACCTTGGCCTTCTCGAAGTCGAGGTCCTTGCCGATGGTTGTGAGCAGCCTGCACAGACACTCCAGAGACTCCTCGTCGTGGTTCTTCAGCAGCTTCACCACGCAGTCGTGCATGATGGCCTCCGTCAACATCTTGAGCTTGAAAAGTTCACCGATGAACTTGATGTTGCCGATGGAACGCCTCCGGGCTTTGTCCTTGGCTTCCTCCAGCTCCTCCTGTAGCCGTTCACGCTCCGTTGACTGAGGGGAACAGAGGAAATACAGCTACCATTACTTCTAATTCACACACACACAAAAAAAATGCTCCAGAAGAGGTGATCTAGAGGAACAGTATAGAATTGGGTGTCACATCCGAGTCCCTTGTAGACGGCGTACCGATGCAGCAGAGTCCAGCTCTTTCTGCTTCCTCTCAAACACCACATCGTCCACTTTGTCTTTCTCAAACTCCTTCTGGCAGCGGTTTAGCAGCAGCTTACGAAAGTTCACTGTGGTGTTGGGTTTGTCTGTCATTTGCACTTTGAGCTGTACGGGAACAATAGACATAGTGGACACTGGGTTAAGTCATAAATAAACTGAAACATTTAATTATGTTAAATACTTTTTTTTTTTTTTTTTTTAATCATTATTGGAACATAAATCCTGTGTGATCTTTTCCATCTGGTAAATGGATGATAGCCTGTTTTTATTCACCCTAACGTCTACACACTCTTGCGTTCTGATGTTTAGTGTCGGCGCTCACCGTGGCGAGGCAACGGCACATGTTTCCATAAGCCACAGAGAAGCTGGGCTCGTCGATGGCCTTCTCAAAGACGAGGTCGATGACTCCTTTGAGCCTCTCCTCCGTGTCGATGGTCAGGTCCGTCACCTGCTTCATAAGCTGGTTGAACTTCTGAGGCGTTAGCTTGTTCAGGATGCTGCGTACCTTCCTGAAGAGATCCTGAGGGGGAAAATCGATCAGAAAAGTTTAATGTTCAGCTTTCCTTTGTGTATATTAAGTGTGTGTTTGCCTGTGTGTATATTTTTTGCCCCCTGCCTGTGTTTTCTGTGCCTCGGGGGCCTCTGGTGGGGGCTCTCTCTTCATGCCAGGTTTCCAGGCATTCTCGGACTTTTTCAGCTGAACGTCATCGTTCACCGACACGTTCATGATGATCTTTCTGGGTGGAGGCCGCCGCGTACCCATGTTCATGAGCTGAGAATGTAATGAACAGTTCACCCTGATTAGACGTTTTTTTCTCGGTAACAGTTTGAGTTTTTGCGTATTTATGAAAAAGTAGAAGCTGATAATTCTGTGTAATTTTAAAATGCAAATAATTCTAGAAGGCTTTACTCATTGTGAAATATTCCACCTTTTGTACTGGAAAGCCTCGTCACCGACCTGATGCGTCGTCTAGTTTTCTAATATGTTGCTACACTTAACTAAGTTAAAGGAATAGTTCAACATTTTGGGGAAAAAATGATCCATTGTGCCAATTTTGAGATAAAGCGAAGGCAGAATGTGGTGGAGTGTGTGTGACTTTATGAATGATTGTGGCAGCTTGATCGTGCGTGTGTGTGACTCACTGCAGCGCCTCGTCCTCCAGTCATCTGCCTGCCAAAATCTGCAAAGGCAGGTGTGAAATCAGGTCCTCTGGAAATCACCCTGGAATCCACCATTCGAGACGGCAGCTTGTTTTGGTTTATCTGTGCGACACATAACATACACAACATATCACACACGCTCACACACACAGTCAGAGAATGAGCTGAACAGCAGGGGGAGCAGTGATCCTCTAACAATACAGGCAACAGGGCAAAAGGAGTCAGCCTGGTGAGAATTTGTATGCGTTTCTAACCCAGTGGTGCCTTTAAGGTGAACCGTTGTAAATGACAGTTATACCACCATTGCTAGTTTTTTGGTTTATGTGTATTTTTTACTGTACAGGCAGTAAATCATGCGGGACCACTTCAGCAGTGGTGTTCAGTGAAGAGAAGTCAGAACCAGATGTGGAAGAGAAGGAAGGAAGAAAGAAAAGAACGCAGGACAGAGCGAGAGAGTTGTGGGGGAGGAGAGGAAGAACAAATCCAGCTCATTGTCTTTCAGCCGTCCTTGACTTCTTCGCTACTCTTCTCCAGTGAGATTTCACTTTCTCCCACAGAGAAAAGGAGACTATGCGATTGTACACCAGCCGGTCTGGTTGTTCGTTTTGGAGAGGTGGGGGTGGGGCATTTACTTGTTTGCCATTATGCCAAGTGTGACATAATAGCAATGTGATTTTAATCAAAACAGCATTTTAGAGGACCATATGCTCCACCCATATGTATACGCAGATCATAGGAATGAACCAAACTCTCTGTGCTTTATTCTTCAATTAAATGCACAAAATCTAATGTAAAGCAATATCAATACTAATGTATTTACTTGAGCAAATAATGAGGAACACAAGTAGATAAAAAGATTTAGTCAAAACTAGGGCTGCAACAAATCCTTTAAATCGCTTAATTGATTAGTCTTTTAAAAAACACAGCAATGAGCCCGGGGGAACATCTTCAGATGTGTTTTTTTTTTATCCAAATAATTATTTTAAAATGTGATATGTAATGCACAATCACAGAATAACTGATAAACATACATATGATTTTTATTTACAAAGACAAAGATTGACTGAGTTTGTGACAATAGAACCAGACAATGTTCATGTTAAAGGTGAGGTGGTTTGTTACCTGCTATGTAAACTGATGGTACACATAACATTTCTAGCCATCAGTTTACCTACAACTGAATGACAAGAAAAGCCAGGTACATGCAGGACTATCCGCTTCAAGAAGCTCACTCACCTTGTCCAGCACCACATCACTGATCGGTGGGAGCCCTTCAGGCTTCTGTATGCAGGCAGGCATGAACTGGAAGCCCAACAGGAAGTCTCTGTTATACTGACGCTTCCCGCTGGCATCAGCCAGGTCTGGACCACCAAGCAGGGTTTGAGAAGGAACAGAAAACAGAAAAAATTAATAATAATAATAATAATAATAATAATACACACAACGCAAAGATGAACTGATGCAAACACAGGTTAAGGTGTTCAAGATTTGAAGTTTAAACACAGAAATAGTTAAGGTGGGGCAGGACACTTATTATTGTTGAAACACATCAGTCCTTCCAACCTTCTATGTCCTGTGGAGCCCCGGTGGAGTTCTCCTTGTCTCCAGGAGTGACCCCGCTGTCGCTGCTCTCAGTCTCTGAGGTGTGGCCCGCCCCGTTCCTCATGGGCTCCAGCTCAGACTCGCCGTTCTCCTCTGGGGCAGCCGGCTTTTCGTCAGCTTCAGGGCTGCTGGCAGTAGCCGAAGCAGCGGTAGAGCTGAAGCCTGATGGCAAGGGCACAGGGCTGCTGCTGCTGCTCAGTGGAGCCGACTGCAGGGACTGGTCTCCAGCAGGCTGATCTACTGGCCTGGACTCGTCCTGTGTAGAGGAAAGATGCATGACTTATTTTCCTTATATCTGTCTGTCAAATTTGAACACTAGCCGCATCACAAATTCTCCACACAATACTCGTAGAGCTGTAAGGATCATCTGCAGAGAGCGATGGACACATAAAGAAAGAAAAAAAATCCACAAAAAGAAAGCGAGGAATGATGGAATAAACATTGAGTGAACGAAAACGGGAAAAATTATTTTTATTCTATTCTTACTGTAAAGCTCAGTAAGTCTTTTAGATCATTGCAACTGTTTGGTTTTGGACTTTTTATTCGTCACACTAAAGTCTAAAGTCAGAACATGAACTTCCTGATTTGACCTTTGAATTCTCCCACAGCAACAACCCTATAGAAAAACAATAAAGGAGAGGAAACGCGAGAGGGGGCAGAGCTGAGCGTATATACAGAGGGCCATGAAGATGATGGATAACTTCTTGCTGTCGTTGTTGGACGATAATACCCCTGAAGTCATTTATGTCTGTTTTCTCCACCACACATGTGGAAACATTTTACAGCTGAACTATTGCCCACATTGTGCCTTTTCTCTTCTCTCTCACAGAGCGTCCGTCCCGCTTCTTTCATGCTTTGTAGGCATTGTAAGAAGTGTCGTTACAAAATGAGACATCGAATGTGAAAAGTCTCACAAAAAAAAGTCAGTTTTACATGATCCTTAATTGTCAAGTTACTGTATGTAAGTTGATGTTGAAATTCAAATTCAGCATATGTGTGGGACTTAATATACTTGCTCAGTCTTATTGTACATATGTGTTATATCTGCACTGTGAGCAGTTCGGGCATCTTTCCATACCTCGTCTTCCTTTTGAGGTGCTTCTCCAGCAGAGATCCCTTCATTTGGTTTCCTCCAGGTCTTTGGTATAGTAGAAGCAGTCAGATTTACTGCAGGGAAACAAAAACACAAACATGCAGTCAGTCGGAGTCAGGCAGCAAACAACTAAACCATAATGGACTGAAAAGTAAGTTTTTGTTATTAAAAAAACAAAAAACAAATATTAGATCTGAAAAAGCAGAAAGAGAAGTAGAAGTGAAAAATGTTTTCAGGAGTTATTATTTTTTAATGACATACAGCCAGTGCAGCAGAGACATATATAACCGAGACAAAGATTTTCACACTTCCAGTCTCACCTAAAACAAATACGTCAGTCTATGACTACTCCTTTTTACCATTTCCACTTCTAGCTCGTCAATAAAAAAACGTCTCTTTAAAACAAAGAATGTGGCTCTTTGCAAATTAAAAAAAAAAAAAAAGAGAGAGATTTGTTAGCATTGAAGCTTAACAAATCCAGGTATTCTGCCAACTGGGAATCAGATCAAAAGAAACCATCCCTGCAGTGTGTGCTGTATAGGCATTCATAAAACCTAAATCCTAGTACATGCCAGGTCCACTTAATTTTGCTATTTAGGCATAATACCATAAAAACATTACTAGACTCATAAAAAAAGCCCAAAGAGTAATTACTGCAGCTTCAAGCTGAAACAAATGATCTAGGCTATAATATGTTTCCAGTACCTGTAGTGGGACTCTTCCTGGTGAGTGCTTGTTGCTGGGACTCTGTTTTGCTGTCTGTAATGCCTCCATGTGCTTCTGTCCCCGCTCTGGGGACGAGGTCTTTAGTGTCCAAGGACCTGCTCGGCTCGTCGGCCTCTGTCGTGGCCTGCACTAGAGGCGGAAGGCCGGGTGGGAGCATAACTGGCAAAGCTGGCGCGGGGCTTGAGGTCACCGTGACTGGCACCACAGCCACAGGTGCCATAGGGGCAAGCGCAGCAGCAACGGGCACCTCTGGCCTGACGTCAGAGGGCAAGGTCACAGAGGAGGCCTCTCTGCAAGCAGGAGCAGAGGCCTGGGGCTGGAGTGCAGCTGTGGACAGAAGAGAAGGCTCATGAGCTGGGGTGTCCAGCTCAGTACCCGTGTCAGCAAGGCCATTCAGAGCTTTGGGAGCTGGCACTAGCGAGGCAGCCAGGGGTCGTGGGGCTTCTGAAGGAGGCTTGTCTGTGTTGGGAATCTGAGGTGGTGCCAAAGACGGTTTGTGTTCCCCGACAGAGGAGGAGGGAGACGATGCTGAAGCAGAGGACTCCCTGGCTGAGGGACGTTCACTGGTGTTGGCCACTGTAAGTGGGAGAGTGACAGGCGCGGTCACTGAGGCGGGAAAGGGAAGCTCTGGTTCAACAGTAGGAGGGGGCTCAGCTACAGGAGCCTCGGCCTCCAGTCTCTCCACCGGGGCTTCAGGCTGCACAAGCCCGGGTGAGGAAGACCTCCGGACAACTGGCTCCGATTTTGGCGTTTCATCTGGATGGAAGAAGAGTGCAGATAAATACATGGCTTCAGAAAATCAGCTGAGATACATGTAATCTATCATATACTGTAATAACTGGTCTAAACAGATCACCTGCATAAAGATGCTTGGATGGAAACAATAAACTAATAAACGTTAACGCTGCTTATTGCAATGCGACAGGTCACTTTGGATGAATATAACTCCTGTATGAAAAACAAAGAAACCTGCTATTCATACTCTGATATGAAAGTGAAAGCGTTTTGCTGTACAGCGTGTTCCGGACAAAAGAAAAGTGATACCTAAAATGTGTTGTGAAATATTTGTTAGCAGTTGTGGATATTTTTTAGAAGAGATACCTGGCCCTGGTTTGGTGTCTGAAGCCCCAGTTATCAGTGGCTGCGCTGGCTGTTGGGGCTGCGCTGGCTGTTGGGGTTGCGCTGGCTGTTGGGGTTGCGCTGGCTGTTGGGGCTGCGCTGGCTGTTGGGGTTGGGGTTGCGGTGGCTGTTGGGGCTGCGCTGGCTGTTGAGGCTGCGCTGGCTGTTGAGGCTGCGCTGGCTGTTGGGGTTGGGGTTGCGGTGGCTGTTGGGGCTGCGGTGGCTGTGGTATCTGGGGGGGCTCCAGTGTGTAGCCTCCAGAATGGGTTTGCTGTGGCTGAAGAGGCTGTGACTGCTGCTGCTGCTGATCTGGAGTCTGGCTGCTGCTCAGCTGCTGCTGCGATTTGAGGTAGAAAATGTGAGGATAATGAGGGTGCGGCCATAAAAACTAGCAACACAGAAAAACCAGAAAGACAGGCACAAAGATGTAGGAAAGCGTGTGCACACAAACAAACAAGCCCAAATGCAGAATTAAGCAGAAATAAGGAGTCCAATGGGGTGTGGTTACATTAGCGGACAGCAATGTATGGCAAGACAGAAGACACAAGACAGAAAATGAAGATCAATGCGGGAGGGATGGCAAGAGGAGGGGAAATGCTCCGAACAATGCAGAGTACAGGAGAGTGGAAAGATGCAGATACATAAAGAAGTAAAATCAAAAAAAGGGCACAAAAAGACAGAGAAAGAGAGGAAAGACACTGTTAACATCCACAGAGGACACAGGGAGGAAGAAGTCACAACATCCCTCTTCAGAATCCAGGAAAACTCTTTAAAATGGCCTTTCCATGTTTACTTTAAAGTAGTGCACAAACAACACATTCACATCGACGGGTAAGAGAATGAGTGGATTCTGTAGGAGGAGCAGGAGAATACAGACAGTATGTAAGCTGTGAAGCAGGTGTGAGATATAAACAGCAAAATTACATCTGTTATGAGAATTAAATGTAAAATCAACCTGTATGTCTAAACATATGTTGTTTATGTGATGTTTAAGCCTTTCTATGACTGAGGAAACAAAGACGGTTTGTGTACATGAAGGACATAAATACTAACAGAAGATATATTTTTTATATATATGTAAAAATACATATATAAAGTAAGCCGATTGCAATGAATAACAGGCATGTAACACTCTGGGTGGAAAGCCATCATAAATTTCTTATGGAAGGGCAAGATGGCAGAATAAATTACCAAAGACCGAGGATGTGTAGCGTCTCTCACACACATGCTGCTACGATACCAAGAAACATGAAGCGTCCCTCCTCTCCTCAGATAAAGATCGAGTCTAATCAAGCTGCTCTTGATCTAAGTACTGGAGGTGAGTGGTGTGTAAGTGTCAGAGAGAGAAAAAAATAAATAAATATTCAGCCCGCAGAGGCATACCTGTGGAGGGGTGGGGGTAGAGGAGGGGGGACCGACAGGAGGCGTTGAATTCCTGCTCCCTGAACCCCCCGCCATGATCTCCTCGGTGATATCCCTGCCACCCTGATTGGGGTCACGGATACGGATCTGGGAGGACAATGGCACAGAAAAAAAACAGACCTCACTAAAGCGGCCATGTCTCAGAACAACCCATATCTTATGCATGTTTGAGAGCGTGAGTCTGTGTTGCATCAGCAGCTTTGTACACAGCTACAGACGGATGCGTGAAATAACCAAGGGAGAGGCTCAAATTAGGAATTCAACATTTTACTAAAATGAGCATCATACTCCAAACAAAAAAATCAAACTCAGCGTTTCATCACGAGCGAAAGTAAAGCACCACATCTGTCTGTAAATGCAGCGTCGGTGCACATTTGAACACAGCCTTGATCGCAGACGACTAATAATATCATGTGACTGGTTTCAGGGAATGTTTGAGTCACATCGCTAATGGATGCTATTGAATAAACACAGGTGCTTATTTAATCCACTGTATTCAACAGTCCTCTGAGCACATGTCAAGTTTAAATATAATAGGATGGGAATAAGAGACAGGTCAGTGACATCTAAATACAAGTATTTCAACATATTAAAACAAACTGCTGCTGCACACATGCATGTGTGGTGTGAGTACTACACATAGTAAGGATTAAACAATCGTGCAAGAGCTGAAAAGATAGTTTAAAGTATTATGTTTTAATTAAACATGTACAATATTTCCATAGTTTACCTATTAAATTTATTCTCAATGCAAAAATTAACATTACCAGGTGAATTTTTTACCTTTTATCTTACAACTCTACATCAAAGCAATAGATTCTACATATTAAAACTATTATTACTGGAGGTTCAGTGTATCTGAGAATAAAAATCACTTTAAAACATAAAAAAAAAAACCAACTTACTGCATTACATTTTACCTTTTAGAAAAAAGAAAGCAAGACAGAGGAACTACTAAGATACTCACTGTTTTCTTCTCCCGCTTGGCTGGTGGAGGTTGCTGTGGTGTAGGCACTATGATGGGGGGCGAGGGGGGGTACACAGTCTGTCCTGGGTAGTAGGGCGGACCGGCTGTGGGAACGGGAGCAGGGACAGAGGGTGAGACAGGTGGGTGGTACCTGAGGGGATCTGAATGAGAGAAGAGAATACACATTTTAGTACATCACAGTTACAGTGGATTAATGATATTATAAGATACGGGTGTGTGATGTGTGTGTCTGTGTTGGACTAATGACTCACGGTATGGAGCAGGGTACTCCCCCGGCCCTGGACCAGGATAGAAGGTGCCAGACCCTGGAGGCTGTACTGAATACTGCTGAGGAGGTCCCACGTAAGGCGTACTGTGGCGATACTGTGAGTAAAGAAGAAAGGGAGATTAATTAATAAATACAATAAAATAAAACACTGCATACCTGTGCAATCAGTGGTGCTATTTCTTTTACATGTTGACATTTTTTTGCTACACGGTAGGAAGAAAAATCTGCTGTGGACCATTTCGTTCTTATAGTTCTAGTGAAGCAATAAATTGACATTTTGGGGGAATATTGTCTTGTCAATCAATACCACTCTTGTGAATCTATGGTGAGTGTTCTACTGCAACGCAGCCAGTTAGCTTGTCCAAAAGGTGACAAAAGCCTCTACAACTCACTAATTAACACGCTATATCCTGTTTGTTTAATCCATGCTAAAGTCGAAGTGTAAAGACAACACACTGGTTTTGTGCAGTGACTTCTTGGAGTCTATCCGTTCCCATGTGTTCCCAGTCTTTATGCTAAACTAAGCTAACCTGGGACTTAGTCTCATATTCAACCAAACAGACGTGAGTGCTATCGATCATTTCATCCAACTCTCAGCAAGAAAACAAATGAGTGCATTTCCCAAAACGCTGAACTAGTCCTTTAATCAGTTCAATCTAGCCTGCTGCAGCCAAAGAGTGTTTTCTCTGGATGCCTTCACTACCAAAAAAAATGCTGCAAATGTAAGAAATGAAAATACTTCTGCTTATATTAAAACAAAGACAACATGTTATTCTTATTTCCAGAATCTGTCGTCATTATTATGATTTTACTAAAACGAGCTGGCACTGAGGTTTGCACCAACAACTGATATTTAACACCTGGTTCAGTGTGTCTGTGTCACCTGTGGGATGTAGTACTGTGCAGCCTGCGGAGAAGGAAAAGGCATGGGTGCCATGGTCATCATGATTGCTTGATTAGTGGGGTAAACGGCAGCTGTGGGAGTCTGTGATCCAGGCCGTATGGAGGGTGTGTTAGTAGGGATGTTGGGCCTCGCAGTCTGCATCTGAGCCCTCTGGAAAAACTGAAAGAAACAACAAAAGAGGTTAAACACCAACACAAAGGCAGCAGTTTCATTTCAAGCCGCTGTCAACGCTTTATCATAAATACGAGCACAGTTACTCAGATGGCTTCACCGTTTTCACAGCGAGCCAACTCTGTTTTTATCAGCAACTGGAAAAAAGAAAAAAAAAAGAAAAATCATTCATCGCTGCTCCATTCAGAAAGTCACACACACCAAACCTAAACACAAACTTTTAAACCACTATAAAAAAATAAAAATAAATAAAATAATATAATAATAATCTAATCGACTGATAATCTTGTGTACATCACAAGCACAGTGCAAGGTTCCTATTGTGGACGAGTGGTATAAAGGGATCTTTCACCTTTATTCTTTTGGCAACTTAGTACAGATTTTAAAGAAGGCAGAATTATCTTTAGCCATGTGGTTGTGGTTTAGTTTTTTCCCCCCTTTTTTTAAAATCAAGATATATTGATATTTAACTAATAGTTTCACTTTTCCGGCCAGACCAGACAGTGTTGGCAGAGACGGAGCAGATTACTGTTTCCTGTACAGGCACCTAAAACTTAAAAAAGGTCCACAGCACAAAGTATAAATGTGTCATTGCTTCTTGTTTCTTATACATTTTCCTATTTTTCCAGATATCTGTTTTTTTTTTCATGTTGGCCAGTCTGACTGCATTGTAAATATGCTGCACAGCTGTAAACAATAAAAAACACTTGGACTCGTGAATGGCTTCAAATTCCTCTGCTTGTGCCTGAGCTGCTTTAGTGTGTGACATCAGACAGCAATATGGCCCTTTCCTGTGCATCACAGGGGACAGAAACACTGAAAATATACTGCATACACTGCATATGACTTCTGTACAGAAAATGTCACAATCGGTTAAAAGGTTTTTAGGTGGGCTTTACGTTTGAATAGCAAATAAATTTAAAGAAAGACCACTACCAACAGCATTGACCAACTTCCAAACAACAAGGGCTGAAGCTGGGAACACCCAACCACAGTCACAGTGTGCTCCACTGAAGGAGAGCAGAACCAACAATGCTGTAAGACCATCTAAAAATACCCAGGAGGGAAATCACCTTCACCATAATAAATCAAGCTCACTGGTTTTCTTGTAAATGGCCCGACCAGACATTATCAGGAAACTGTTCATTAGCAGCTATCTGAAGAGAGTCTCAGTGAAAAGTGCTTCCAGAAATACGAGTCAACAGAGGAAATAACTTGATAACTTTCAATAAAAAATAATTTGTAACTTTTTAGGTTTAGAATAATCAGTGTACATCTAAAGGGCATCTACTAAAAAAAAGGTAACATGTAGGTAAAAAACAAAACAAAACACACAGACGTATAAAATGTTAGTAGGAATATAGTGGATCTTTGTCATTCAGCATGCTGTTCATTAAACTGTGAAAGTTCATTAAAGATGAGTAATGAATGAAGCAAAAGAACGAACTGAGAAAGTGAAGTCCAGTAATGATCCTCTACAAGATGAAAGATAGGACAAAAAAAAAAAAGAAGAAAAAAGATACTTTCTACTGAGCATTCACTGCAGTGGAGATGGGCGGGTGTGCAGGGATAAACATTAGAAAGGATCGTTCAGGATGATCCTCATCATGCCATGCAGGTCTGCAGAGAAACAGCTAAATGTTACCTGGATGGGCCTGAATCCTCCCTTGAGTAGTGAAAGCAGGAAAGAGAGAAAAGCCAATGGGAGACTGAAGCCTCAATACAATATAAGCAGGTAATCATTCACACACATACACCCACACACACACATACACACAGAGCAGAGCAAGAAACAACCCAATTATTTTCATCTACCTGACTGACACGGAGTCACTTTTAGAAAAAAAAAAAAAAAAACTTCGAACAATAGAAAAGATCCTCAGAACGAGCGTCGGTTTGTCATCGGCGAAGTGTAGAGTGAGAAACGCTCGCCAGCATCTCACTTGTGACCGTGTGCACACAAGCCTCTCACCCGCACACGCTTCAAGAGGTATTCCCTTTCTGAAAGTGGACCAGTCCACCTCTTACTTCTCCAGCCCTCATAGACCATGGCTGTCAACTGCAATGCTGACCGAGCAGCAGGAGGTGCAGACACCTGTCCATCTTCTGGAGCTGACGAGTGTCACTTCGCTGCTCTGGTAGTTTGACTCGTGCAGTAATTGAGGAAACATTTTGTGGAACAGGAGAAAAACTCAAGACTTATGTTTGGCGTTTTTTGAAACATTTCACCCTTTTCTGAACTCTTTATCTGCGTTTCTCAATCTTTTCCTTTGGCATCATGGTGCAGTGTAAACAAAGTGAACTTGTCACCAGTGACTGGAAACATTTGAAAGGTTATATCATCATCATCATCATCATCATCATGGAAATGCTGACAGAAACATAGGTTAAGTTACGATTATTATCTAAACACAAAGGAGGAAAGACTGGATAAAACTTACAGATTAATCAAGTAACTTAGACACTCTCTGAAACAACAGTTGTTTGTTTACACGCACAAGCTGTGTTTTAAATCCAAAGAAGTTAGTTACACGGACAAGTGGAGGAAATATATGAAACAATGATGACACTTGTTTGAGGACAGACTTATGTTTTGAGCAAATTAATTCATTTTCTCATCTCGATGTAGCCTTTGCTGTGTGTGAGTGTGTTTCAGAGGGACAATGGCTCCGTTTTCTCCATTGGTATAAAAAGACCACTGTTTGGCTTCATCTGCTTTCCGAATCCACTTCCGTGGTGACACAAGAGAGCCAAGCGCCACTTTGTGACAGCCAGAGCATGCACTTGTGTGTGTGTGTGTGTGTGTGTGTGTGTGTGTATCTGACACACTTGAACAGCATACTATATACAGTTAAAAAAAAAAAACTGTTCACACACACACATGTCCAAAAAGTGAGGATTGTTAGACAATAAGTTACACAGGGTACAAGTGGGGGAACAGGGGTGTGAAAAACACATTCACCTTAAAAGTGAGTCGCTGCATGAATCATAAATTAACAGACGTGAGAAGAAAACAGGAAGTCACGTGGACCAAACGTCAGCACTCACATGTCTGAGACAAGTGAAAACGCAAACAATACTGTAAACACTGCCAGACATTAACATGCCCTTCATCATCTAATAACGCTGGTTCACAGAGAGTCAACATTCAGCTAACAGGATGCAGAATGTAAATTACAATAAGTTTCATCCATCACACAGGATTGTCTCTTTCTCTATAGCCTACCTGACCCTTATCACTTCAATCTTTAACTCCTGAAAATCAATAATCACCCCATAACTACGGTCTTACTGTCAACTTGTAGCTGTGGAGAAAAAAAAAAAAAGTCTTGACCAATCAAGACCGCAACATTCTCACCCAAACAAATATAGAAAACAACTTAATTGCAGTACCTCGATGTAATTACTGGAAGTAGGCCTAAACGAGACCGTGGTCTCAAGAGGGTGTTGTCACTGCAAAAAAACTCAGACAGATTTAGCTTTGTAAGTAGGGAACAACAACAGTTTTGTGTTATAAAGCTAAATATCCTGGAGGACCCATCCTGGTCTCCTCCTGCACGTACGTTTATGCCTCAAAATGAAGGAAACGGCTATTTCACAGGACAGTTAACTAAAGACGCCACAACACGATGCTGATAATCTTCCAAGCACTGGTGCTAGTCAGCCATTAGGCGAATATGCAGCCGATTAAGCGTGTTCAATTGTGGTGGATGCAGTTGTGAGAGGACGCTCCCTGAGTGGGTGTCAGTAAATGAATCCATACGGTGTAGCTTCTCATTTTTTCCCCCCATCTTTTCCTCTACAATAAGCAAAACACACAAGGCTCATAACGCTAACGAGCATACCTTTCAATTAAATCTGCTGCAACTTTCATCAAGTTTCCATCATGGTAGAAAATTTGTAATCTATAATGTGTAATTTAACAAATACAGACTCAGTAAGGAAGGCTGGAAGAATCACAGTTATTATCACATCACAGCGCTTACTTGTTCCACTCAGACTCCAGTGGTCTCGAAAGTTTGAGGTTTCATTGCATTTAAACCTTATAAGGACTATTGAACAACATATCTTGATTAAATAAATGCAGCATGCTAAGCAAAACACCGTTTATAATTAAAACTTTTAACTGTATCCAAGATACTTGAAGACAAATCTGAGACATTTCAAGGACTCTTTGTCCCTTTGCCAGCAGGTACCAGCAGTGATGATGATGATGATGATGATGATGTGAGAGAGGGAGCAGGAGGAGCGTTCAGCAGAGTTAAATTACCTGATGGTGGGTTGGTCGAGGGCCCGTAGCAAACTGTCAGGGGAGGGAGGAGAGGTCCAGCAAGGAGATTGAAGCAGTGATGGCAAAGCGGGGAGAAGAAAGAGCAAAAGAGAGAAACAGATAAGATGAGCGATGAAGCCACACAAAGCAACAAAGCTTTAAAAGACAAACATGATGCAGCACTCAGACCAAGTCAAAGTGTGTATTTGCAATAAGGATGATGTGTATATTATGCACAACATGGATTGTATGCTGTATACAGCATGTAATGGAATTAAAATAATTTCCAGTGTCCTATATGCCGAGCCTTAACTCTTGTTAGTTAGCACGCAGTTAAAAACAAGCCTTGCTGTGTGTGTTAATACACTTTGACTGAGGTCTGGCTGGGCAGGAGCCAGGCAAGATTATTAAGTAAAGCTACTTAGATACAAAAAAAATGCTGGCAAAGGAAACACAATTTCTGCATATTTCTTACTAGGCTCATCGTGGTGGCAGATTGTCTAAAAGAAGTGCCAATGCTGGTGTCTGGTGCTTATTTTTTTTAAAATGGAATCGATATGAGACAAAGCAGCTTGATTTCACACATATCTATGTAAGATACCAACAGCAACGCGGCTCAGCCACCATTTACAAGCTTGTGGGGGGGAGGGGAACAATAAAATAAAAATAAATAAAAACTGCTTAGTACAAAATAGACTCCACAGGTTTAATAATGCAATTTGACTTATGAGTCTAGGCTCCATAGGGATCTAATGAAATAAACACCCAACAAGGACTAAATGCTGAATCCAAAGTTGTAAACTGACCCTCCAGATAACAGCTTTAAGACATAAATCAGCCGGATCGGTTATGGATGTACATTCAGTTTGAGGAATGTCGCTATTCCTCGTTGTTTTAATTTATGGCATCAAGCAACCAAACCTACCGTGCTCTTCTTTTCACAGGACAGATTTGATTCCTTCTCTTCAGGTTTATCACCTTTTATTCTACTACTTTCAACCTTCATTGATTATAAATGGTGTTAAACGCCTGTAATAAGGCCTACAGAGTGTACTAAGGTTTTCACATAGTAGCCGAACGCTGGTGTAAGCTCATGCACGCTTTGCTACGGGTGATACAGCTCCACTACCCACAACAAGCCTATAAGGAGCTTCTAAGGAGGCTAATGAGGGAGACCTCATTAAAGAACTACTGCCTATGGTAAAGTGCCTCACTGCCTCACGCAGATTGAGGTCAGTCAGCACTTGAGCAGCTCTTTGTGGCCTTTGAAGATCTCTCCCTCCATCGCCGACTCAATGAAACGCAGGACGTTCAGTGACAGTCACGGTGAAACCACAACCTGTTTGTGTTAGAGCAGGTGTGTCTGTAAGTCGAAGACCAGACGGACACTCACCGGGCGACTCTGTGGCTGTGCATTCATTGGCTGTGTCTGAGGAGAATACACTAGTGGGGCGGAGCCAGCATTCTGTCCAGGGTTGTACGGAGACTGTCGAGAGAGGAAATGGAAAGATGGAGACAGCAGGAGAGGATTTGTTACATGCACACCAGGCACCTTATCAGTCACTTTCATAAACAACAGTACACCCCACATACGCTAACTGGGGAACTTACTTTGAATGCTGCTGTGAAAAGATAATTGGTAGCCTCAAGGACTGCAAATCCTGTGTTTCTTTACTCATCACCTAGCGTGCAGTGGAGCGAAGGCAGCAGTGGGTTTAAGTGGATCTACTTGTACCTCTTCAAGCCGCTGCTGGTATTGTTGTGATAATTTAAGTTTGTGCTAGCTGACAGATTTATTTATAGACGTTCTATTAGTGCTGCTTTAGGGTGAGGCAGTGGGCCATTAGGCCATAGCAGTAAAGAGGAACAACGAGATTCCTCACAAGCGTAGTCACATACTTCCAGAGAGGTTGAGTCAACGTGCTTGTAAGCAAACGCAGCAACGCAGTCGGAGGTGCCAGCATCTGTTACTGACTCCGTCTTATGATTAATGGTTGTACAGTTTTAATAATATATATATATATTTTTTTTTATCTAAACCAAAATGTGTAACCAGAGATGTAATGCTTTTCTTGCGCAAAGAAGGACGACATTCGAGTAAATCTTTCTTCCATTTGTGTCCCGATTTATTTATTTTCTGTTCTGTTACTGGTCATCTGGATTTCATCATTGCCCTATCCCATTTCCATCACATGTCTATGAATCCTGCTGTAGGTGCAGCCCGAGAAGGAAGTTTAGATTTTTAACCCTTACCTAACCCCAACCAGGCTGGGCCCACCTAACAGGACTAAACAGGGACTGTATTTGGAGTAGATGGATGTTTGACTATAGGCAGTAGAGCACATGAATTGTTGTTTAATTGTTGAGTTTAACCCTGTTATTAATATATTCATACATCTGAATCGTATTTAAATAAAAAACAAAAAAAAAACAAATCAAAACACTCATGCACACATGGCATCCTGCTGTATTACGTAAGAATAGAAAAGGGACAAACAGGGAAATAAAACAAGTAAAAAGCTGATAAAGAAGAGACAAATAATACAGGTCAAGTCAGGTAACTTTCACTGATTTAGAGACACAATTTTGACTGATCAATTCTATAAAAAAAAGAAAAGAAAAAGAAGACAAATGGACACAGCAAACATGAATATGATGAATATGCAGAGAGGATGACGGCGGACACAGTGACAAACTCACCCCTCCGCCTGCCTCCCAGCCCTTAGGGTAGCGATATGGGGAAGCTGTGGGTACTGATACCTGAGAGAGCGCCGGGGAGTGGGCATGACCAGACGGGGTGCCCGCCAAGTTAGGGTGTCCCTTTGTGATGTCATGAGCAGTGTAAGGAGGGCCAGCATGCCTGGGTACCTGCATCACATAAAGCAGCGGGGTTAGACAGATAAAATGTGAGACGACATGTCAGACTGATGCACATATAGACACACACACACACACACACACACACAGATGGTGGGAGGGGACACGGTGGCAGCATTCCACAGGTCATTAGTCCTCTCTCCTGCTGAGGAATGTAAAAGCGCTGAAGCACTAGGATTAGCCCCTGTGTGTCTGCAGAGGTGGAGGCCTATGCTGTGCATGGGTGTTGTAGCCTGCTGAGATTGGTTAAGACTGGGCTCTGGCCTTTTCTGCAGCCCGCTGTGCCAAAATATGCTGTGCAAGGATGAGGCTACTGGAGGAGGCTTCATATGGCAAAAAGTGGGTCAAGTAATCATATTACAGTCCCACTTATCCGTGATAGATAGAGTGCACCTGGTACAATGGATTCAACTGAGTCATGCTAAACTAGCCTTGTCAATACGTGCAAAAGAAAAGAAAAAAAGGTTCGGGGTCATCTCCAGCCAAGTGAGCAGTATCGTGCAATTTGCAAGGATGGGATTTGACTCAGCTCTTAGCCTGTGGTGTGGCAGAACGGGCCTTGGCTGCTGCAGCTGTGGGCTGGCACCACTGCAGGTGTTACTTGTTCCTGCAGCAGGCCTGAAACACGAGGGAATGAGACAGGATACTGCAGGAAGAAAGCAGCAGGCAGGCAAACGAGACAGCCTGAAAAGCCGAGCAACCCGCCTCTTCTCTCGAGGGCCTTTTTTTCCCCCCTCTCTCTCTAACTGTAAGCTCCTTGAGACAGCTGCTGACACAAGTATTTAAAAACTAACATCCTCAAACTTCTAGTATTTGTACACCTACTAAGCACTACAGGAAATATTCTGTGCAGTCTCTACAGCACCTCTCCATCTTCTGTGTGGCCCACTTCCCTCAGTTGACCTGGGATAAAGCAACTAATCTAGCTGCTGTTGCCAGGGGAGGAGCCTGCTCCGCTTCAGGCGAGTGAGTGATTCTGAGGACGTACAGAGTGATGGGATGGGGGAGGGGAGGCAAACGACCGTATAGGAGCTGTACATGAGGGGAAGGGGAAGAAAAAAAAAAGAGTGCAAACCCCACATCCACTGCACAGAACAAATGTTTCACACCACGGGCACGGTTTATTTCCACCAGTGTCATCATTGTTGCAGCCTAACCCTCTAAAACAAGCTTTCTGTGCTACAACGTCTCATAAAAACCTTCAGTTTTCATTACAGCTGGTTTACAGTAAATAGAAAAGCTCTTAAAAGCATACTGAAGTGGTTTTCCTACAATGTGCAGCTACTTGATGTACCTCCACATTTCTTTGTGATGCCAAATTACTGAAGTACCAATTGTTCAGTGTACTATGCTTGTAAAAGCTATATATTACAGAAATAACAGCCAGCGCAATATTTCCCCCACAAATTACCACAAAGGCGTTAAAACATTGAGGATGTCTCAGCAAGTGCCACATTTGTGTAAAAAATAATAACTGATTTCTGTAGCAAACAATGCATATAGGAAGGATCTGTGCCTTTAAATTAGTCCTCTGACTAATCACTGCCCTCAAGGAAAAAAAATGGTGCAGCAGAGCAACGAGGGTGTGCAAACAGCACTGCTTAACATGGACTGTTGTACGCCTTAAAAGGTGACAGTCAAGATCCTGAGAGGATTTCAGGTTTGTTTTCATCTGTAGCAAGATGCAGTAAATGTAGTTAGACACTAAGGAAGACACAATAAACGGCCCAAAGTTCAGCCAAGGACAGCATGAGATTCCTTCTTCATTCGTCTACTTTATGCCAATAACTGATATGTTGTCACTACATGCAAGTTTAAAAAAAAAAAAGTCTTGGATATTATTATAGTACAGAACAAATACAGGAAATGTTAATTAACTCTTGCAGGAGTCAGTAAATGGCAGAGGTTTCCTGAGGTGACACATTTCCACAGCATGCCTCCTGTGATCAGATCACAGTATTATACAGCATCTTCACAAAAACAAAACAAAACACTGCGTCTATAAAATCTATTCACCCTGTTTAAAGACCTGTGTTGCTATTCCTATTATTACATACACTGTGACGAATCTAAATATGAACAGCTGAGTAGTTTTATAGGAATTGTATACAGCAACATTTATAGTCATCCATGAGCATCTGCATAAACGCAAACAATATACAGTCCATACTGTATATCCACGTACACACAACACCGGGCTTTGTGTTTGCTTTCTTATCATGAAGTGTGAAATGTATGAATATGCACTGCTGCATAGTGTACAAACAGGTGTGTGTCTGCGTGCAATGACTCACGCTGTAGACTGCAGCGACTCCAGTCTGTGTGGGGAAGATTCGGTCATCCAGTGATGCCTGAACCCGTGGGATTCTGCAAAGGTGTGTATTAAGGAAAACTCTAAAAACAAGTAATAGATGAGAAGTGTTGGACAGCGCAACATGTACGATCCCATCATATTTTATGTATTTGTGACACTGTTAAGTGAAAATATTGCTGTCGATGCCATATGTGGGGAGACTGTATCCAGTAAGTTTATGTTTAACCACTAACATTAACGGTTGCCTTTACTTCAACCTACAATACTGTGTGTGTGTCTTAATGCAATACATTTAGCTGATTCATATCCAGAGGGCTTTCCTCGAGTCTCGGTAGCTCGCCGAGTTTGCTTTCAAAGATCCCCAAACTACCCCCACCCCGCCCAATGTGCCCCATCTCTCAGAGTACACTATGTACCTTCACCATTTTACAAGTGTTAAAGGGAAAATCTGAAATGGATTTCTGGACCACTTCAGGCAAGGGGGGGGCAGAGCAGAAGATTAGACAACTGCTCAGCCCTTATACAGGAAAAGCAGAGGTACGATCCATAGAATAAAAATCTACAAGAGAGGTAGAATAATAATAGGTCAAAGAAAAACTTTCTCTCTTAATACTTGTAAAGATATAACAGTCTGGATTTATTAATGCTTCAGGATCTGTTTCAACAGAACACTAAGATAACTTTCACTGAGCAGCTGAAACATGTAATAATGAAATTCCCTAATTAGACACTACTCAGATATTGGAGGAGACAACAGAGGGAAAGTGTGATGGCCACAGGACAGGGAAGCCCTGTGGTTAATAACCTGCTCAGGCAGTTGTCTGTGACAGTGAAGAATCACACACTGCTGGTCACGTGCTTTAAGGGAAACCGAATGTCTGGCTTTCTTCCTTTTGCCTAAATCACGCGTAAGCCCTCTTCCTTACTCTGGCTCTTGCCTGCAGGGGCCCTCATCTCATTTGGCCACCTGCCAGCACCTCTACTCGTTACCGACAACATGAGAGAGAGAAAAGAAATATCTGGGAGAAAAAAAGAAAAAAAAAGAAGAGGGGCTGCGATTCAAAACGCAGAAGCGCAGCAGGAAGCATTATCTGTTTCATTGCCAGGGAATTTGGGAAAAACAACACCACAAGCCTCCCCCCTCTGTCTCTATGCCTTCACACTGATGTGACAGTCTAGGTGAGGAGAAGCACAATAAAACAATGCAGGGCTGATGATTTTTTCTTTTCTTTGTTTTGATATGCTACCAGCACGAAACAGGAAAACATTTACATATTACGAGTAGTGGAAAGATTTTGTTTTTGATGATTCAGATTATCGGCATTGTGCACCACATGTAGGTTAGAAATATAGTAATTGCATATTAGTAATATTTCTTCTTTCTGAAGCGAGACAGGAAAAGGGGTTGGAGGGAGGTGGGGGGTGGTGGGGTGTCAACAGTGAGGCAACCTGATCCGTCTCCTCTACGTGACTGCTGGTTGTCAGGGCAACCGTGTTGGCGGACTGTAAACAGAGGGGAGGCAGCGAGACGAAGACGGGTGAAAAGCAGGGTTCGACAGGGACAAAATCCACCTTGAGGTTGGTGTTTGTTGTCATCAGGGCAGGGAGCAAAGATAGCAGGCAAGACAAGGACAGCGGATCTGATCTGCAGCCAGACTGTAACGAGTCCATCAACATAACACCTGTAGTCACTGCAGAATGTTGTTAAACGAGGTGCACTGTTTGACAGGAAACATTTGTGTAATGCCTTTAGCGGAAAGACTGTTTCCAATATCACGTTTTAAAGAGAAATCATCAGCCTAAACTCAACAGGAAACTTATTTTACTGCATACTGATATTTAAGCCACACAGAAAGAGATATATTTAATTGGACACCTGATGTTTAGCTACGTTCATGACACCCAGAGTGATAAGTTGCACTTCCTCCTCTTTTTCTTTTATTACTTTGTTAAGTTTTGAGATTGAAAAATATTCCACTGGTCTGATAGTAGCTTGATTATTTTATACAGCATCATATCCAGGTGATCATGAAACGTCCTGAGGTATAACATCATTAATGCCAAGCTCTCCAGGTAACTAGATGGATGCTCTACTGTGTGTATTAGGCACCACTATGAAAGTAGCTGACCGCACTAATTAGACATTAGCTTGATCTCATTAATTTTCTGCTAGAGGACAGAGGGCGAGCACAATGTCAACCGCAACGACTTACAACAGGGATGCTGCTTCACATAATGAGTGTTGGTGGAAAATTAGCCTCAACATCCAGATAATTGAACCTGGTCAAAATGACAGCAAAGTGACTGATTGACACATTTGAAGACACTCGTAATGGACAAGATAAAAATCTGGTAATCAGATGATAATTATACAAGGGCAGCAGCTAATCAAACCGGAAAGACATCTGAAAACAGCAGTGTGTGTGTGTGTGTGTGTGTGTGAGGACATGTCTACACTAATATATACATAATATCATGTTTCACTGGAGCTTTTTTTGATAGCTAGAACACTTGATATGCAAAGGTCGCTTAGAAATACATAACATACACCAGTTACTCTGTCACGACAAATCAGACAGGTTGAACAACACAGCTTCAAGCAAACATGCTGATCCTTCTTCCCGGAGGAGATCATAAAGTAGCTTCAGTCACTCCTCCTTGTCCCTTAACCTACTGTGACCTGTAAGCCTCATTTAGGAGGGAAAAGCTGCCGTGGCTCCTGCTTCATCATTAGAGTCCTCTAAAGCCACTTAAGTACTGAGTGTGTGAGTAAGTGAAGGGGATAGAAAGATGAAGACAGGAGCCTCACAAAAGGGCAGGGCTGTGATCAGAGAATGATACAGATCAATAAACTGTAATCTACTATTACTGAATAAATTAATGAATGTGCAACCAGTACCAACTGAATAAAAATCACACAAAACCGAGATGTTCCGAAATCAAATTGCAATGTTTGCATGGCCATATAATTACACATAGGCATACATATAGCGTTTCAAACAGACCTGCAGAGCCTGTTGTGTCTTGTTTCAATGGTGCAAGATACCTGGAAATCTCAGAGCAGTGTGGGTTCAGTGTGGAGGCACAGGAAGTGAGTGGAGACGGCCCAGATGGTGCAGACACAAACCCTCCATCTCCCTGCTGGCCCACCGGCCACTCACTCACTCACATACACGCGTGCACACACAAACACACGCACACACACAGAGTTGGATAAAAGCTCACAAAGCTCTCACTGCCTGCCTGCTGTTGCTGAGACTGCTCTTTCACTGCAGTATAAACAATAGGTGGAAGGTTGATGGAATCGACTCTTACAAACCAAATCTTAAGCAACCATGTTTCTGGACGTCTGTAGCGTCAACCGCTGCTCGTTTTAGTATTAAATTAAGGTCACAGACAATCAAATCTGCACTTCTTAAGTGGTAAAAGCAGGAAAACAAAAAAAAGTAAAATCGAAAGTAATAATATTACCACGACAAGCTGTTCCACAATTGGTAAGTCGTTTATTAATGTTACCATTTACTATGGATTTCAACTACTAAAAGATCTTTTGATTAGGATGAAGACATGATGAAGTTGCTAAAGACAAATCTTTTCTACTGTCTGAGACAAATATATATAATACAGACGATTAATCCCAATATTCTATAATATGCATAGGTTGTGACATGAAAACTTTCAATTGTACCTCTACATTGTTTATCTGATGGAGGATATCTGATATGAGGAGCAGCCATATTGTAAGTAGCGTTATTAGCCTTAGTAGTACTTTGAGCTACACGCTAACATCAGCATGCTTACGTGCCAACATGCTGATGTCCCGAAAATATAATATTTACCATGTTCAGCATCCTGTGCGGCATCATGGTAACATTAGCTAATTAGCACAAAGGACAGCTGGGGCTGATGGAAATGTTAGTTTTGCAGTTATCTGGCCAAATAAACCAAAATAACGGACAAAATTAAACTTGACCTGATGACGCTGCTAGAAGAAAAGGTCAGGGGGATGCAGGGTGTCGCCAACATAGACCAGCAGCCAGGACTACAGGTTAATAGTAAATCTATTAAAATAGCAGCAACAGCACTACTAGCAAGAAAAACATGAAGCAATAACACTTGTGTGCCAACTAACAAGCTGCTCTCCTACAGCAAGTTTTATCATAAAATTCTGTGAAAGTAAATGTTATAAATGTATGGCTACAGGGGACTGAAACAACCGACAAAAACAAGAACACGATCGTAAAGATAGATGACAGAAATTTATGCAAAAACATGACTAGCGTAGCGTAGCTGTTTATAGTAAGGACTTATCACAGCTACCGTACTAACTGACCCTTTCCAACTACACACACACAGAAATATGTTCTAAATGTAAAATCACTTTTTAAACATTTAAAGCAAAGTATAAATTCTTGCTTTGGCACAAACATTAACATAGTATTGGCTAAAGTTGTATCACTACTTCCTGACAAGTGGAGGTGAACATTTCCAACTGTGCCTGAGGCTTGACAGCATCATACGTGTGGGCAGAACGGATCCACAAACCCAGAGTTCACCGTAAATACCAAATACTGCAAGTTGAACTGTTGAAAACAAAGTGACTGTAATCAGAAAAATGTCAGTTTCTAACCATTTAATAGTTTTATTTGAACATTACTTTCACTTTTTGTTCGATGCGCATTCGAAAATGTGAAAAAAATAACACGTTGAGCACTGACAGTAAGCAGGATGTCTTCTTCATCAGGCCACTCCCTCTCTGGAAAGGACAGTCCTGCATGCTGGCTCATAACAACTCAGCAGTTTATTTATAACATCCCACAGTGAGTATGCACATAAGAATATCTTTCCATGCAGGGTGCACACACCTGTCCTGAAATACAGGACTACTGTGCTGTGTGTGTGACCTACCGGCTAGGTACACACTTGCAACTAACGCTGAACGTGATTGCATGTTACATTCAACTTCACTGCTCATTACTGGCCGATGGTGACGGTCCAAACATGAACACAGACCATGAGGACCAAGAATTTTTTTTAAAAAACTAGTGAAGTTGGAAGACAGAAAGAGGAGTGAGCCTAAAAAAAAAAAAAAGAGGATGAAAGTACTGTACCATGAGAGCTGAGAGGTTGGAGGGGGAGGCATGGGAGACAAGTAGGGAGGGGGGGTGGGGAGAAGCCCAGAGTTTTCTCAGCTGGGCCAGCAGTGGGGTGAGGTAAGTTGTGTGTGTGTGTGTGTGTGTGTGTGTGTGTGTGTGTGGAAGGAAATGAGGGAGGGCTGAGGCAGGCTGGGTGACCTGGGCCTTTGTTGGCAGATGGTGGGAAGCGCCACCTTGGCCTCTCGCTCTGAATGCTAAGCAGCACTGCCATTGTCTGGCAAGTGCAGCAGCAGACGCATGCGCTGGGTGTTTCTCTGGCAACCAGGGACAGAAACAAACTGCCACCTCCCTGCACTGCACACATTTACACACACCTCACCGTCCCGTCTCTCTTCGAGGGCCAACATCTTTCAAAATGGGAATTCCCAATCCGCCAGGAGCCCGGGGCCAGACGGAGCATTAACATGCTCCCACACTCCTGACCTTAGAGGTCTAAGGCAGAGAGCGAGGTCAGACAAATGGCGGCATTCTCATGGTCTGCTCATATGTACATGTAAAAGTCAAAAGCAGGGCAGTCTAGTGCTGTGTTTACTACAGCGGGGTCCTGACAACATCAGGGGGGATTCCCAGGTTAAAATGTAAGAATCAGCACAAAGCCTGTGAACGCTCTCATTTGATGTTTGATCTGATTTGAAGTTCCCTCAGACTGCACATATGGTTATGCAATGCAAAAATAAACCATACTTGATTACACTTAAAAAAAAAAAAAAAAAAAGACATGCATCTTTTGCATCACAAACTACACAATTTAACAACATCTCTTTGTCAATAAACTAAACTACTATAAGCTTCATAAAGGCAGGATTGGTTGCAGGACCAACCTCAAAATGGCACATAAGTGTATCATATATCCCTCCTAAACCTCCATATGCATACAGAGTGGGACAAAATATAATGTCTCCATCTCTAAGCTTCTGTTTGTCTGTTCCACAAGAACATGTTCCATCTAAGATGTGTGTCCCTCTCCATTTTCTCCTCCCGTCCTCTCTCAGGACTCTCTTGCTGGACCAGCATCCATCCTGAACCCGCTTCACTGGCTGTTGGTACCATTTCCAGCCGTTTTGGATTTGGTTCCCCATCCTCCAGGAGCTCAGCCTCACCTCGTGTTTTTATCCTTCTCTTCCCTCTTATCTGTGAATAATATATTTTCTTGTCTCTTCTCCTGTGCTCCTGTGTGTATGCGTCATCTGTCCTGCCAGGTCTCCATGTTGATGGAGGACATGTGGCTCAGGTCCTATTCTGTTCTGGTGGCACCTAGAAGCTCCTCTGCATCCTCTTCATCACATTCTGCACATATATTATAAACCCGTGATTTATGATATTGGGCTATTCAAATAAAATTGACTTGACCTTAAGAGAGCAACCAGCTATTTCGCTATATTACTGCCTGCCACAAGTTTGTCCCTAAATATTTAACAGGAACATAGGTACAACGACATCAGTGGGATCAATAGCCACAACTTTGTCAGAGGTCAGCTATTCCTTAATGTAATACAAAATCAATACATATCACTTTAGTAGATCTAACATTTAAGCTATGCAAAAAGCAAACAAAACAATTAGACTCAATAGGTGTGACATTTTCTTCTTTAAAAAAAAAAAAGATATTTATCATTTTTCAAGTCATTATAATGAATCCCTATCCCTTAAACAAGACATCCATTGATTAAATAAAGAGGGTGTAGTTCTGTACTCCACTGAAAGTAGGTTAAGCAAATTAAACAGTTATTTCAGAAGTCAGGAGAGTTAAAAGAGGACACTGCACAACACATAAAGAGACCATTATGTTCACTTATCTAACTCACAGACAATTCAAAAACATCCCAACACACTTAAAAAAAACAAACAAACAAGGGAAGGGTCCTTACTGCCACCTGCCATAACGTGCTACGTATTGCTTACAGATGTCAGAAACACAGGGTGGTTGTGATCACGGGTGGCAGGAAATCACGTTGAGACATCAAACCCCAAAGCAAAGCCACTAGAAGCTGTCAGATCCACAAAAGATACACCTCTCTGGCATTGGCAGACAAGATGTCAACCTAATTCTCTCTCTCACACACACACACACACACACACACACACACACACACACACACACACCTACTGATGCCATGCTGTAAATAAAACAGAAGGTGACATAACCACAGTGGCTTCACTCCAGCAAAAGTAGGGTAGAGTTACTGGTCTGTCTCTGTGTTAACTCACAGGTAAAAGGTGGGGTGGGGGGTATGAATATTGAATATTTATAGACACACAAGACAAAACACAAACAGTGATGGATGCACAAAACAAGGTGAAGCAATTTAACCACGTGTTCGTCCATGTATGATGCTTTAACTACATGTTCAGACCAAACTATACGTCATTAACTGTCATGAAACTAGCTGGATCAGTTACTTTCTTTTATCCTGAGGGTATATTAGCCCAGGTGCTGACAGCAGGAGGTGCAATTTCCTAAAAGCTGGGCCTTGTACAAGCTACCCATTATTAAGCCACAGGTCACCACCCTGAAATGGGCGAAGCTTGCAGCTTTGCGACATTGCCCTCACGGAGTTGTGTGTTTACTAATCTTGCTGGCTGGTACAGTCACTAGGCTAATGCACCTGGCTAGCTACCAGCGTTAAGTGAACAAAGCCGGTAACCGGTGTAGGAAGGCGGATAGCTTGCCGGTGATGGAGCTCCTACACCATATAATGTCAGTTCGTTTATCGTTAATATACAATACAATGAAACCGAACTGAAACACATATTTAATAAGAAATGTAACTACGAGTAGTCGTGAAGCGTCAACTACCAAAAACCTAACTGACATTTCCGTTAGCTTTAAAAAACCGGCTCGATAAGCTAACGTTAGCATGCTAGCTAGCTAGCTAATTGTCTCCTCCCCTCCCTACTGAAACATCATCTCTGCATCTAACCTCTGCTATCTATCAGTAATAAAACACCAAAGCATGTCCCTGTCATAAGGGGAGGTGAGATGTGTATATATATTTTAAAGAATATTACAAGTTATTTTCACGTTACCCATGTCAAAGGATACTGAGGTGGTACAGCGCCGGGCTGAGGAGCTGTCGGGGCTCCCGGCGGCAGAGACACGGAGGTCAGGGTAGCCCGCAGTTGGCTCGACGGAGAGGGGCCACTTCCAGGTCCGCTAACTGCGACAGCGGCGGGTTTGGGGACCACTTTCGGTGGCAAACTCATCGCAAAAAAATCAACAAATAAAAACAATACCTTAATAAATACTGATACAAACAACGCCTAGCTTGCATACATGGAGCAAGCGTAAGCAGATTCTTGAAGCAGGCCCCAAATTCCCTTAACGAACTGGGATAACGAAGCTCGAATAGCAACACAAACGTCTTTTTTTTTCATGGAAAGTCGCTGTTCGGATCAGCGGTACTATTCATGGGGACGGTGGGAGGTTTAGCCTCCCTCGCCCGTCCGGAACCTCTGCGGATCCGGCTCGGTTCGTTTCTTTCAAAAGAAATAATCGCCACGATCTTCAGCCTCCTTCGGCGATCTACCTTTTCTTCTCGACAAGTATGTTTTCTATCATTTTTTCCTCACAGAGATGAGAGACTTCCCCAACATGGCGTTGCGGCCGCTTCCAGCAGTCCGGGCAGGACAGATGATTCGGCAATTCTCGGCCAGTTACGGATTCGCTCGACTAATCAACCCGAAGCACAACCCGTCACACATGGACTAAGTTTCCACATCGCGTCTACATACAGAGTATTATTTATTTAACATTTTTATTTTACTGTTTCCAAATCCTAAAATAAAAAAAAAACCATTATTATAGTCCAGAATATAAAAATAAACCATATGCAGCGACTAACATTTTGATAGGCAAAATAATAGAAATATAAAAATATGAAATATTTTCTGTAGGGGGACCATAACGGGGACCTGTGTGAGAGTGGCGCCACCTATTGGCTGCATTCATGACTCGCAGCTTTACAAGCATCATTTTAGATTTACTGTAATTGGTTAAAAGGATCCTGCATGTAACACTGGATACTATATGGATCAAGTCCAGTGGTGGAAAGTAATTAAGTATATTTACTCAAGTACTTTACTTTAGTATTGTCATTTATGATTCTACTTTATACTTCCACTCTACTACATTTATTTGACAGCTATAGTTACGTTTCAGATCAAGATTTGACACAATTAATAAAATAATAAGATATTAAGATACAAAACTATGTTGATGTTTAAATCAGTGATTTTTTTTAAAAAAATTTTTGGCTTTTGACATCTGATCCAATATTTCACCAAAAAATAAACAAAAATAGAGAAAATGTCCAAAAAACTGAAAACAGATTTGTTTTTTCTTCTTTCTTTTTTTTCTCCCATCAATCATCTCACAGCCCCTCAGATTTATCTGGTGACCCTTTGGAGGGACCCGACCCTTAAGTTGGGAACCACTGGAATAAAGCTAACTGTATATAAAATAGTTCAAACTGGCTCCAGCTACAACAGTAACATGCTGCTCTAACACTGATGCTTCAGTATTAATTATCAGAGAGACAAAACCTTTGATACTTGAACTACATTTTGCTGCTAATACTTATGTACTTTCACTTACGTGTGGTTTTTTTAATGCAGGACTTTTACTTGTAATGGAGTATTTTTACATTGTTGTATTGGTACTTTTGCTTAATTAAATCATTTGTGTACTTCTTTCACCACTAATCTTCTCACATCTGTACAACAAGAGGGTATGTATGTGATAGAAAGTGAGAGCTCAAGCAACTGAAGAAACTGGACATTAGACAAAGATGTTTTATGATTGATTTTACTATACAAAATAATTTGTGACAGACTCTTACTCATAAAAGGCAGCATGACACATCATAGATTAACCTATATAGCTTCTGAATGAAAAAAATGAATGAAAATACAGAAATGAAATACCAGCAATGTGATACCAGGTTTAAAAAAAATGACTTTGTCTTTAAACAGAAAAGCCATGTCAATAAGTAGTCTCAATAAAAATGACAGATTTCAGACTGTACACAACATGTTTAAGTATTTCTGTTCTACAAAAACAAACTGTTGCTGTAGTATTAAAACATTTCTCTCCATTCGTAACACATGGCTTTAAAAAGTCTATGAATGTAGACCAGATATATATATATCTCATCAGGTTAAACATCTCTGCAGGCCTCCTGGTTCAATGCCATATAAAAACTGTGACCATTAATAAAATATTATAAAAAATAAACTGGAGCTTGATCCAAGGACCGTGAAAAATTACAAGAAAAAAAAAAGAAATGTCACTTTATGCATCACTTTTAAAAAAAAACAAGCGGTTTGCAAAATTTATCAGTGGTTCACCCATTCTTTGTAACCATATGTTGGGTTTTCCAGTGTTCAGAAAGCGTATTTATAGCTACATTTGTCGGTAGATTAGGGAAAGCTTTTTTGCTAAACCATCAGTCCTTGTCGAAAACCACTGAAGTATACAATCGTCCATACAGAACAGGCACATTTTGTCCTGACAAGCAGCCTGATAAGTATTGAATGGTAAGACAGTAGGATTGTCAGTGGTTCTTGTGTTCCTCCTGCCTCAGTTTTACTCTTTTTTTGCTGATAAACAGCACCGAGCAGTAAAGGCATCACCAAAGGTCGCACTTATGTTTAGGGTTCATACGAGCGTCCGCTTTGCAGCCAAAGTGCTTTGAGAATTCATGTGAATTGGAGATGGAGCCGATGACTCTGAATCTTGATGGACTGTGAGGATCTGTGATTACACCCTCGTGAGAGCTTTCAGGTGTCCTGACGGCGCACCACACCTGTGAACGTAATGAAGAGGATAAAAAGAGAAGAAGAGACACACACACAATGAGAAATTTGCAGATTTATTAATATCCTCAGAAACTGGGCTGATTTTTTTTAATGCCCATTACTTTTTTTATAATCATCATTTCATCTCATTAAAAGGATTGGTTCACCATTTTTCAAGTCTGTTTTACAACAATAGTCAGCTGTTCAAATGAACATTAAATCTCGCTATAATCATAGCAAGCAATCCTCATATTAACTTAACAACTTTTAAATGCAGATTTTTGTATAAAATGTGTGGACACACGCTGGTTTTTGGCCCCCTATCACTTACACTGAAAGTGCATTTAAAAGAAATCGTTTAATTCAGTCTGAATCGATTGATAAATTGATGATTACAGCAAGAAAAACCTCTTTCAGTATGGGAACTCGACTGTTGTTTTAAGACAGACTTGAACTGTGAACCTATCCTTTAAGTGTTTTGGGGTTTTTTTTGCTTGTTTTGTCCATCATGCATAGTTTAATTCAGTATGAAGACAGAACATTCAAATCAAAAAAACAAAGAATGCACTGTGTCTGAATGTGTCTGATACGAACCTGTGCAAACCCCACAAAAAACAGCTGATGGTTAGTCATTCCCAGGGCAGGAAGTGTGGCCTCCTCCCCGTTCTTCTTGATCCAGTTCACATAAGCCTTTAAAGCAACAAATGATCATGTTACACATTCATTCACTGTCTTGCTCTCTACATAAAAAAAACCCCAAAAAAACATACATTTTAGGTCCTCCACAGCTATATTTTCATCTAAGCTTCATGCAAGCTTTTACTTCCATATGATTTGCTCATCTGCTTCATAGCTTATCACCTTTCATTACATGGAAAGTATGTGTACATGGGAAGAAGTAACCAGAGGCTGACAAGGACACTCGTAGCCACCTGTTGCATATGCAGGCTTTACAGTAAACCACACAACCTGCTTTTTCCAATACAGAATAATAGATGTGACCGACAACAAATAAACTAATGCAGCGGATTATCTCGGATCCGTGTGATAGTTTTCTGACCTTATATAACAAGTCTGTCCTTTACATGATAATGTTTAAAATATTTCTCCTTAAACACAAACATAGACTACATATTCGAGGCGAGTTTATGCTTCTTGTCTGACATCAGACCTTGTAGGCAGCCTTGAGTCCGCCGTTGTCGGCGATGTTTTCTCCCAGGGTGTGTTTTCCATTCAGAGGCTCCTTGTTGATACTGTAGTTCCCATACTGCTCCACCATGCACTGGGTCTGCTTCTTGAAGGCCTCCACAGAGGAGTTCTTCCACCAGGAACGCAGGTTCCCGTCTTTGTCATATTCCCTCCCTTTGAATAAAAGTGCGACTTATTACCGTGTTCTCTGTCATGTGAAGGGTGATATTTGTTGTCCTCAGAAATGTAAATAAAAACAAACAAAACAAAGTTCCTAACCTTGATCATCAAACGCATGAGTGAGTTCATGTCCCATAACTACTCCAATTCCTCCAAAGTTAAGAGCTCTGGGAAACAGACACAAAAACAAATATAGTGAAGTTACATGTAGCATATACTATTATGTGAATGTATAGATAATATTCTGTTTGGAAATATGCTTATTTGCTTCTTTTTTTTGGACCTTACATGAGAAGATTAATACCACTCACATATCAAGTCCAGTAAATATGAAGCTACAGTACAGCCAGCAGCCAGTTAGCTTAGCATAAACACTGGAAACAAGGGGAAACAGCTAGCCTGGCTTGGTCCAAAGATTACAAATTCCATGTACCAGTATCTCTAAAAGTCACTAATTGAAATGTTGTATCTTGTTTGTTTCATTTGTACAAAAACCAAAGTGTAAAAATTACAGTATTTGTGTTTTTTAATGAGCTGCTACGTGATGGACTATTTCTTGGCTCGTCGCAGTGACTTCCTTGAGTCTTGTTGTTATGGTGATGTTGCCAGGCAACCAGGCCTCTACGGCTACAGGAGCCTGGTTTCAGACCCCCCGAACTGCCGCCCACATCTCAAATGTTTCCAAGTGGATATCTGCCACGCTTACAGTTTTTTTCCCTCTTTGTGTTTTCCCTCTTGGGCTGTGGTGGAAGTATAGTAACAAAAACAGGGACTGGCTCCAGACTGTAACGTTGGAAGATGTCTACTTGATTTGACTCATTTGGACAGCTGAAGCTTCGTATTAGCTTCAGATAAACTTGCACTGAAGGGTGATTGTGGATTTTGGCCCTGATCAATTATATTCCAACTACATTATGAAGGGATGTAATGGCCAGTATGAACAGGAGAGATGATTATAGTAGAGAAAAAACTATTTTAAATACTCATTTGGCTCCTGACTATTGTTTTAAGATAATAGTATTTATACCAGTTCACTGTGATTTATATTTTAAATCACGTACTTGGGCCAGGAGCGACTGTAGAACGGAGCTTGAAGGATTCCTGCTGGTAAAACCATCTCGTTCTTGGTCGGGTTGTAATATGCGTTCACGGTTGGAGGGGTCATGCTCCACCTGCAGAAAAAGAAGGAACACAGAGTCACCATATGAGGCTGGCGTCAAGGTCACAACTAATTCAGAATATTGATTCTTGCCCCGGTCTGGTGTGCCAGGCTGACTACAGATCAGTTTAGGAAGGCATGGGAACCTTGATCTGTCCCCTCCCCCTGAGCCTTATTAAAGACAAGGATCAGTTCAGTGGAGAGAGGCTGGTTGCCTGGGAACATTTGTGGATGGCAGCAGTACTCTGCTGAGTCAGTATAATAGGAATTTGTCCCCTGTCAGAGTGAACAACCTCTTCTCTGACAGACAGACGGGCGGGCGGGCGGGCGGGGGAATGAGGGCTGCAGGGATCAACTCACTGGTTTCTGTTTGGAGTTTTCCTCAGCTGGTCCGCTGTCACTCTGCCTGAGAAGTTGTAGTACTGCATGACATTTTGGAAATACAGTTCTGACACCACTTCAAACTAAAAGAAAAGGAATCAAAGAGTTCAGTGTTTTAAATGTTTTAAATGAGGCAAAAAAGAGTATCACAACATTTGGCACATGTGATCCGGTCCACATTTACCTACATCATTGAACACTTTATCCAGCCTTGTGGCATTCATGATGAACTCCGGATATCCAACCATGTTGTATATTGCATCTGCCTGTGAAAGATGAGATTTTACAAAAAAAACGCTGTAAAAGACACATTTTTACACCAGGTGGCAGTGCTGTATTTCTCAGTAACTTCAGCACAGGAAACATCCTGGAGAAGATATAAACATTAACATCTCTCTCCCCCACCCTCTACCTTCTCTTTTGCAGCTTTCTTTGTCTCAGAGTCCATCCAGTTCACATACTTCAGGCTGTCCTCAAACGCCCATTTGATGTCACCAACCATATCTTCAGCCTGAGGCACAGACGGGACAGAGAGGGAAGTCAGAAAACACATTATCTCACACAGTGGGAGCAGCTATTGTGATGGAAGGACGCTTTGAGACGCTTACAATGGCCTTGCTGTCCTCAGCAAAGGTGGCTTTGACAAACATGGCTCCCAGAGCAAAGCCCAGGGCGTTGTCTGTGTCGCTGACGCACAGCTTCCAGCGCGGCGCACAGCTCTGCAAAAAAAATAAATAAATAAATAAATAAATCATCAAGACACATTGAGTAAATTAGTTTACTCAACTTTCTGACACTGAATGAGGAACCGCAGAGAACGTGGGCGGACTTGAGTCGTTGCCAATACATGTAGGTGGAGACAACAGTAGTGATAGTGAGACAGTAGCAAAGCAATGTGAGAGTGTGTCTGCTGAGACTATTCAAGCTACTAAATACAACACAGTGTCTCTCTCTGTATAGACCCTGAAGAGGATGAGTGTGTATAGAAAACTGATGGATGGATGAATTTCTCTCTGTATAAAAACATTTAAAAAAAGCAATTACACATTATCTTACTGCTGGAATATGCATTAGCTGTATTAGGTTTATTTTCTTGTTTTTTATTTATTTATTCATTTCTTGTTTGTTTGGTTTTTTTTGGCAATTTTTCTGTTATAGATAAAATACTGTAACGTCTCCCATTAACAAAAGTATTTTTCCATTTTTTTTTTTTTAAAACAAATTAAAGTCAAATTAAAGAAGGATACTGAAAAAAAAAATCCATAGGAGCCGTTACGCAGCACATTGATTAAACATTGAAAATAGCTGTGATCTTGTTGAGAATTTCGTGACCTCTGAGCTCAGTGCTTTTGAGACAAAGCTGAGCTGTAATCTGTCTGCAGGCTCAGAGACACAGTGTTCCCGCTAAAGGACCAAGTGTTTTGGTTGTTTCTTTTTTTTTTTTGACTAAATAGCAACAACAGGATTCCCCACATGCCAACTGTTGGCCCGTTTACAATGAACTGAAGCAATGCAGACAGCAGAACACCGGTGGACATTTATAACGGATGGAAATAAAATCTAATATCTCAATTATTCAAATTGTTATTATGTTCAAACATAAAAGTTACCTCTAAAACCCCCATTTTCCCTTTTTTTTATGATAAAATATGATTTTGTGGACATCATTTCTAGAATTTAAATTTAGTTAAATAAATTTGATGTCATTTAATGTCCAGCAACCATCTTCTCTCTCCATCTATCGTACAGATAACAGGTATCATTACATGTTAACTTTAAAAATCTCACGCTCAACTGACAGCAGCTATAAAAAAAACAGTCCCTATATGACAAATTTATTATCAGGTGAGAGGAAGGACAAGGACAAATGGAGCTGCATTTATACGTAGATAAAGAGGAAGAAGGTCAGAGGGAGGAAATGAGGAGTGTCCTGAGCAAAGCGACGGCAAGTTGTAAATCTGTGCACATGAGATGGAAAAAAAAAGAAAAAAAAAAAGAGAGAGACACAGCTGCACTGTCACATAAAACAGACACACAAAAGAGACACACAGAGAAAGTTTGGGTTTGTTATTACAGCTTGACCCCAGTGGAAAACAAGGCGGGAGGAACAGGATCTTACTCAGATAAAGACTTCGCAGTAAACTTCACAGTACTAGTCTTTCTTTGTCTGTGTGAGTCCAAATATGTAAAAGTCAAGAGTAGATGTTTTATGTTGTTTTTTTTTTTTGTGTGTTTGAGTCTGTGTCCTGATGTATTAACGTGATTGTAAAAAGGTCTGAATCTCTCATCTCTCACCTTCTTGGTTCCATACATGACTTCAAGGAAGCGCTGCTCAGCATCCTGGAACCTTTGGTCCAAAATAGAGACCATCTTCCTCACCACCTTCATTATCATGTAGCTGTTGAGAAGACTGGAAAGAAAACAACAAAAAAGTGATTTGTACTTGTCTATATGATGTATGATATAGCAACACACTGTATTTGACACAAAAAAAATAAAACTATTAAGTATGAAATAACCTTTTATTTGTTTTAGTTATGAGGTCTGAAACTTTCTGGAGGTAATCTTTGGCATAAACAACCACCGGCTCCGAGTCGTTGAGCGGTACAGGATCAAACACTTCTGTGAGGTACGGCATCCAGTCCACTGCAGGAGCCAGAGCCTGCAAAGACGGGAGATAAAACACAGACGCACATAACAAACACAGAGGCAGAAAAGGAATTCACTTAAAAACGCTGTTTTATGTCGCTGATGCCATCAAACCAGGAGACACTTACCGTCAGGTCTTTGGCCTCCATCCTGTGGTAGATGAGCTCCTCGTCTCTTCTCTCCTCCTGAGGCACCGTGATGTTGGCCAGGGTGGTTTCAAAGTCCACGATCTCCTCCATCAGCGTTCGAGACGTCTCCTCCGAGCCACCAAGGAGAACCCCCAACTCCATCAGGAAGTTGAGGTACGCTGTCAGATACTGCAAAGTCCAAGAATGGTGACGCAGTGAGGAACGTTCAGTTAGGAAAGCAAATCTAAAGTATGCATGTAGAGGCTGAAACATTTTCTGACTCGACCTGAATCATGTTCTCATCACAAAAAGCATCTTAACTTTCTGATCTGACTTTTACTTTCTAACTTTAGCCTCCGTGGGAACCCATGTGAACAAATTTCCTCCGCAGTACCTTTTCATTTTCTGTTTTGTTAAGGTAGTAATTCCGTGAAGGAAGTCCCAAGTTGGACTGATCCACCTGCAAGTACAAAAAAAGGAAAACATCCTATGATCAGCTCACACACACACACACTCATTTCGTCATTTACAAACAACACTTTTGTTTTCATTTCTGTGCTGCCAGCATGCGGGCTAAAGTAGCTCTCCAAAGATCATATCTTTGTTACGGCCTTATGACGCCCTACAAAGGACTGAAGTCTCATATCAGACTCTCAGTGTGAACCTAAGGGCACTGTGACAATAAGTGCATTCTCAATAGAGATATAAATCTGTTTTCCTCAGGTTTTCCCCATAAAACGCTGCTGGCGTTGGCATCCCTGTTGGTATGCGATTAAAGGTTTTAAGAGAAGAAGCACTTTCAGAGAGGTAAATAAATGATTTTACAAATGAATAAATCTCCAAGCTTCTCACCTGGATGATGTTACTGTTGGAGTTTTTGGAGTCAGTACTGACAAACACGGTGAAGAAAGGCGATGTGTGATAGTCTGCAGACACCGTACGCAGAACTTCCTGGAAGTTGTCTTTGTCCCATGGTTCGGTCAGGGCCCATCCTCCTATCTGAAACAGACAGTGTTTGGCTGGATGTAAGGAAACTAGGTCCCTTTATTAGAAATGGATGATGTGTGTGATGTCTAAACATACCTGTTTGATTAGTTCCTGTAGTGGTTTGGCTCCTAATTCCTCAATTTTGGCCTCATTCATGCAGGCTTGATAATATTGCTGGGCCTTTTTCTCAGCCTTACTCAGGCCTTTCATTGTTGTGTTTTCTGCCCATGTAAAGAAAAAAAAACTGGTATCACTGGTTTCTTCAGTGCTGTAAAACGAGTCAGAAAAGATACAGTACACTTTTGCCTGGGGGGGGGATATAAAAGGCATCTGAGGACACTGAAATGCACTCAAACAAGAACCCTTACCTAATAAATGCTTCATTACAAGTGTGTTGTGCTCCCACAGGTTGCTGAAAGGTCCCCAGCGGGATTTGCCCTCGGGAAGGGGATTGTTCTTTTCCCAGCCCCCGCAGGCAAAGTTGTAGAAGTCATGGCAGGGATCAACAGAGCGGTCCAGGGCTCCCATGACTGCACTGGCCACAGTAACGCATGACTCCGTTAGGCACAAGCCCGGGTGAGCTGCGGGAGGATGTGAAAATATAAAACCTGTACAACCTGGGGGGAATATTTCTCCCGGATAAACTCCTTTATAAATAAATAACTGTTGTGTTTTGTGGTGTTGTGACTGTATATCACAGTTACACAATCCTGAGGTCGACTCGGCTTTAACGCTTTACATACATCCGCCCATATAAAGGTAGGAGACAAGAGACAGAGGACGTGAAAAAAAGGTTATTACTCCAAGGAGATTTCATCCTTGTTCCTTTTATTATTCCAAAGTGTGATGCGACATGCGGTTCTGAATGGGAGGAAGCGGGATTCAGTTTCCCATGGTAAAATTGAGGAAACCCATCACGGATGAGACTCTCTGTCTGGCTGTGATGGTAAATCCACAAGCCCCCTTTTTCCGTAATGAACAAGCTCAAGGGAGAGATTTAGAGTTGTTTTTAGGCAGCTTAGCTTGAGGAGTGGCTTTGGTTTCATAAAAAAAATTAAAAATACTGTATTAAAAATGACACAGTTGTAGTTTTTAAGTTGGATAAACTGATTAAGAGCAAAAAAAAATGATAAGAAAACTTTACTTATCGCCGGGTTTCATGTCAACTCCCTCTCGTGACTTTTATTTGGGTGGATGTAAAACGTCAGATTCATCTCAGTTAAATTTGTTTGAACTGTACTTGGTTGTTTTTGGAGGTCAAGATAAAAAAAAACAGCAATTCTACTTCATTTCCAAAAAAGGCAAGAATTGATTTCTGTAAAACTTTTTTTTAATGTTTTAGCATTAGTCCTTTAAGATTCCTGGGCAGCTCTTCTGCAACAGCTTGAGACAAAATAAACACGGGTTACATTACGGGCCTTTTGAAGTTAAAACGTCATAAGTAAAACTAAAACAAGAGCTTTCATTGTCAGTGTATGTCTAGTTTTAAACAAACTAACTCAAACTCACTCTGCTTGTAGAAGACACCGGTTGTGATGAGGGATACGAACAGGCCCACAGACACCACGCACACTAAAAACAGCAGCCTCCTCTCTCTCTGCGTCCTCTCTGACCAACATAAAGGACCGCGGCTGTGCAGAAGAGTCACCTGCGTGCACACACACACACACACACACACACACAAAGAACAACCTTTAAGTACTTAATTTAATCCATTTAATCAAATATGACATGTTTTGAATGGATTTAACCTGTTAAAGAAACATGAAATGACTTTAAAACCAACTTTTAAAAACACCACACTTTTTTATTGAACTAGTACAGTATGTGAAATATTGTGTTGCATGTAGACA
The DNA here is from genome assembly GCA_036937835.1 of Pampus argenteus. Classification (NCBI taxonomy): domain Eukaryota; kingdom Metazoa; phylum Chordata; class Actinopteri; order Scombriformes; family Stromateidae; genus Pampus; species Pampus argenteus. The sequence goes on along the minus strand of CM072863.1, from coordinate 4,769,397 downwards.
AACAGCTTGTGGTGGATTTGATGACAGGTTTGGTTTCAAAATCACAATGGCTTCTCTATCATTTTGCTTTCAACCCCTCATACATAGAAAAGGTTATGCATTCTTCTATTGTTTCCTCACTTCTAGTTTAATATAATACTCATATGAGTTTTATACCTGCATAAACGATGTGGAAGTCAACCAGCCAGATTTTCAATGTTATAAAAAAGCTTCTGGGAAAAATCAACACCACCAAGAATTTCAGTCCATACTTTGGGGTCCGTGACTGAGCATTTATTTTCAATGATTTAAACCAGCACAACCTACTCCTACATTTTTTGTTTTTTTTCTACAATGAATGCTGTTTCAGTTTAAGCTGTCAATGAAATTTATGTCCTACACGAATGACTCTGGGAGCCAATCACAAATCTTTTTACGGGGCACATTTAGCACTCTGGACACTCTTTTGAGTATCCCCTCTGTGTATAAATGCCGGATCTTGGACCTTGAATATATCCTGTGGTAATCAATTACCCCCGAAGTGTACATAAGCGTCAGGTTTACTGCTATTAGCTTAAGAAGAGAGTCCAACAGTTAATGTGACTGAATCAAATGCCAAAGCCTCAGTGGCTTTTTAATCCCTGGAGCTCAGTTTGTTGGGTTGATTTGGACCTAAACCCTGTTCCTAAGTGTAACTGAGAGAAATCCAACTGCCAAGTCTGTGCACGATCCATCTGCACTTCATTGCAGTTTCTGGAAGCCACATTTTATTACCCTTGAAAACCACTGCGAAACGTTGAAGGGAGACTCATGTCAAAGTCTTGAATTCATGCCCTCTGTGGGAGCTCTTCAGGTATATTTATGAGCAAACTATTCATCAATCAGATATTACTATATACCAAGCAACTACAACATACACATTTTAATATGGATTTGGATATAATCCCTATTCTGGGATGGATTAAACGATATCTGACGGTTTGGATGTGTACAGTATGATGTTTAACAACAGCTTTAATAGTACAGTAACATCGCTGTCGTAAAAGGACTTGAGACTTATTATAGATTTACAGTATAATGACTCATAACACAACAGTGTGTTTCCGTGTGTTCGGACACAATCATTCCTTTGTTAAAACGTCACTCAAATGTCAAATGTTTTTACATCCCGGATTGCACATTCTGCAGAGCGTAATACTGAGTAAGTCGGTTCTATACAAACCGCAGGATAAAGGGTTATTTTTAGGCTCTGTGAACACAACACTGACCCACATGTTGTATACTGCATGAGTGACAAAACACAGCCGTGATAATGTAGATTTTTATCCTATACGCCAGTCTGGACAACGCGTAACATCGTCATCATCCCCGTAGCTGATTTTCCTATTTAAATTATGCATCGGCAGTAATGCAAATACACTGCAGCCTTCAAACTTCCCTCTCTCTGCACGTCAAGCCTCTGTGGCTCAAAGTGAAGCATCTGTTTAGCGTGTTGACCTGGCGCCCAAAGAAAAAAATGTTGTCTTCCAACAAGAGAAGGACTTTAAAATGACGTCGCAAACCTCATATCGCAACAAACACGTTATATAATTATAATAATAATAATAATAATTATAATAATAATACGGTACAGCCATTATTTTAGAGTGTCTGCATGTTTACCTGCATGGGTGACGATGGGTAGATGTCATCGCCGTTGGAGTCCACCAGTTCCTCCTCATCCAGCGTGGCTCTCTTATACATCGACATCTGAAAAGTTAAATGCAGAAAAGACTCTCTCAGTGCTTCCATGCTCCTTTTCGGGCTCCTCCGCTCTCTCCCACTGACGGTGTGTGTGTCAGAGAAATGTTCGCGTGTGTGAGACGTCTACTCCTCGGCAGTCTCGGATGCTTCAGGGTAGGGTTTCCCTCTATCAAGAGGAATCCAGTTTGTCTAGTTGGAGCTCTTAAAACTCATTCACCGAGGTGACCTTCGAAATAATGTGTCAGTCCTTTCCTTTTGAAGGCACTTTTACGCTCCTCTCAACACCTACGACGCCTCTTAAAGCCCCCATGATGTCTCGCAGATATCCCGGCGGAAAATGTCACAACACCAACAACACATGTCATGAAAATCCTTGTAAGACCTCCTTGTGGATCCTCTCTTCCTCCTTCTTTAACTATTCTGCTGCTTTCTTTGTCCTGGACTTCCTCCTTCGAGTCTATGCAAGCACGGCCCGAGAGAACACGAACGTAGTGCAAAAACAGGAAGGAGCACTGACTTAAGCAACTTATATGACTGAGATTACTGTGACTGTGTGTGTGTGTGTGAGTGTGTCTGTGTGTGTGTGTGTGTGGGTGCATTTTCAATGTGGTTTCACTTAGATTTAGGGAGGAAACCTCACAGTTGTAGTTTAGTTCACTGTGTGTTTTCTATAGGACACGATACACTCGGGGGAGGAGCCAGGAAAAAACAAAAAAAAACAAAAACCTTCCTCCTTCTACCGCTACATGCATGTAGTCGTTGCCCGTGGTAACCGTTACCTGATAGTCATGACATGTCAGCTCCTCTCCCGTTTAACCCCTCACCCACACGGCCAGCATTTTAAACGGTTTTCTCTTAATTAAAAGTTAAACTACTGAAAGGTGTTTAAAATTTTAAAATAATGAATCGGGTAAAGTTTTAATAAGAGAGCAAACATACCATCCATTTATGATGAAAAAACATAAAAATTACTATGAAAGGTTTTCCTTTATAGTTTTTATAACTAATCTTAATAAATACAAGCAAATGAGTGTATAAAACAACACTTATCCTCTAATGTTGTATCATAAATACACCAGCCCATGCTACACAATGCACGGCCAAGCTAAGAAAACACATGAAACATCTGCAACCAACAACAATTTCATGATTAATCAATCATGTTGATGTGTACAACATATTCACGTTTGAAAATGCTGGTGAGTTTCGGCATTTTTTGCTCCGTACTTAAACGATTAATTCATTTACCAAAAAATGGATGCTGATTAATTTTCCAGGTGATTAAATCAAAATCGCATCAGCTTTAAAAAAATAAATAAATTAAATAATACAAAAATACAAAAAATGCTGCCCTGTTGACTTAAAGATCGACTTATATGAGGACTCACAACAGACAACAACAACAACAACTTGTGAGGATGTCAATGATTAACACTTTAGCCTGACCTCTCAACACACACACACAGAAAGAATCCCGACTGCATTTCTTTGCCAACTCAAACATTACTTATATCAGATGTGCAGCCAGATGCTAAAAGAGCAGCTGAGGATTTACTGCTGCAGCGCAGGTTTGCATCTTTCTTGTCTTTACACGACCGATTATAAACGTTAACACGACAATAGACAGATCAGATGTTCCCCGTGAACGGCGACAGAACCCAGCCGTGAGTCTGCGCTTCGTCATGTTTCCTCACATGACAAACCAAGAGCGCAGATTCCTGTTAAATGTGTTTATTCTGCAAATCAAAAGCAGTTAACATCAGGAGGAAAAGAGGCTGCACAACAACAAACACACGAGAAAAACCCTTTCCTGAACCAGCGTGTTTAGTAAACTCTGTTAAAGCCCAGCAGCCTGTCAACAAAGTCACATTATCTGCTTATAAAAATAAATAAATAAATAAATAAAAAGGCCCGATGGGACAAAAGATGGAGACATAAAGTGATGAGGGATGTAGAGAGACACACACACAGGGAGGGAGGGGGAGGCTTTCAAATTACATAAATGGTTTGAAATGACAGTTGACAGCTAAAAAGAACATAATGGGAATATATTATTGATGTTTGGCTGTTTCTCTCTCTCTCTCACACACACACACACACACACACACACACACACACACACACACACACACACACACACACACACACACACACACACACACACACACACACACACACACACACACACACACACACACACACACACACACACACACACACACACACACACACAGCTGTTCCATTTAACAGAAAAATAAACAGAAAGAAACTGAGGTCATAATTTTCTTTTCTTTTCAAATTAAAATCACCCCTCAGGTCACTTAATTTTTTAAATATTTTTCCCTCCCCTAACTATTTCCTGGCACTGGCGTCTGTGCAGATGTGCTTCATAGACTGTGTACATGTTGCCACCACACAGACTGACCAACCCGCTACCCCAACCCACCCCCACCCCCCGTCTGTGGCAACAATGACTTCCCTTTCCTGTTAATCACATTCCCTCACAAATATCAAGAATTTCTTAGAAACTGTGCGTACAATGATGCAATGAGTCACGACTGACCGCCTCTGCATCCAGACGAAGCGTTTAAGGTCTGTTGTGAACAGTTTGTGTCCCAAGTTGTGTCTTCTCAAAGAAAAGCCAACGCTATGGAGGAGGTCAGCATCCCCGCGTATCTTGGAAAGGGACAAGAGGCAGCTGCCTTAGAGGGAGGCTGTAAACCACATACATACGTCAGTAATTCGTCACTGATCCTGCGAAATCAGATAAATAGAGCAATGCGGCATTCCTCCAAGAATAACTGGAGTATGTTTGTGTTTGAGATTTGCAGCGCGCTGTGTTTGACGGTTTATTTACGAAGGGAAAAAAAAACAAAAAAATGAGGACAGAAGTAGTTTGGAAAAAGTAATGATGCAGAGACGTAAAGGATTTAAGAGTAAAGTGTGTTTGTGCAATGATTTGCTCTATGTGTGTGTAACCGCAGGCACGATTCACTGAGCATCTAACTTCTGCATTTCAGTTTCTCAACACTTCAACTTTCTGTAACACGAAGACTTTCCCACAAACGTATTCTTCCGGCTTGAAAAAAAAAAAAAGGGCAAAAATAGGGCAGTAATAGGGCGGTGGGGGGTATCGGTTAACCATTTTCTGAGGTTGGAAAAACATTCCAGGAATACCACGATGCCAAATGTAAACATGAGCACACTTCTGACTCGGACAAGATTAAACGAGCACAGCACAAAAAAGGGAAAACTGCTTGCACACACGTTAACCGTCCCCCCCCTCTCGACCCGTATGTGAGGTCTTGACCCCGTGCTTGTGCGTAAAAGCCGTCCGTATGTTCCCGTATCACGTGGCACAAATAAACAAACCCGGGATGATGTCTCGACACGTACACATTCACTGAGATCTTATACTTTATCTTTAGTGCCTGGAGCTGAACTGATAGAGACGGTGTCGTCTTAGACTTTTACCTCCTGACCTCTGACGTCAAGGCTGCGCTGAAAACTTTTTCCTTTCACAGCGAGGAGATGTTTCCTTTGCAGAAAACACCCTGATAATGATAAAAGTCTTCCAGCAACAACAAGAGAAAAAGGAGGAAAGATTGTTAAACTAAGCTGAGGGACTTTTTCCCAGTTAGTTTACCCCTCTAAGGTTTATTTTTAGTTGCTTTGAAAAAAAAAAGAAGTGCTGGAGGGTTGTATTTTCTCCTAAATGTTATCAGTAGCTGCAGCTCTAAAATTCTTCGGATACCTTATTGTCAGAGGACGCCAAGTTATTCTCCTGCACGTTTCAGGTGCTCTGACGTATGCGCAGTGATCAAGTAACATCCAGTCTGTCGCCATCGGTTACTGTTATCTACTCAAAGCAGCCAAAGTCTGATGCTCAATCAGTCCTACGAGTCCACACGTATAATGATATTTAAAAATATCAAGGAGGTTGTCTGGATTAAAAAAAAAAAAAGAAAAGAAAAAGGAGTGGCCTGTTTTCTTAGAGATTTACAGACAAGGCACAGTCAGATAACAGGAGATTACCTGTTCCTGTTGTTGTTGTTGTGGTTACGGCGCCTGGTAGCACACACACACACACACCTAGGTAATGAATAACCGCTGAGTAGACGGAGCTGTTTGATATTATTAAACTAATCTATAGACAGTAAAGAAAAACAAACAAAACCTGACTTATTCATTTTAACTTAAGTGTAACAGGTTTGGGCATTTTAATCTACTTCATGAGTTAGAATAAACACATATTTACTTAGATTTACTCACATTTTTACGTCTTGATATCTATTTTCTAAGATTAGTCGTGTTCAAACTTACTGTTTACTTTTTGGCTGATGATCCCTTTTATGTTATTGTTTACAACCTCGTAAGATAAATGAGTTTACATCAAAACCAAGCAAATATTTAGACAGATGATTTTTTTTTTTTTTGTAAGCCATTGCAACTGTCAAATTAAGATATAAAAAAAAAATGTGGTAGGTTGAAAATGATTGAAATAGTCTAGTTAGTCTATAAAGAGGTAGATGTTAGCTATAAAACTAGTACATGTGACCATAAACTCAGATGGGGAAACCGTATGTGTGTCAATAAGACATTTCACAACATTAGAAGCAAAATCTCAACTCAAGGCTGGAAAAATAAAGTTAAAACAACACTGCAAAGGTCACTGAACTTCACATTTAGTGTCTCCACATACAACCAACGTTACACACGGAGGTTATATAACAAATATAAATATATTTTCTAAGAAAAACTTTTTTTTGTTTGTTTGTTTCATGTCAACAACCGCAACCCAAGCGTTCAGGTTTGATCACACGTGATGGTTGTGGCAGACCCAGAAAGATGACACGATTTAGGTTGTTTTTAACTAATGTTTTGCTTCTCGGTGAAAAGGAGTAACGTGTACAATCAAGGGGACATGTTGTGTAGCTTACCGTGCAGTCTTACGGTTCTTCTCCTCCTCCGCCGCTGCTGCTGCTGCCGCCGTGACTCCGTGGTGCTTTCTGTCCGGGGGACAGTGAGTGACTCTCTGCTAACGCAACCAAAGAGGCTCCGCTGCGCCGTCAAGATAGTTCACGTCACAGCGAAACGTTCTCCGCCACTTCCCTACACCGGAAGTCATGTCGCATTCGCGTAAACGTTACAAAAACAGGCCGTGGGCGGTATTGTGGCAAACTGGGTGATACATTTATCAGGATATCATGTCACAAATGTTTTAAAAGTGTTAAAAAGCTCTCACGGTACATTTATGTTGATTATTCTACGTTGTGCTATGCTATGCTATGTTGTGCTAGGCTATGCTATGTCTAGCTGAAAATCCTCCCCCCTTTTTCTCTGCCTTACTTGACAAAATACCTTATTTTTAACATACATTTTACACTCAGTTTTATTACTTTTATATCCTGGTATACACTTAATTTATTACTTAACTACTACACTTAAATCTACAAGAGCTCAACCAAGAAAACCATGAGAAATTATCTGTGTTTAATGACTGATATTAATATAGAAATAAAAGAATATGTTTATTTCCACATGATGTTACCTTCATACTTCCACACCACTACATTTATTTGTCAGCTTTAGCTACTCTTCAGCAGAAGATTTGAAAGCAGTGTGTAGTCGGGTCACATTTCAGATGTATATGAGTTGTTGACATCTTCACCAAATTGTGATTTTTACCTCTAAACTCAGTTTCATTTTAATTAATGTTCAAAAAGTCCAAAAACAGAGACAGAGTTGTTTTTCTTTCCTCTCCCATTTAATTATCTCACGACCCCTTAGATTGATCTGGTGACCCTTTGGAGGGGACTGAACCCTAGGTTGGGAACCACTGGACTAAACTAGATAATAGCTCCAGCAGCTATAACAGTAACAGTATTAATAATTTAATGGTATAATATATCAGTCAGAGGGACCATTTTGCTGTTAATACTTATGTCGGTCTACTTTTACTTTAGTAGGGTTTTTCATGCAGGACTTTTACTTGTCATGTAGTATTTTTACGTTGCTGATCTGGGTACTTTCACCACTGACTATACTATAAACATATAGACGCTCCAATCTGCTCAGTGAAAGCTCTTGCTTGGACTTTCTGCTTCTGCTCTGTAAATATTGACTTTCCAGGCAGGCAGACCATTAAATGCTCTGAACACACAGACGACCGTATACAGAACAACCACAACATAAGACAAAAAAATAAAAAAATCAATCCTGTTGTATGTTAAATGGACTTCTTATATAATTAGATGTGGGTTTAAAAATACACCACAACAGACTAGGCTACATTCAGGACCTGGATGGTTGGTTTAACATTATGTTAATTAGGTTGTATAGGGTGGGGATGTAAAGAGGAAAAACTATCCGTTAATTAAACAAAGTTACAGATTTTCAAACCACATAATGACGGTTTAACTTGAGGAGGCTCATCTCAGTTTAACAACTGTAACGTGCAAAAGCAGCTCTTGGTCTACAGTGACATCCAAAGGATCCAAAGTAAACCGCAGACACAAAAATGATCAGTTTGCCAATCGCTCCATAAAGTCTAATTACTGCATTCATGTTGTCCACATTTTCAAGGATTTAATAAAGAAAATATACCCATACTATTGGTACTTAAAACAAATGCTATAGGCTATATTTAGCTGTATGTATATGTAGTTTGCAGTACATTTTCCTCAAGTACTGTAGTCTACTTAAGTGCAATATAAGATACATTTTAAATCTGTGTATAGTAATACATGTTAATGCATCAGTAATGATAGTGCAGTGTTATAATATATGTGCGCCGCCATCCCATATAAAGGTCAGGAGATGATATATGGCAGATGATATATACGGATACGTTTAAAGGGATGTCGGCAGGCTCAGAGAAATTATATTTCTTGGCAAAAAATATGAATGAAACAACAAAAATAACTCAAGCCATAGCAACAAACAAGTACAACCTGCACCCTAACAGCATGCTACCACCTACTCTCCTTCCCTACTTTTAGCCTTTGAGCTTCTCAGTCTCACCTAACTGGAACGTACCATTTACTCAGGTAACCATAGGGTGAGTTTACACTAATACTAAGCCTTCAAGAACAACACTGACATATAATTTCTGCCAGTTTCCACACAGCCACAGCTATGAGTGCACCAGAATAATACAGAATATCATTTACTACAACTACAACTTGATATATATATATATCATATATGATATCTATTATATATATATATATATATATCATATATGATATCTATTATATATATATATATATTAGAGCTGCTTTGTCCTTGAAGCAATGCATCGGTCGTCATACAGGCGGAGCTCTTGGTCCATTTACTCCCACATTCAGCTGCATAGCATCAGTTATTTCTAAAGGTTTTTTTTTTGGTTTTTTTCTCCACCTCGTGGGGTACAGACCGCTATTCCCAGCCCCCCAGGTCCACAGTGTGGAACAACTGTGGCTTTATAAGGGCCGTTAAAACAGCGATAAGGACGCACGCACATTTCAGGGTAAATGATTGAATGAACTGCGGGAACATTTGGAGGAAGATTTCTGCTCCGGATCGACACTTGCAGTAAGTAAAACTTTAATTCAACTTGGGGGTTTTTTTGGGGGGGGTTTTTTGTAACAAGTTGCTTTTGAAGAAACGTGTTGTCGGTATAGAAAATGAGATTTGGTCACAGTCGGTGTTTTCTTGTTTGTTTCATCTTTCCTCTCAGCATCCGGTCCCAGTATATAGTTTATCATTCAACTCTGGATTTTAAGAGATGGTTGTTGTTGTTATCAACTGTTGCATCGAGAGCATCTCTTTTGTAAATCCTGGGTATTAATCCAGGGATTAAACACTGGTCTTTGATAGGATTCAGTATTTCTCTTTTTCATTTATGCAGGATTTTATGATGCAATTCCTGAACTGGAAATCATAGTAGTGGATAGATTGCACATGTGTTTACTTTAGGCTCATGAGCTTTTAACCCTTTAATGTACTAGAGGTAGCAATACATGCCACGCATATCTATATATATACATTCATATTTGGGGGATGGGAGGGTCTGTTTTAGGCTTCCTCAACTCATGCAGTTGGTTGTTGGCAGAGTAATAATGAATTCACTTTCATTTTATTTTTGTTTTTTAGCTAATAAACATCCACACAAACAGAAGTGCATATTTCAAAATTAGGTTTTATACCTGTTATCAAAATATTTTCAACAAATACAAATAAATGGAGGTAACTAAAGTATATAAGTTAAAGAGGTCAACAACACATAAGGCGTACAAAATGAGATGGATAACTGGACTATGTATATGAACTATGAATTATGTATAGTGGCTCATTAAACCAATTAATGCACACAGGAGAAGACAACAAAGACAATAACTGAAACTCAGCCTCTGTCTGTCAGCCCTGCACCTCTGAGCACAGTTAAAATCCTAATCCATGCCTTCAGTGTGCATCTACTTTGCTAGAGTGACACATTTAAAAGGACCCGTGTGAATTAGCACACGCTTCAAGCTCCAAAAGCAAGCTCAGGATAGATCTGAGAAGGGGTGAAGTTATTATTGCTCTCTACCTGAAACCAGTTTACTTCGGACACACCGGAGCAGTCGAGTGTCGAGACATCATGACTGAAGTGGGATTTCATGTGTTTCTGACCACTGCCCTGTCTGCTGTCGTACTGATAGCAGTGGTGGTACTTCTCTGCTACTTCGTCTGCAGACTGGCCGGTCCACTGCCTCTGGGTGGACCTGGCAGGTTCTGAGGCCGTATGACCGCTGCTGGCCTGCTGCATCCGAGGAATGGTAAAAGCGTGCAACTTCTAGCATTTTTGCATTACCGGTAATACAAATACTGTACATTGTTTTGATATACAAGTGTGAATCTGGTTGGTTCAGACATACCTGTTTTTTAATGAACCAGATAGTGCTCGGTACAATTTCCAGCCTGAGCAAGCTGTGACGCAGAGATCTTTGCAAGGAGTTTGAAAGTTATGATATGGTAACGACATCCAACAAAAACAGGCCGGGATTCATATATGTTATACTTATCTTTTTAATCTTGTCGATTTTGAGAGTACAGCACAAATATGTGCACACAACCCCGTCCAGATTCAAGAAAAAGAATTAAAAGATTTTTGTGAGTAAAGTATCAGTATCTGAAGTTTTCTTTTCTCATGGTTGGACGTGTCCAGTCAATCATTTAGTGTTAATCGGCTTTGTTATGGCCCTTAAACCTCTTGGTGCTATGGAGCTCAATCCCCTTAAAATGACCTTGATTATAAGCATGAGAAGGAAAGGAGGAGGGTGTGGATAATTACAGATGAAAGCCTGACTGGCCAGGAGCCATAAGGGCCCCTGTTGTGACTACTTACATTCACAGTGAGGCCTCCAGCTTAACATTACGAAGCTTTGCTTTTGTTTTTCTGAGAGATCTGCTTTCAACAAGTGAGACCCAGTTCAAGTTTGGAAGACATAAAATAGGTCTGTTAGTTGTATTTCGGCCTCCATTCCTAAAGAGACATCTCACCACCTCACCACCTCCCTCCTCTGCAAAGAACCAATACTCCACTGGACTCCTATTTAACAAGACAAACCTGTGGTTATAATGGTCACTTACAGCATGTGAATGTACAGTCTGAGCAATAACTGTGTGAAACCATCACAGAGTAAATAAATATTAGAGTCAGTGTGTCACGAGATGATACAGACTTAATTACTAGTGTGTCCTTTTTTTTTTTGTCTCATAGCTGTGAGGCGACAGCAGACAGGCTTCCTCAGCTTCTCAAAGTGTCATGTTATGGCTGCCTAGAGTTTAACGTCAGCCGCGTAGAGACGACAACATGAAGGTGACGGCCGTGCTTATCATTTGCAGCTGTCTGTTCTCTGGGAGTACGGGAAAGCCACGGTTCCCTGGTAAGTAACTGCATTGATCAGTCGCCGCTAAAAGAAAAGAAAACACTGTCCAGCCTTTTGTCATTCGCTGTTCGATGCATTTTGTATGAAAACACTCGAGACCCTTTCAGGAAGCTTATTTACCATATATATATATAGTAAATAACAGGTATGTATTGTTTAAATGATCACCCTACTGCTCTGTAGGATATGCTTTTCTACTATAAGTCTGTTTAACTGTATCAAGTGTATCAAGACTTTTGCTTGATCATCACAATACAAAGTCCTGAAAAATAGCTGACATGTAAAATAACTTGTGGTCAGCGTCAATGCATAATCTGTCGGTGATGTATTAAGGTGGTTTTACTTTCTGAACAATTCCTCTGATCCCATTAAAAACCTCTATGTATCTATCTGGTGATTCATCAAACCATTTAAAGCTAATGAGACCTGTTTCTTGGACAACACAGATCAAGAGAAGGATCCCAAATTTTGGAACGTGTGGGCCCAGCGGACTCTGAAGAACGCTCTGACGTTGCAAAATCTTAATAAAAACCAAGCAAAGAATCTCATTCTCTTCCTTGGAGACGGTAAGTAATGACATTATGTTTGTTTTGTTTTGTTTTTTTTACATGCTATTGTTTAGCCTGCTGCGGGGAGTTTTCATTTCCAGTAAGACCCAAATTGTCAGTGCAGAACTTTAAACACACTTTGTTAGGTGTTTAAATATGTGTGGATATGTTTCAGGAGAACATGAATGAGATATTTCAATCATGCAAGGTGAATGGATAGTGGGAAACAAAACAACTGTGCAGCCACCAGATCACCGGGCTTGTGTTTGTGTTGGGTCGCTCGTTGGTCGCACAATAACTTTTGTCCTCCGTCTGGCCTCTGCTCTCTCTCTGTTTGGACTATAGGCACAACATGACATTCTTGCGCAGTGCTGCATGCATGATGCTGTCAATTTTTGTCAGACACACAACAGCAAATGATTGTGTCACTGGGAAGAAGAAAAAAAAAGAAAGATGTGGCAATAATCAGTATATTGAGCTGTTCTTATACTTTCCTGTGTTTATTTTTCATTTCAAGCATTCAGTTCACAAAACCAAACAAACTAAATTCAAAGAAAAGTTAAAGATAAACTACATGAGATCCTTTCTATGACCTTGAAAGTATCTGTTTTTGTTTGCTTTTTTTCTTATTTTCCTCCCAGTATCCACTCAGGTCAGATAAACACTGAGTTGTCTCCATCTATGTCTAAGAAGGCAAATAATCTTTCAGTACAATGAACAACCAATGAAAAAGTGTTTACATTTGTTATGTGAATCCTCACCATGCCCCCCCCCAGTAGGAAAACTAATACAATGCTAACAGTTGACCTGTTTTTGATGTTAAGGGATGGGTGTCCCCACTGTGACAGCTGCTCGAATACTGAAGGGTCAACTGAATGGACAAAATGGAGAAGAAACACAGCTGGAGATGGACAAGTTCCCTTTTGTGTCTTTAGCCAAGGTCTGACTCTGTTATTATATCACACAGTATAGCACAATTTATTGATTTTACTGTGGCCATTACTGGCTTCCTGAAAAGATCTGTGACCGTAAACGAGGTCATTTTGAGTGTCATATTATGCCAGCTGTGTTTTATCTTACAGAAATGATGACGAACATTGTAGAGTAGTACAGTACAAGGTGATATTCTAGATTTCCATATTGTCAAATGATTTAATCCCACTAATGTTTATTAGCTGTGTAGCCAAAGCTTGATTAAGGTTATTTTTATCCTGAAATGTTCATTCGTTAGAATGAGCAAAAGCATACTACACACACCATCCTGCTGGCTAAATATGCCTTACTACTAATGCTGCTGCTGCAACAAATCTATATTAATCCATAGCTGAAAATAGTCCCGACGCCCACTATTTACTGCTGTTTGAGTAATGTTTTTTGAGCCTTTGTCCTCATTGACATTGATAAAGAAAAGAAAGAAAATCCAGGATTTCTTAAAAAGTATATATAAAGTAGGAAAACATTTACAAACTAAGTTTTTATTTTGTAATCTAGTGGGAGAGAAGTACAATCTAGACACAACTTTGAATGGTATTAAAGTATGCCTACAATTTATTGAAGTAGTGTGAATATCAGGATGAATCTCATTTCAACGACATTTATCTCTTCAGACATACAACACTGATTCCCAGGTGCCAGACAGTGCTGGCACAGCCACAGCTTACCTCTGCGGGGTCAAGGCCAATGAGGGCACGGTGGGGGTGAGTGCAGCCGCTGTCCGATCCCAGTGCAACACCACAGAGGGCAATGAGGTCACCTCCATCCTCAGATGGGCTAAGGACGCAGGTAGAGACGGAATAACATAACACAAGCCATTTTTTAAGGACATATCTTTGTCTACAGGGATGCAGAAATGTAATTTTTTACAGTTGTTTGCAAATTGCAGAGTGCGTTTTAAGTCTGAGGAAGAATAATTGTGGCTGAAGTTGATGCAAAGTGGGAATATTTGCTCAAGCAAACACTGAAAGTTATCCTCAGAGCAGTTTGTTATTGTGAATTGTGACTAATATTTAAAAAAGGAAAGGTGAGTGTCACAGATAATAAGAGATCTAATTATTCCTCAGTGATTCTGACCTCCTCAAAGCAAATAGTGTTTGTTATCAGGTGACACCTCCTAGACTTATAACATTAGTCACTGGTGGAAAGTATTAAATTAAATTGTTATTCAGGCCAGGGCTGAGCAGTACCATATTATTTATTTAAACTAAAATGAGGTAGCAGTCTGAGTGTCTTCTAAACTTAGAGTAACGTTCCTTCTTTAAGACTGCGTGTGTGTGTGTTCATGTGTGTATGTGCAGGCAAGTCAGTGGGAATAGTGACAACGACTCGTGTCAACCACGCCACTCCCAGTGCTGCTTACGCCCACAGCGTGGACAGAGACTGGTACTCTGACAACGAGATGCCACCTGAAGCAGTGCAGGCCGGCTGCAGGGATATCGCCAGACAACTTTTCGAAAACATTCCCGACATTGACGTGAGTCAAACGTATTTAATGCTGAAACGATGATTCGATTGGTTAGCCGATCCACAGAGAAAAAAAATCGGCAACTATTTTGACAATCGAATCATCGTTTTAGTCGGTCAAACAGCTTCGCAGTTGTTGGTTTTTTTGTTTTTCTTTGTCTTATAGGATTGTAAACTTGGTATTGTTTGGTGTTGTGTTGGTTGTATGGAAAAAGAGGCCTCTGTGGACTCATCCTGCTTATACTGTGGCCATTTGCCAACAAAATGCCACCTGTAGTCCAATTAAAAATCCAAACATTTCTATTTACCTGGGCCTCAGAAATTTTGCCAACATCCAACTAAACTAATTAGCTGAAAGGAATTTTACTGACTGCTCTTGATCATAATCTACAAGAACAGAGAACAGCGCTGCATCTCACTAACTGGATGCCATGTTTCATGTTATGCTCCTCTCCTTCTGTCTTCTATCACATTAGCTCTCCGTTGCTGTCTCTCATTAACTGTCAATCTCTGCATGTCTTTATTTTCTGTTCAGTTCTGGTCGGTCGCGTGTTTTCTCCAGTCCTCTCTCCTCTACCGCTTCAACTGACGCTCATACCCGTAGGCCACCAGCTTCCCTGCAGCTAACATTGCTCCAGAAGTCCTTTCTTTCTCTCTGCTGTCATTAATTTAGATTCACACAAATACCATGTTATAAATGTGCCTGGTTCTGACTTATCAGCTTTATATCTTATTTTTTTTTGTGTCTTCACATATAGTTTAGTTGCAGTAAATACACTGATTACATTACTTGCCCACCGTCATTTAGCTTTTTTTCTTTTTTTAAATGGAAATAAAACCCATTTAGTTGATTTTAACATATCGGCACCCATGTCTATCAAATAAAAAAATACAATTTGTAAAATACTCAATGTGTTATGGATAATTAGTTAGACAACAGACACTACAATTATAAACTTGACGTGTCTGTCTGTCCTGAGCAGCAGCAGTCATACGATAATCGTTCAGAGTGAGTCGCCTGTCCTCCTTCCTGCCCTGTGCTGTAAACACATGTAGCTGATAGCAGCTGCCCTCATGTCTCCCCGGGTCCCAGTGCTTGGTTTTGGCAGAAACTCTCCCACTCTCTGGCCGCTCAGCTTGCTCTCGGTGTGTCTCTCTGTCCGGATTGGCTTAGCCCGGCTGTACACGGAGGAGGACCTGCTGGTGATCCCGAGCATGAATATCTAAAGACGTAACATTAAAGATCAAAGTAAGCACTCTACAGATATTGAGCATCATTGCTGAATATCTTGCAAAAATGTCCGGTGTAATCGGTAACACCGGTGGTGTTACAAGTCTATTAACCGGTGGGAAGATTTCCACACCGTGGCATCACTAACTGGCACATTAATATATAACTGCAAACAAACACAGTTATAGGTGTCCAGAAAGTGGAAAAGAAAGAAAAGAAAGAAACTTAAGAGGATGTTCTGTGTTCTGTTTACACTCTCTGTAATACTCAGAGCATGTGATCATTTGGTCCTAAAACAGATGTGATAATATGACAAAGAAAAAAACATAGTGTATGTTTCTGTTCTGTTGTGGCTTTTCAGGTAATTTTGGGTGGAGGGAGGAAGTACATGTTCCCTAAAAACACGTCGGATGTAGAGTACCCCAACATAACAAAGCACAGCGGTACACGAAAAGACGGAAGAAACCTGGTGCAGGACTGGATTACCAGGATGAAGGATAAAGTACATTTCTTTCCCTTCTCTCTATCTTTGCTCTTCTCATTTCTCTGTTCCCTCTTTTATCTTCCCAAATACATTTACATATTTAGTAGTTCACCAGTCACACTGTGTTTTTTGTGTGTGCAGAAAGGCCATTATGTATGGAACAAGACGCAGCTCTTATCACTGAACCCTAACAATGTGAATTACTTATTGGGTGAGTTTTGAGTCTCAGTGTCGTTATGAAACTCTCACTAAAGTGTAATTGAAGCCAAGTGTGTATGAATCTGCTCTAGGCTTATGTTCTGTGTGTAATATCCTGTTTCTCCTTGAACCGCGCTTTACGCCAGGTCTCTTTGAACCCGGTGATCTGCCATATGACTTGGAGAGGAACTCTGAGATGGACCCTTCACTGACGGAGATGGTGGACGTGGCCATCAAGATCCTGAAGAATAACCCCAGTGGATTTTTTCTGCTCGTAGAAGGTGAGTTTGTACCTCTGTCATGTTGGACAGTCATATTTTGTTCTGATTTTCTTTGCCAGATTTCTGTGAGAACAAAAAAAATGGGTTAAAATAAAATAATAATACCGTAATTAATAAAACAAAGGCCTTGTTGGGTAGTGATCTGACATTTAAAAGCCGTGCTTAAACTAAAGTTTATTCATCCACCCAGTACTTTTGGACTGAGATACACCACTACTACTGACATTTAAATACAACCTTTAATTAAACACAAATGAAATCAACATAAAGATTAGTTTTGCTATTTAACAGTTAACATTAGATCAACGTATCATATATCATCACATCAATAGTCGACTGGTAATAGTTGACTATTACTATAATAAATAAAAAAATAACCACAACAGCAGCCTATGTAGGAGAGTGTTGGTCTTATCATCATTGTTATTGAAAAAAGTACTGAAAAATCTGTGAAAGGCCAGAGTGTGTAGCAGCATGTAAGCCATAGGAAGCACAGGATGTTTGGTGTTGATAACAATGTGTATTTGGCCCAGTATGCTGAAAGAAGTACGCTTACAGTCAATGGCTGTGACAGGACTGACAAATACCTGCAAGTATGTCAATGATTGTTTAGTCAGGCTGAGTGAGCATGACACGGCTGACTGGACCTGTTGTTATATTGGTCAGGAGGGCGTATCGACCACGGACACCATGAAGGCAAGGCCAAGCAGGCTCTGCATGAAGCAGTGGAAATGGACCGGGCCATCGGCCTGGCGGGTCTCCTGACCAGCATCTACGACACAATGACCATAGTTACTGCTGATCATTCTCATATGTTCAACTTTGGAGGTTACACTGTCAGAGGAAACACAATTTTTGGTATGTCATGATGATGTAATAGGAGTTCACATACTGTTTATTTCTTAAAACTTGTGGTGATGCGAGTTAAATTTTCAGTTTCATTAAGTTGTGATATTAAGGCCAAATCATCTGCTTGTCTGCAGGTTTAGCCCCCATGTTGAGTGATATTGACCAAAAGCCCTTCACCTCCATTTTATATGGGAACGGACCCGGTTACAAAATTGTCAACAGTGCAAGAGAGAACGTCTCCGCCACTGACTACCGTAAGTGAAATTAATTTAGTCGCTAGATATATTCTATCAGACATTGAGCATGGATTTTAAATGTCTAAAAAAAAGCCATCTACATCCTTAGTGTGCAATAGCAAGCTAATGCTAAAGTTGCAATATGTAAGATTTGTCCAGAATTTTAGTTTAAAAACACAAAATAACAAAAAGAAGATAACATTAACATGATCAACAGAATGTGAAGGAACAACAGCTATGCACTGTGTTACAGAGATATCTACTGAAGTGAGCGTGCTAACCATGCTAGCTCCGACCCGTCCCGTCTCGTAATACCATTCTGTACCTCGAGAGGCGATAGTGAGTCACTCTAGAGTCCAGTCTGCCCTCAGTTCAACATGAGAGGAAGAACAAGTAGCAGTGGCAGAGACGAATCAGGCTCAAAGCTGGAGTATTTTTCGCTGTAGGACTGTAAATATGTTACTTTATTAAGTTGTAAAATGTTTTTCTGCCGTGAGAGCAGTAGCACAGATTCGCTGTTAATAGTAAACTTTGTCTGAAACAGACCGTTTTAGCTCCTGTCTCTTTACGCCCCCCTCCCAATAAGACCACTCTGTTCTAATTGCTTCTATGTCAACCATGGATGTATTGAGAACTAGGTATCGGACTCAAAGATGCCGCCTGTTCATTCCTATGAAAGTTGCTCAGCACGTGTACCAGAGGCTTTCTCTGGCGAAGTCGGCTAACTTCAGTTTGACTCTCCGCTCACTTGGATGGGGATAAAATTATGGATCAAATTCTAATAGTAAAACGAGTCCTTTTGCAAAAAATGCATTCACCATTTTACAGAAGCTCCTTTTCCAGTGATTGTGTGCAGGAAAAATGCTTTTTGAGCCCTGTGTGCATCGCGTGACAGACCTGGAAGTTGTAATTAAACGGTTTAGCCGAATGTCAAATTGGCTTCACGACCCAGTGCTCATAGCTGGGGGCTATGAAACAAACTATAGTAGTAGTATTACTAACCAAGATATGCAATGGACAATGCTAACACATGCAAAAATTATTAGGAATCAACCTTAGCTACCAAGGCTATTCAATGGACGTATGATTACCTGACAGAAAATGTGGCTGCTTTAAAGTCTCAGAAGTTAAAAACAATAATATGTTGAAATCATCTTCCTTTCAGAGGAAAACAACTACCAGGCCCAGGCAGCTGTACCTTTGAGCATGGAGACTCACGGAGGAGAGGATGTGGCTGTGTTTGCTAAAGGTCCTCTGGCTCACCTGCTACACGGGGTCCATGAACAGAACTACATCCCTCACGTCATGGCATATGCGGCGTGTATCGGCCAGAACAGGGAACACTGCATGACTGCAGGGAGCGGGACTGACGGTCTACGCCCCGTCCTCTCTAGCATTGTTGCCCTTCTCACAGTCACACGAATTCTGTGCTGACCCCACCGATCCTGTTAATAGCACTGTTTTAACCAGTCGCACATTTAAAGATTTTGTTGTTGTTGTTCTAATTTTACTCTGTCATCATGGAACCACTGATTCGGTACTTTCAATGTGTAACATCAGCTTTTAGTCTAATAACGTGAAACATTGCAAAATAACCCCTGATCTACTAAACTGAAAAGTTACATTGCAAAGATCACCATAAAATCAGAGACTGTAGTTGTGATTTGTCTATTGAATAGTTTTTAAATAAAGGTTTTAGGACCCGTTTGACCTCTTTGTTAATGTGAAACCTTTAGGGTTGAATAGATACATTGGCTTTGCGAATATTTGATTGTGTTTAAATTTTTCAAAATGTGCAGATAACAAAATCTACCTCATAAGCTTGCAAAAGATTCCTCGTGTAATTACGGTGTGTTCAAAAAGGATACATTTTTAAATTTTGTGCCGAAACAAGATGCAATTGAATGTACAGTAGTGATGCTCGGATCGTAGTTATATCCGTCTCGTGCAAATTAACGTCATGTTTAATAGCGGCTGGGTTGTGGGTGGTTTAAAATAATACTTAATGAATGAGGAAAATAATAATATTAATAATATAATATTTGAAGACAAAGAGAACAGCACTCGCGTGAAGCCGTCCGTCTTTGATGTTATTGTGTGTCTTCTTCTTCCTCTTCCGATGAATCGCAGCAACATTTCTACAAAGGTACACGCTACAACACCACAAAAGAAGAACTTTTACTTTACATAAATGTTTATTTATTGAAAACCAGCCTGCTTCAGTGTAATATGTTACCGTATCATCACATTTACATATATCCCACTGAGAAAACATGGTAATGTGATCAACTGCGGGTCTCTAAATCGGAGACAATAATTTGCTCGCGTGGGTGGTGACCAGATGATTGAGACGCATTTGTGGATTCGGATGAACCGATCCGAGCATTACTGATGTACAGTATAATTGACAAAGAAGTAAAAAGATGTCATGGATAATATGTCAAACACTTTGTGCATAATTGCAGATAGCACTTGAAAAGCCCACCTACCATTGTTGTGTCCAATAACAGAAGTTGTGCAATCTCTTAACCAATAAAGGAGGTGTTCATTTTATGATAATCTCGTCTTTTTTTCCTATTTTTTTTTTGCTGCAACAATTACCTAAAATGCTCTTTTTACGAGATTTTATTTAGATTTCCTGCATACATAGTTTCCCCCATTATTTCATTATCCTAAAACACTGCTTGTCTTAGTTAATCTCTGAGTACTCTGTATACAATATACAAAAAAAAATAAACAAATAAGTGAAGCAAAACGTTAGAAGGAAGAATTGAATATAGAAAAAAGAGGAGTCTCTGTCATATGAGACTCAATTAAAGGCTCAATTTTAAGGCGTCATTTTGCAAAAGTGCATCCCTTGCACTTTTTTGTACTTTGTACTAGTCTTGTGTGGACTGAAGCATTTCTTGGCATCATGTGGTTACTGGGTAAACAGAAAGACTCATGGTGGTTAAAACATGCAAATGGGAAGTTTATCTTAAACTAAATGAAATCTGCCCACTAGTGTAATCGCAGTATCAGCACACATAATGGCTGCTTGTAATCTGGGACACTTCATGCTTTTATGTAAACTTGCTTTGCTGATAAGGATTTTTCTACCATTTCTATCGGTAGGCAAAAATCGTTTTTTCCTGTAATCCTGTTTTATCTTTTGTATTCTATATGTAGAGATAGATGGCAACGGGTATCAGATTGTATGTCATGAATATTCAAGTGGGCTGTGAACCCCATATGACTCACATCTTGTATTCTCTAAAATGATTAAATAAAACCAGGGCCTCGATCATATCGTGGGTGTATCATAAGTGGTTGCCTTGCCAAAGCTTTGCTATTTATCCATCAATGATAAAGGAAAGCAGTTTAGTTGGAAACAAGGCAGGTCTGTAGAGACACCACTCCAACAATTTCCTCAGGCAAGCCATGGTCTCTGGTGAGCCAATTTACTCCTATCATCATATCTACTTTACAACACAAGTAATCACTCCTATTTATCATTCACAGCAGTAATGTCTAGTTCAAGATACCTGAATCACTGCACATTTATTTGATGTGTGTAGTGATTCACACCTGTCTGATGTTGTGCCAAATGCCAAAATGATAGCTGTTCCTCAGTTAAAGAAACAATTGACCAATCAGAGTCGAGGAGGCCGGATTAAAAAAGGGAAAGTCTCCCTCAGGACGTTATTGTTAACTCTATTTTGCAAAGATTACAAATATGTCAGGCAGAGTTTATGCAAAATGTGTGTCAAGTTAACTCATTGTAACTTTTAACTATTTTTAATCAAAGTTCTGACTGTGTCATCAAAGCGTCACTCGCCACTGACACGCCTGACACCAAGTCGCTCGTCAAACACATCAACTCAATCTCATCAACTCATTCGCAGTTGCTGTGACAGCTCGATGCTTTCCATTTCAGCCTCTGTTCTCTATCTCTCCCCTGCTCTTTGATTCGCCCTGTTTTACTTTGAGTGATGATGTATTATATCAGTCTCTTCGTTTCTATATCAGGGACCCGCTCTTCAATCTGTGACATGATCTCCAGCCCTTTGATTTGCTGTGGGTATGGTTGAATGATTGATATGAGAAAAAAAAGAAAAAAAAGGTTGAAAGTGTTGGGATTCAGAGCATCAGATCAAACTGAGAAAGCAAGAGAAGGCTGACAGCTATAGGACTGCTGTATAAAAGGAGCAGTGAGGCTGCAAAAAGATGCAAATTCTCCCCTTTTCAAAGCAGAGATCCTCTGCAACAAATGGACTTTATGACCCCCTCCTCCTCCTCACTTGGATGATCTAGTTCAGTTGAGTGAATTTCATAAAACTAACTGAACAATGATCCGCAAAGGAATGTGGATTTTACAAGGAAATACACCTCTACTTGTTAGGTACTTTTGTCATTCCCTCTGCACTTTTCTAGGCCTCTTCATTTAATCTCATAGTCTCTTATCATTTACTGCTGGGAAGAGGTGAACATGTCTTAATCGCCCCCAGCTTCCATCACCCCTCTGAGGGCAGCCAGCATGAGCGCTAATCCCTCTGCAGCTAATGAGGGTTGAAAGAATCAGGTCTGGGTCCTGACTTCTGCACATATTTCCATTTGGTCTCACTGTGCCTCCTTCATACAGCCTCACAGTTATGAAGTCATGAATAAAAAAGCCTAAAATGCCCCCAAAAAGTACAGAGAATGAAAACTGTGAGGAAATAAGTGAACTAGAGGGCGAGAGACACCGTAGTGGTCAATTTTATGGACAGAAATAAAAGCCGATAAAGGCAGGGACGGACGTGTTTAGCAAATTAACATACTAATTAGAAGCATATGAAACCCGGCTTTTCACTTTTAACAAAAGATCCAACGTTATCCAATAACCTCACAAGAAACAAACTCCCCAGTTTGAATACTTAAGTAATGGTGTGACCTGTGACGACTGTAATTTAGAGACATTTAGGCTGTAGGTTGACGGCTGCTCACAATTCTTCAGCTTGGCTTGCTGGGGAATAAATAATCGGGTCAGTGGATTTCCACTCTGTAAATGTGACTTCTGCCTGATATTCCCCCCTCAATCTGCTGCGTTCACCAACTGTTAGCCATTGATAAGGTAGCGCTTTTTCCCCCCTCTGCTTTGCTGTCTCTTATCGTACTGTCACAGGGTGTCAGTCTCACCTTCACTGTCACTGGAGCAACTTCAAGCAGAGTCGACCAATAGCATCACAGAATACTGTCTCCGAGGAAGATCAGCTTGTTTCACCTGTGTCACAATAACCAAACATCTTCATGAAAAGCTCGGGATGGCTGGGTGAATTGTTTGTCCACCTCAAGATGACAAACAGGACATGCACAAAATGTAACGAAATAGAGATTTGAGAGAAATTTGTGTTGGACCAAAACATCGAGTTATTGTTTAATGGACCACACACAAGTCAAAGTGGATAAAAGTGCAGCGATTCCAAAGAAAACAGTCGTTTGTATATGCTGCGCTGCGTCTTGTTTTATTTTTTCGGCTTTAGACATAACATGGACCTAAAAAAAAATGAAAATGAAAAATAAATATATAGGAAAAACCGACAGCAGGGATACAGGATGCAGAAAAAAACAAAGGTTTTAAGGGTTTAAGTCTTAACATAGTGTTGACATAAAACGCATTAATCGTGAAATAACAAGATGAGGATAACAGGATGTTTTTTTTGTTGTGTATACAGGGCATATGATTCACAGTGAATCTCTCTTTTCCACGTTTTGTTACATAGATTTTTGAGGAAAATGAATTGAATCTATTTTAAATTAAGACGCTGTAAATACTTTCCATATGCACTGCATCATCTTCCACAAGACCTGGCTTGACCCTCCATGTGAACAAAGACTGACCTTAGTATTTAATTTAATAATGGTTTATCTTGACTTGACGATACTCAACAGTCAATTTTAGGTGATGATTTATTTCCAAAAGATTTTTTTTTTTAGCAAACTGAACTACTTGGTTTGTATGCTTCATCTCGCTGCCTCCTAAGAGCAGAGCTTTGAAGCGAGAGAGAGCTGATCTCTTTTGTAGTCTCTTGGCTCCCATGTAACCCCCTCTGCTCTCTTCTTTTAGCCCTCCTCACACCCCCACTCAGTGTCTTGACTCTTTCACAGCTGCATGCATAAGTTGATCCACATAGCAATGAGGGTAGCTTGGAAAACCCAGTAGAAAGGAAGCCAAGTTGGCCTTTGAGGAGCTTTTTAAGGCACAAAGCATCCACTGCCACGCAAGTCTAATTTATTTGTATTGCACCTTTCATACACAATGGCAGTTAAGGGTGGAATCAGTAGCTGCAGTGACTGATCTCAGGTCATCTGGACCAAAATAACCAAAATCTCCCTGTGAAGACCGGATATTATCACAGAATACCCAAATATTGATGTGATTCCGCTTTGATCCATGTCACTACGATAAATACCATTCAAGTACAAACACGGAGACAACAAGAAAATCAGGAATCGATTATGTAAAAACATGATGCACTCTTAATATCGTACAGATGAATAATGTTTTTTAAGGACACCTACGCTACATGATGGGACATGCAGCAATTATGCCTGTTGGCAGTACAACATTCTCACACTTGAATTAAATAAAACACAACTGAATGAACACTGTGTGGTGTGACTAGACCAGGAAACCAATCACCTAGTCCTCCCTCATCACCTGTTTTCCTCTTCAGTAATCATACGTCACAATCGTGAGCACTAGAGCCAGCTTCAGTCACACGTGATCTGCCATATTCATCTGATGATCAGAGAAGACAATGCATTGCTAAGTACAGTTAATATCCAATTAACCTAATTGGTGAACCCAAATCCCTTCGTCCGCAGGCTGCCGCTGTTGATAATTCCCCCAATTAAAACACGATATCTGGGCCTTTGGCTCGTTATATGGTAATTAACAGAAGGTCCAGTTACTCTTCATTAGAGCTGTTTACTCCTATTTGCTGAATAGCTGAAACAGAGGACTCTTTGATGTGTGGTAATGAGTGACTGTTGAGGTCCTCAAACCACGAGGGTAAAATGTAATTAAGCATTGATTACAATGAAAAATAGAGAACAACAGACACTGAGGTGGGACACTAGTATAGAGGGTTGTGCATTTTATTATTGTACTGAATAATGAGCAATTATTTAAAGAAAAGTTTAGTGGACATGCTAATTATTTGGGTTGAGTAGTCAATTTCTATTTTAACTATCGAGCTCGGAAGAGAATAATAATTTAGGGTCTCCAAAACAAACAGGATTTAGTATGTATACTAAACATATACTGTGTATATATACTAGACTAGACATTTTTCCAAAATAGATTCTTCCTTACAAACTGCTGTGATTGTTATTGTGGCAATAAAACCACAACAAAGACAAAAAAATGTTTTTGTTCTCAGAAATGCCCCTTTTCATGTTGATGTCTGTATTTGACTGAAAGCAGCTAGCGGCCTGCGAGTGTGGGCATTACATGAACGAGACAGAGTAAACAAACACTGCTAACAATCGCCTATATGGACATAAGTTCTCCATGTACAACTCCTGGGAGCAGCTCTTGCAATTTATTTTTGCTTGGACTCGTTCCCATCCTTTAAAGTGACATTATCTTTAGCTGCATTAAATTAAACTGTCACTTTCTCACCTTTGGCACTATTATTTGTCCCGTTCCACCGAGGAGACACTTCAGAAGTTTCAGTAGTGTTTTGTCGTACTCTGGTTATGTGTAAATAACACAGCTAGCCAGGTAACAAACAACCATCTATTCCTATTATTATTCAGATTGAGTGACTTTTTTTCATTGTACAATATAAAGAGAATTGTACTTATTAACCACAGTAAACCTGAATATTAAAATGTTTTGTCATTTACCATAAAACCTGTGGCTCTGACAGTTTTAAGTTGAACTGTCATTACAGAAACTCATTTGGTGACTTATTTACTGTCATGTAAAGGTAAAGATCACATTTGGAGGTATGCAGCTTTCATTACTTTCAAGCATTAATGCTAGGACTTGTTCACCTTTGATCTTAATACACACAGCCAGACTACTGACTTAATGTGCTCGGTTTTTGGTACAAAGATTTTAATCTACAAAACATTAATTAGTCAGATTAATGCTGCCCATTTTATCTAAGTGTTGAACATTAAGGATAAACACCCCCAAACCTTGTGTAATGACTTTTAAATTGAAGATACAAAGTGAAGGATGTGTTTTTTTACTGGGGTTCACCTACCTGATGATCTGTGGAGGATTTCTCCATACCAAACGCTATGAAAATATAGCATGACTCTTTTCCAGAAGAGATTAAGTAACACTAGAAAAAATGTACCAGAGAATCTCACTCTTTCATGGGATTATCAGGATTTTTGCTTGCACATCATGTCAAGCTGTACTCTGTGTGCTTTTCCAAGTCCCCCCCCCAATATAAATAGAGACAGAATATGGCATTGGGAAATACCAACATGCTATACAATCTACAGCATGCTGTGGAAATTGTTTAGTGAATTGTGCCCTCTGGTGGATATTAAGAGGAATTAGCACACTGGACGTTAACTATAGTAAACTGAGATTTGACAAGCAAGTGACGTCCATTGCACAAACTAAACAGAATATTCAATTGTTATTAATGTTATAGTATAGTATTGTTATTATTCTATATATTATTATTGCTACAGTTTATTACTATTTGTTGCAGGATTTTTATGTTGTAGCCGGTCAAGGTGGGTCTATAATGATATTTTTAAAAGGTAAATCATGTGTTTTGTATGAAAAACTTTCAGGTAAATCAAATAAATGTCAAAATAAATGTAAAAAGAATATTCATTAAATAGTTGTTTAAAGATTTTCAATTGACAGTTCACAGTCAGTAAAACAATCAATCAATTTCAAAGAAAATATTTTTAGCACCGGTGTCATCTGTGACACATAAATTACACATTGGTTTAAAATAAGTATGGCCATTTTTTATATATTCAACGGCCAAGTAAATTTGAAAAGTAGGGCTCGTCCGGGATTTGAACCCGGGACCTCTCGCACCCTAAGCGAGAATCATACCCCTAGACCAACGAGCCACGTGACAATTGCACCGTTAAACTCGTAATATAAGCTTAGTTGTAACAAGTGGATACTACCAACAAAAGGATGTCCGACGAGCGACCCGTCCTAAATCATGACTACCTACCATAATTCATCCCAACAGAGAAATTCAACCTGTTAAAAACGACGGTTAAAAGCGGTTTATACAGCCATTACATGCCATGACTGTAGCCTAGCAACGTTTGTGAGTTTCTGTCGTCGAGGTTGAGTCATATCATGGCGGTTATCAAGAGTTCGTAGTGGGTTAAGTGTTTGTTTTAGTACTAAAACAGTTTAAAAAAACTCAAACGTGGTCGATATGATACACAAAATGTACACCGAAGAAGCATTGTACTTACCGAAAACACCTACCTGATAGACCTACTTTGACGAACGTGCGTTGTGTTACAGGTGAGACACTGTGAAAAGTCAATTTAAATATTCACTGGTAGTTACGTCACTGAGCAACCGCCAGAGGTCGCGCGACGTTGTCAAGAAGAAGCTGCAGAGATTCCAAACCACGCGTGAGGTGTTACTCCGCGCTACTTCCGCCTTCGTTTAAAACAGTTTTTTTCCGGTTTACTGCGTTGTTTTTTTTTTGTGTTGTGTTTTGTTGTTGTAATCCTTCTCTGTTTTGTGCTGAGTTGTTTTAACTCCTAATTTAATGGCGTCGTTTTTTCTCTATCTATTACTTAAAGGTGGTTGTCTGAATATATGATCTATGTTATACTTCCTGTTCCAGTTCGTATTATAAATCCTATAATTATCATTATGATAAATAAGGTAATAAAAATAAACACCTGAACCATCACATGAAATTGATTACTTTATCTTTCTAGACATTTATTTGATAGGTCTAATTGTTTGTGTGAGTTAATACAACAGCTTCATTTCAAAATATTTTAATGCACATTATGGAGAGAAACATATCCAGCCATGATGATACAGTAATTGTTGAGGTTGATCACTTTCATTAGACAAGTCCATTTACTGATCCATTAAACTCACATTATTGTATGATTTATAGATCAATAGAGGGAAATTAAACACCACGCAGGCAGTAGTGCAGGATTTAAATGACTGTAAATAGGAGCTCCCTTGATGACTGATAAACCATGTGTGACAGATGATGACTGTGAAGCTCAGCAGGAGGAAAGCAGGTCACAGGTGTTGTGTGTATTGATGTCAGTAATGTCTGGTTGCTTTTTATTTTTTTTTATTTTATTTTTTTTACCACATGTTTGAGGAGGTCTCCTACATCACAACAAACCAGACCAGAAAAAAAGCTGAATATTGCAATCTAGATTTCTGAAACTGCACATGGTTCAACCGTTTTGCAGCTGCACACATTTTTACATTCTCATGTTACCTTTTTCTTTCATTTGAATGCACTTTAATGCCCTTTCTTTTCATACTTCTTTCTTTCCAGTCAGTAGCTTTCGAAAACAGCCGACTCTCAGCGTGTTCTCACGTGCTTGCGTTTATGTGTGTTTGTCTGCGTGGTTGTGTGACTCCGCTCTTGAAACTACAAGTAAAAACTGCTTTCAAGGATGCAGAAAGACATATCTTTATTATATCAAGAATACAGACTCAATAAATTAAAAAAGAATATGAAATCAAGTTGAAGTTGAGTAATAATACAGTGATTTTTAATGTAACTATTAAAATCCAGTGGGTTGAACATTGGGCCACTGAGCCTTGATCCTGTTGGACTGAGTTGTTGGACAGGATGTGGTTCGCGGATGTCCACGGATCCCTTATACATAGAGATGTGGATGAATTATGGAAGTTGGTGCTTTCAGAGGCTCTTGGGCGATGGCTTACCGTAGATGGCAGCCTCACTCCAGACACCCATAGCAGGAGGGGTTTGCACATATTTCACAAGGATCTGTCGGTGAGATGATAAACACTGGAAAGAAACAAAAAAAAAGAAACGTAAATGTGAATCCGACTTAAAATTTTTGTTTGTGCACCACTCAAAGGGCCAGCTTTTCGGTTTTTATGGAAACACTTCTAATACTGATAATGTGATCCGTATCCGTCTCAGTACAGCAGCAGCAGCAAGGGCGCTGCCTGTGTCAAGGAACTTAATGGTCCTTAAAGACTATTTGCACAGCCTTTTTACTGTCTGTCATGATCATTACAGAGCCACTTTATGGTGCAGCAATTACAGGATGTGCATAATACAATATGTAAACAGTGGGATCCATTTGAATGAACTATCTGAAGCCTGCGTCTGTTGTCAGTGTCTTTAATCTCAAATCTGAGAGAGAGTACGTGCCCAAGTAATAAAAATGTAGATTAACCAGCATCCCTAACAGCCTGAATTTCACTTCTTCCTATATGAATTTTCACAAAAAGCCAATAGAGGAGCATTTACTCTTTGTTTTTTGTACAGATTACAAATCAGTTATAATGTGCAAATTAGTGATCTTAAAGGGGGCAGATTTTGTTGCCTTCAGGCAGAGTGAGGCTCGCTGTTTCTTCTGTTAAGATAAACGTAGGCGCTGTTGTTTTTATTTAAGCCAATCAGACACCGTCTCTGTGCTGTAAATAATGCACCAAATGTGTTTTAACAGTCCCCACTAAATGCTTCATTTACTCCTTTGCTAGTGTCTGGCTGTAAATGTCTTCATTAGGAATCAAAGGCCTCGGGGCTGTGTGCCCATTTGGAAAACATTGTGAGATGGTTGTTGTTGTTGTTCATGGGATTTGCTGGCAATAACAAAAATATAGTCTATCGCCGGGTTCATAATTTAATGTTGAATGCTTACATAAATATACATAAAACATCCTCTTTGGTCCTTCAGTGTTATTGGCTTGGAAACCCAGTCCCTCACTAACATACAGTACTTGTCTATGCAACACTCTGTGAAACGTGTTGTTCAGAGATGAATAATGACTTCATATTTATATGTAGATCAGACACACACAGGACACTGTAGGACAGGACAGACTTACCTAGTCTGGAGAAAACAATGCCCGTCCCTTTCGCTTGGCACACCGGTATAAAGACCTGAGGCAGGAGAGGGTTGGCACAAACGGCTACAACGCTTGTTTCAGGGAGGTGAGGACTAACGCGGTCATCTAAATCAATCAGTTCCTTCAGCTGCTTCACTGCCTCCAAAGGGAAGCTCCTGTCTTCGACCTGGAAGTAAAGAGAAAAGGAAACAAGAAGGTCTTTTAATGGGAGCTGTCAGAGTGCTGAAATCACCTTAAAACAGAAGGAAGGATTGGATGGCTTAACATGACTTAACTGTTCTCTTTAAAAACCCTTGGTGTCGACTACTGCTATTTCTAATGTACACTGACATGGTAGGAAAATGGAAAACTGAGTAAAGACAGAGTAAACTGAAAGAAGAAGCTTATCAAACAGTCCTATTGATAAGATAAAAATGTCAACAGTATTTCCAAGAGCAGGTAGTACTCACCTTAACCTGCACGCCTACAGCTCCGCTGCACACACACAGGGCCAACACAAGGAAAACACTGAGCACTCTCATTTTCAGATGATGCAAGATGCTTCTCGGTTTAGAGAAATGTGTCTTCTGTGGTTGTTGCATATCTGCTCTGCCTCTTATAATGTGTTTGGACAGATTAGTGAGTGATTTATTAACAAAAGCACCTGGCAGGGTGACAAAAGTAAAGGAGGTGTGTGTGTGTGTGTGTGTGTGTGGGTGGGTGGGTTGGTTGTCTGGGGGCAGTGACCTCTCAAAGATAACCAAACGCTGGCGGACCTGTTTTGGATCCTCTTTTTTTTAGTTTATAACCACAATCCTCTAAGTTTGTTTATAACCTCTATCGCTGTTGTTTATTCCGTCATCATGATATTTCACTATTGACTTTAGGTGTCTGACTAACGCACCCGATGCCTCAGTGTCACCTAATAAATCTCATCCCTCGCCTCTCTCCCACAGATATTCGTCACAGAGCTGTCTGATAAGGGAGCTAGACAATCATACAAAACTAATCCATATAGATCATTTGTTTCAAATAGCTGTGATACAGTAATTTGTGAATGACGTTTTCCAGATGTTTAGTTACGGAGTTACGTTTAAGTTCCTCATAGTGTGTGAAATGCTGAAAAGCAGTTGGTTTGGTGTCATTTCCTCAATTTAAAAGCCAAATCACACAAGTTGGAGATAAGACACTTTGGTGAGAATGACCGGCTCTCTCTCTGAAGTCTCATAGCCATGTCATCATCATCATCATCATCATCATCATCATCTCATGTCATAGCCTGGAGCTATGACTTATAGGGTGTGAGCTCCAAGATGTTTCGGGAGTCAATCAGTCACAAAATTTAACCATTTCTGACAGCTTCTACCATTTGAATTTTTTTCTGTTCATAACTGTGAGACAGATCATCATCATATTCTGGGACAGAGTGTCGAACTAAAGAGACAGAAGCTAAAATAAACTATCTCTGACTAAAGTGGTGATTAGTGCGTCAACACACACACACACACACACACACACAGCAAGATAGCTGTAAAGTAACTACTATAAAGTAACTAGACGTGTATTGTTCAGACAAATCCATAATGACTGTGGAAGATTTTTTATTGATTTTCATCAATAAATATGTATTATATAACGCTGAACTCTATAGAGGAGCCGGAGCACATTTAAAAAACAATCACCATAAAGATTTAAACGTATATAGAAACTCTATTGCTAAACCTACTGCAGTCTCACTTTAGGTTTAACTATGTTTCCAATACCTAAATTATCATTATTAATTATCAATACCACACTATAATAAAAGGATTCATGGACCAAAAAGCAGTACGAAAAAAGATTCACAATAAACAGTGTCTTCTAGGTCTTTCACACACTGAGAAATAGAATATTGAACTGAAGTAAACTGGTGATATACGCATGAAAATGGAGCGAGAATGATCAAAAGCGTTATTAATAAGAATGATTTAGGACATCACAGACGTGCAGGACATAAAAATCCAGTTCTCAATCATTCAGTGTTCAATATGATAAATAATCTTAGAACCAGTAATGGCAGTAATGATTAAATATGAAACTTTTTGGTAGTGTGTAGGGGTCAGAGGTCATATTTCAGATGTCTATGACTTCTCACATGCTTTCATTTCAATGAGTGTTCAAATTTTTATATCCAACCTTTATTTAAAAGCACATAGTTATAGACAGAAAACACAAATATATTCCACCAAAAGTCAAATATTTCAGGAAAAAGTCCGCAATAATCTTTTGTTTTGTGAAACTTTTGAATACCCATAAAAATGTCTTTTTAACTTGAACTTGAACAAAAAGCTAAAAAAAAACTGAAACTTTGTTAAAAGCCACTTTGGGTAAATATCAGCAGTATCACAAAAGACCACAATTAACAACCCAACGTACAGCTCGATAAAGATTTTATACACTTTTAGCTCATTGTTTGGGGGTTTATGTACACATTTGCTGCATTTGCATTTGTAGGTGCAGTAGGTGGTCATAATGAACACTGCTCAGTGGCAGATAGACAAAGTTAGCGACTACCTGGACGAAGAAAGCTAAAGACCCAGATACTGTGAGTTTTTGAATGATTCATGAAGTGCCATAAACACAACCAAATATATGCTAATTTAAATTACCTGCCTGTTTGTTATGATATTTTTCTGCAGCTTTGAGTATAACACTTTTCCCCACAACTAGTATTACTCCACATCTGTTATGTTTGCATTTGTATTAAAGAGCACAGCGTACATATGGTCTATGAGTAAATGCTTTTTATTCAAAACAATGTCAAGAAAAATGGAAGAAAAAAAAAATCTCTCTTTTTTTTTTAAATATGTATACAAAGTTTGGTAAGATAGAAATGTAACAAATAAATGTAAATTCCAAATATAAAATGATAAAATAAATGGTACATATGCTACAAAGTAACAGTTTGCAAAAAACATACCTCAGTATGTCTGATTTGTTAAATTTTTTTTTTTTTTTTTTACAGTTTTACAAGATTCTGAAACTTCAGGGAACAAAAAGTTATCGTCACACCGTTGCAAGTAAAAAATTCAGAAATTCCCTGAAATAATTTTGAAGGGGAGGAGAAAAAAATAATATAAAATCACAATCACAAGTCATTAAGATGGGCAAGATTGTCAGTTTCTGGCAGGGTTTGTTTAGCAACCAGTGCAGGCTGCAAAGGCGCAGATCTCACAGACGTCCAAGGGAACCATGGCTGAAATAAAGACAAGAAACAGAGACGACACATTAGCTACACCGCTGAATCAACCGTACTTCAGTATTCATGTTCATTACATAATGGCCTCACCTAGTCTGGCAAGAGATGCGGACGCTCCTCTCTGCTTACAGAGGGGCAGGAACTCCTGCGGGAGCAACGGGTCGGCGCAAAATGACATGGTGTTCATCCTGAAGCGTGGGTTTTGTTGTCCTGTTGCACCGCTGCTTTCTACCAGCGCCTGGAGCCTCTTCACAGCCTCCAGGGAGAAAGACAATCCATTCTCCTAAGAGAAAAGACAGATGTCAGGCCCAGTTTACTGCTATGGCAAAAAGATGATGAGAGTTATTTTGGTTTTTTTTTAAAGATACATATCAGAGATGTGTTACAGTTTTAACATGTTTTAACATGCTTGTAGCTGTGGCATTTCCGAGCATGAAATGTCATTGTCAAAGCACTTACTTTGACCTGCACAGCCGCCGAGGTCCAGCCGAGAGCCAGGACGAGGAGAGCGACGGTTGCGATTGCGGCCTTCATGGTGACGGTTGACAGCAGTTTGTTCTTGTAGGGTATTTGTCTCTTGTTGTCGATGTGCTCAGCAGGCGCTCAGCTCAGTGTCTGCTTTCTCTCCGTCCCCAAGCCTCCTTTTAAACAATTCCCTCCTGCAGCGCAGCGGTCACATGACCAGAAGTGCTACAAATGGGAGCAAAGTTTTCTCACAGGTTAATGAGTAGTGACGGGCTTTTACAAGGTTGTAAAGAGGGAATTCGTGGATCCTACTTTGACCTCATCACCTGTCTGATTATGTTTTATGGTTCCTTGACTCACTTGCCTGCTGTCTTGCAGAATTGATCGCACCTCTGTCGGGTTAAACAGTTACCATGTGCTTCGTTGAAGATGATGATGATGAAGCGTCACCAGACCATTGTTAGAAAGTCCTGTTACGCACACCTTGGCCTTCACTACACTATACAGTATATTGCCGATTCCAGAAATATATTACAGAGACATACAGGTTAATTAATTCAATTTGAGGGCTTTTTTTGTTTTTGCCTTCCTTATCTTATCTTACACAGCTAACTGCACCCGACAAGGCTCAAAGAAACCAGAAATAATCAGATGTTATGAGAATATGTTGCACGAAATGTGAGTGTTGTTTCAGTTTATTCGCTTAGATCTGAATAAATTATCCGTCACAGATGTAAACTATGCTGTAGGTCCACTTCCTGTACAAGGAAAGGTGAGGTCAAAGTGACGCTGGGTGTGTAACAGCAATTGTAAAGTCTTCCAGGAACTGGGTGTATCGTAGGTTCAAACACTGAAGTAGATTGCTCAGTTGCTGTAAACAAACATTTCAGTGTTCACTTCAATGACATGACCAACCAACACATCAGCACAGCCAGACATATTGGAGCTGCAGGACTCAAACCTGTGACCTTCCAGTAATGGCACAACTATCCAATTGCTACGGCTCTCAAGGACAGCAGGAGACTACGAAAAAAATCAATTGACTCCACTTATGAGCGGCACCAAGCGTGCACCCATGCACATACACAGCAGTGCAAGGGTGTGGCAGGCCAGCAACACATCTGTGGGGATTTTAATGAGCTCATTAAATGCAATTCTTTACGCAGACCAAGTAAGGATGTGTCTATCTACCCAACAGACCCCAGATGGCATATTGCAGCTCTAATTTCTGTCAGATAGAGATGGCGACTGAAGCAGAAAAATCTAATTGTGAGACACTTTGTGCTTATTATTTAATTAGCAATGGCTGATGTTGCGATATATGAGGTGGTTTTAGACAATAAAGGATACAGCTGGCGTTATTTGTATCTGTTTTTAATGGTCAACAGTGAAGAAACCTCAAGTAATCTGTGCCAAAAAAAAGTAACTAATGTGTGTGTTGCCACAATCTGATATAACGAATGTGTCATTGTGTATTTTGAAGGTGTTTGTCTATTTTCATTTTATTTTTCATTATTGTATTATTTTATTATATGTTAATCAATGCCATTTATATCACTGGGGAAACACGGCTCAGTATGAATAATAAATAATCAGCACTAATTCATTTTTTTTTTTTTTTACAACACCTTTGCTCTTAATGTCTTGTTTATGGCATCTTATCTTTTTTTCTGATTAATATTGACAACTATATCATTGAACACGTTTTGTCAACACTGGTCAGTAAAAACCTCAAAAGCTAACTCTTTTCTTTTTTTTTTGTGTGTGTGTGTGTGTGTTTAGCTCACACATAGCGAGCGGGCTGCAATAAACGAATATGTAAATATGTCACCCATGTGTCAACAAACAATCAAACACTCTTGACATGTTCTTGCGTTGCATCGCTACTGTTGCAGCTGTAAAGCGGCGGATAAAATTGTTCTGACATCATCACACAAAATGACAAGAATTTGATCGATTTGGGGTCCGATAACAAAAAGCCTAGAAGAGTCACACGATTGAATTATTTTATCCCCATTCAGGTTAGCAGAGGGTTAGATCTGAATACAAACTTCCATTTGCATCCATAGTACATGTTAATACATAAAACTGAATAAAACCACAAACTAATTACTGATCACTAACTGATACATTCATGATAATTAGACAGTCCCTGGACCCCCCATGTGGGTCAATGCTGCCTTGCCTGCATGAGTTTCCTTTAGTTCACTCCCACAGTCCAAAAACAAACAGGTCGAGTGAATTGGCGACTCCAGTGTGAATGGCTGTCTGTCTGTATGTGCCTCTCCCCTGTGATAGATTAGCAACCTGTCCAGGGTGATCCGGGATACACTTCAGCGCTGTGTGACCCAGCACAGGATAAGCAGGTATAGATGACAGATTGATGAATAATAAAAGGATAAAATAGTGTTTGTAGCCTGTATTAGTCATAATTTGTTGCACTGTGCGCAGGTGGGAGTAGTATATGACACTCAGATTGCTTTGTCAATCAATCATCCTACAGTAATAACTTCAGATAGATAGACAGCGTGTTGAAATCAAGCCCAACAGACTCCCATAAAAGCAGGGAGGCTTTCAGGACGGAAATGTGTGGGTGGTACAGCAGGGAAATTTTAAGTATGTGGAAAAATATTCATGATCTGATGTGATTTATTGTTAATAATTGGGGGACAGGAGATTTGGCTCATTATATGACACTTCACTGCATTAAATAACCTCTGTTCATTTCAACTGAAACAGCTTGCAAAGCTCCTATAGAAGCTGCTTATAGAGTTAAAAAGAAAAAACAACAACTTTAAAGCTAATTAACTTCATGATTTAAAAGAGGTATTGATTTTCAAGCCACCGTTGGTACACACTTGTCGAAATGTATCCCCAAACCTGTCCATCACTGAGCCAAGAAGTGAAAAATAGTCTCCAAGTCATCGGAAAAAGGGCGATTTTTTTCAGACAGGTGAGACTAATGACAACCATTTAGGCTGGAGGCAAGTAAATTATCAGCCTGGGTGTGAATAGAAGTGTTTATCTCAAAGTCAAAGTGAACATCTGTCAAGTCGCTCAGTAAACATTGACCACCATCACATCATTTGCTAAAGCTGAAGTGGTGACCTTCTAGGTAATAATAATAATCCTTAAACTGCATTAATTATTTTGACCACATGGGGGAAGCAAAAACAAGCACAACAAAAACACAACACGGTCTGCTTTTAAAGCTGTTACGGTGAGCATGTTAGCAAACAGCTGCTTAGCTTCACAACCAGCGGACAAGGGGCAATATTAGCATTCATTTAAAGTGATGTTTCTGGGCACGTGAAGTCTAATATTCACTTCACTCATTTTGGTCTCCTCCAACTTTGGGGGGAAATTGCAAAATATTACTTAGTCGCTAACTTTGTTTGCTGTTTGATGTTGTAGTGTACAGTTGGAAAAAAAAAAGTCAAGGAAAAAAAAAGAGTAAAAGTTGTAGGCTGTAAAACCAAAACAATTAGCTGAAAGATGCTAAAACCCTCTGTAGAACTGAGGGAAACCAAGCTAGGCGTTTGTCATGTTACATGTAGTCATTTAATCCCTTGTTCATATAAAAATACTAATTAATACAACTTCAAAGGTCCAATATGTAAGAATTATGTACAAATTTCACTTTAAAATATTCTAAAATTATCAACAGAATGTGAAGATATAACAACAGTAATCTACTGAAGGTAGCATGCTAACTAGCTAGCCATGGCCCGTCCTGTCTCGTAGTCCCTGTAGCGTCCAGCCTGCTTTCAGTCCAACATGACAGGATGAAGAAGTAACGCTTCCTCGTCTGGGTCAGATTTATTCTATTTATTATAAGCAAACACTAGCTGAACATTAGCATTACATTTTTAAAGCTATCATACATAGTCAAAGTCCTAATTACCTAGTTTGCTAGCTAACATAGCTCTGGTAATGCACTATTGATTGGGCGCTAATGTAGCATAGCGTGACGTAACAACTTTTTGGTGTTGTAGTATGAATTCAACAATTTTTACATATTACACACAATAATAGTTAATCCTTATCTTATTTTGTATATGTTTATCTTATCTTGTATGTTTTTATATATGTAATAATTTATCTTATACGTGCTTATCTTAAATGTTGTGTCACTTACTCTATGTGAAATTTATTTTATTTGTAGGATAAATATGAAGCTACAGCCAACAGCTGATTAGCGTAGCTTTAGCTTTAGCTTTAGCATGAAGGCTGAAAGCTTGAAAGTGTAAAAACAACACATAGTTTTAATGTTATGTTAATTAATTGTTTTATTGATTTAATAAGCTTATTAGTGAGCTTTAGAAATCTCGGTAGATGTGTTTCGTTTTTCATGTATACAATATGATTATATGATTCTTAATGACTTACTTTGGTATAAGTGATCTACTCTTATCTGAGACAAATTGTCCCTGTAAACATGTTATGTCATCACACGACCAATAAAGAGATAATGAATTGTACTCAAACAGCAACTATACACTAAAATGCCAAAACACTTGAGCCAAATGCTAAAACCAATGAAGTATATTTCATCCTTTTTTATATAGAAATACACGTAGAAATGTCAACTGCAATAGTTAAAATACACAAGGAATATGACTCTGTTCTCATAGGTCACATAACACAAGACAAAACTTAGGAGGAGAATATAAAGAATAAACTATACAGTTTATTATACAGTAAAGTACAAAAACACTGTTGGTATTCCATAAACTAACAACAAATGTAAATATTTACTTCTTTTTTTTACCCTTTGTCTATATTTCCAATAGTCTCGTTGCTAATCACGGATCTCACGCTTTCGTTTACACCTTTATTAGACGAGGGCCAGCAGAGGTGGCTTTACAACAATGCCATAAATCAACAGGAATGGCTGGTTCACTTCCTGCGAACTGAAATTTTAGGAGATTTATTAGTGTCAGATTTAATCCTCACCAATAAATCACGTGTTGTTTATATCACCTGAAGATGGGACGTCATACAGGTTAATGCCGCATCCACTGCCAGTGTTCCCATTGCGTTGTCGCCCACTCACATCTCCTCAGAAACGCAAAAATACATAAAATATGTATCAGGAAGTATTCATTGTTCTATGTGATAAAGCAGCCAAAGCAATTTTTTGAATAAATTGGATGATTGTTTAACTTTAACTTCAAGTTTAAAATACTTTTATATATTTTGGTTTATGACCAAAAACCTGCAAAACTAATGACAATTCCCATCAGACTCATCATATCCTGATTCAACATTGTCATTGTGAGCCACCAGCATACACTCCTGTTTATTCATTCAAAGGAAAGAGATTTGAAACATGCAAATGTGTAGATGTGTAGAAACAAATTTATGAAAAGCCATGACAAGGCGTAATCATGATCTCAGTTACGCTTTTTTCCCAGCCATGTAAATATAAAGTTTTATTATACTCTGATTAGAGTTTACAAGCAGCGATTCCTCCTTCATTTCTATTTTAAATTAACAAAGAAGTCATTAAAGCCGCGCTGCTGAGAATTCATTATAACATATTTAATCTTTAATTATAAAAATGATTATTATCATGGGAGCGTCTGCAGTTATATATTCATTATTCGTGCATAATTCGCTGCTCTGTAATATTCCCCTTACATTTCCAACTAATCTATCCAAGTCTATCCAACCTTATCAAGGCCCTAGTGTGTTATTCTAACGTCAAATAAATTCAGTTTCAAATCTGGGTTAAAAATGCTTTTATTTTGTTATGGTCAAGCACTGTGTCCGGCGTTGCCCTGGTTACCGACCACACACACATACACACACACACACACAATAAAATAACAGCTTTTATTCGAGATTGTTATAAATCCCACTAAAGCTGTTTAAGCATTTGATGTCTGAAGTATTATATGAGCATCTGCACTATTTTATTGAGGGAAACACAGCATGCTTCACGCCATGTCGACATTGTCGACCGCCACATACACCTTGTTTTATTTTCAGGAAGACAATGATTGTTTTTCTGTAAATCATCACCCCTTTGATTGATCACAGTGAAAGGCCCAACATGTCTGTACAGTACGATAAAGATAAAAAGGCACTTTAGGAGTACTTATGAAAGACCTGATATGTAGGAGGAATAGCCCTGCTTTTTATTTATGACACGTTTGTGGACTAAATTGTGTTTCCTGTGATTTACTACTGATTTATGTAGTTCTGCTTCAGTTTGCAGAAAAATGCATACAATATGATTACGCTGCACAATCCAGAACATACAGCTATAACAGCCATCTGGCTGCATCTGCATCTGGCTCTAACAAAAACCATTGAAAACAGCTCCTGACCAAACGTAGGCTTACACACAGTTACCGTGTTGGTTTAATCATGTGTCAGGTAACATTTCACCTGCACTTACAGGTACCTTGACTGTTAAATATAAATCTTTTTTGAAGCAACTCAGCTGACATAACGTCACTGTCTTCACTATGGAGATGGGCACACAGTTACAACCTGAACTAACTGTGCCCTCTGTTGGCAACCTGAGGTGTAAAGGGCAGTAAGTGAGTCAATGAGACGGACACATTTCTCCATTTAAATCTGCTGCAGCTTTGAATGAGAGCATGTTGCAGATCATATCAGATTAAATCAGTATTTCAAAGGTAATCTGGATCTTTTTTAATTGTATACTTGTTTTTCTATTGCTGTGTGCTGCTTTTATAGCAAGAAACATTTTCTATTTTCCAGTTATAGAAGCATAACTGGCTCCTGTGTACTAATTAAGTTTTGTTTTGCTTTTGAATTCAGAAAATACATTTACTCCCTGCTCATATG
Organism: Pampus argenteus; assembly: GCA_036937835.1. Taxonomy (NCBI): domain Eukaryota; kingdom Metazoa; phylum Chordata; class Actinopteri; order Scombriformes; family Stromateidae; genus Pampus; species Pampus argenteus. The sequence continues at coordinate 4,728,909 of CM072863.1, read as the reverse complement.
GACACTAAACAAATATCACTTATCGTTTGATTTGATGGCGCCGTCTTCATCACAAATTCTGAGCAGAGATTATAAATCAATGCAGAAAAGAACATCTCTGCCAAATACCATAAACATACTTGGTATGTCTTCCACATACAAAAGGGCTACACAACAAATGGCTTATATTCAGCATTACAAAATGTTGTAATGCACCTAATTATCCTGTAATTTATCCTGCAAATTAATGGGAGAAATAAACAATTTAGATCCATAACTTTGGTAGAATTAGGTTTCTGACAAATGACTTAACTAATTAATAAACACAGCAGACGGTGTTATGGATAACAAACAAACAAAAAAGCCATAAATACTAACAATAATAAAAACATCCTACATATCACTCAAAGAAGTCATAGTCTGAGGTGAGAATAGATATGCTGTTCACATCATAACGATGCAGCCTGAATAATTACACACTCAGAAATGCAGTTAGTCTATTTAAAATGGACATGAAAATGTTGAAAGAGCAGATTAACACACACACACACACACACACACGTCTGTTTTAGGGTCAAACGGACCAAATCAAACAGATAATGTAATGCATTATGTATGAATGGACGCTCTGAATTTAGAGGAGATGTAGACGTAGCCTCTGCTGTCTGAAAGACGACAAAAGATCCAACTGTATCAGTCGAGTGCTTAAGGTCAGTAGATATCAATGAGGTAGTGGAGGTTGTTCAGCCATGTAATATATATATATGGTCTTTACCTATATACAGACTAATTGTACTGTAATACTGCATTTTATCCTTTTTATCCTTTAGCTGTGTTTGTTTGCAAGGTAAACAACCGCAGGAAAATGCAAATTGAACTTCATAAATAAATAATAAATTCTCTGCACAGCAGCTTCAATCAAAGATCTCTGTGGTCGGAAGAAAATGTCATATTAGCCTATTGAGAGCAGGAAGTTTGTGTAATACTACACGTACAGTACAGATGGAGTGAACTACTGTGGTGTGAATTTACCAAAAATAAATAAATAAATCTGAAATCTGCTTCTATTCCAAAACTGCTGAACATTTGATTTGGTTTTAGATGGATGTGTTTTCCACATTTAAAGCTTGTTTTTTATTGATAAATATGAAAGTTGTATACACGTTTTTTTGGGGGGGTGTTTTAAGAGAGTAGCGAGAAGACAAGAAACAAAAGTCTCCTGTTGGATCTGAACCAGGGATGCTGTGGATCATCTGTCTATGCATCTAAAATGTAATCACTTACTTACATTATTAGTGATATTAGAGTGATTTTTCATTCATTTATTAGACAACAATGTCAAATGGTTTCGAATTGTGATTGCTGTTTTTCTTTGTCATATATGACAGAAAATTTAAATATCTGATCAGACAAAAGAAGCAACCCTCAACCCTGACTAGTCTCCCCAGTCCAAACGGTTCAATGTTGGTTTCATCAGCTTATACAGACAGGTGTGTGCCTTCCTATAGAGCTAAATCTGTGTCAATCAATCAATAGATAGATAGATAGATAGATAGATAGATAGATAGATAGATAGATAGATAGATAGATAGATAGATAGATAGATAGATAGATAGATAGATAGATAGATAGATAGATAGATAGATAGATAGATAGATAACTAACTTATATAACCACTCTGCTCAAATAGATAAATTATTAATATTTCTAGGTCATGAAAACACTTGCAAGACTAATATTCACAGCTTTTAGTGCAATAATTTACAATTATAACACAATTAATGTTTATTTTTGCCATTTCTTGCCTTTTGTTTTTGTGGGTTCAGACTATGTAGGCTAAACGACTTAGTCTCTCTCTCTCTCCTCCTGCTCTCTCTCTCTCTCTCTCTCTCTCTCTCTCTCTTCTCTCTCTCTTTCTCTCTCTCTCTCTCTCTCTCTCTCTTCTCTCTCTCTTTCTCTCTCTCTCTCTCTTCTCTCTCTCTTTCTCTCTCTCTCTCTCTCTCTCTCTCTCCTCTTTTTTATTTATTTATTTATTTTATTATTTTTTTGCTCCTCACCACTCATCTCCGTCTGATGGAGACGTGGCTGCATCGCTGTGATCACCACCACCACCACCACCGTCTCTGCAGAAGCGCCTCCAACAACTTTTGCTTTGCGCTTAAATGTTGTGTTAATGGGCCTTTATTTGCACAGTTTGCTTCCTCGTTTTCCAGCCATGAAGACGCAGAAGAGGCTCGCGGACAAGCATCGACACGGTGAGCTTTATTTCTAATGGAACAAAACTTATAACGATATATTCTGCATATAAACATCGTATTTGCAGTTTTTTTATTGACTGATGCTTATAATAAGCACAATCGACATTTAATCAATCTTAAATCTTTAATTGATAAAAGTAATATTTGATATTTTGTGTGGCAGGTGTTACATCACACAGACAGGTTTGATTCCCAATAGAAATATTAGAAAAAAAAATGTTTCTAATAAGAAATATTTCAAGCATGCAGCACACACCACGATGCATGATAATTAACCTTCTAGTAGAAATCCTCTATCAGAGCATTGTGTGTAATTTTAAATGATGAAGAATGATTATAACCATATTAGTAAAGCAATATTCCTCACACCTTTTTAATCTATGAATAATAATTACATTTTTTTTCCCCACTGCTTTGTTTGTTTTATTTATCTGTGCTGTTTATGTTTCTTTTTAAAAATGGTGTTAAATCAATCTGTGAATAAGATTCCTGAACCTCAGGAGCTTCATTAACACACTCAAATGCGCTTTGATTATTATGAATTATGCATTTCTGCAGCAGGCGGTCCTGCCGTTATCAGGTCAATATGTTAATGCCTGCTGATGCATGATCTCTCTATAAATGCAGCATCTGTTGTTGTTTTTTTTCTGACTTTTATTCTTACTGCAGCTGAAACAATGAGTCAGTTAATTGATTAGTAGTTTGACAGTAAATGAACCGGATAAGATTACAGTAAGATAATCGATTAATCACTTCAGTCATTTGTTTTTAAACAAAAATGCCAAAATGTTATCTTTATTTCAGGTATTTCTGGCAGTCATATGTGATTATAAACTGAATATCTTTAGGTTTTGGGCTCATCTCTAGTCTATGGAAATTCAAATATATATATCTTCCCTTCTTTCTTACCTTTTATAGCTAAATTAAGACACACTAGACAGTTATTTGAAAGTCTTCAGTTAAATTATAATTAGGTCTCATGTTTTGGTTTTATTTGAAACATGCGATTTATACAAAACAAGAAGAAATAGAAATGTTAAAAAATGTAGTGTGAGCCGTTAAATCAATCACATAAAATGATCCTGTCGAGTAAAAACACCTTCATCTCTCTGTTTTGTCTCTTCATAGTCGACCCCCGGTCTTGAACGAACCCAGAAAGCTGCGCACAATGTGTTGACATCTCCAATCCTCCATCCTCCATATTTCCTCTCTAAAAATGGAGCTCTCTTTGCAGGGCTCCACTTCAAACTCGTCCAAAGTGTTTCACAATACCAGCACACCTCTAAACGTTACTGGGAACCACACCAACAACCAACTCACTGAAGTCAACCTCTTTGAAATCCTGGGTCCAAAACGATCTCCCTTCTCCCTCTATGTAACCAGTGTTTACCTTTTCATCTTCCTCACTGGCTTGTCTGGAAACCTGCTCACGTGTACAGTAATAGTCAAACACAAGAAGATGCGTAACCCCACCAACTTCTATCTGTTGAGCCTGGCCATGTCGGACCTCCTCGTGCTTTTGTTCGGGATGCCCCTGGAGATTTACGACTTGTGGCAGAACTACCCGTTCCCCTTCGGCGAGGGCGGCTGCTACTTCAAGACCTTCCTCTTTGAGACGGTCTGCTTCGCCTCAATCCTTAACGTCACCGCTTTGAGCGTGGAGAGGTACATAGCTGTGGTGCACCCCCTCAAAACACGATACCTGTCCACTAACCAGCACGCCAAGCGGGTCATCACCGTCGTGTGGGTGGTGTCGATGCTCTGCGCCATCCCCAACACCTCACTGCACGGCATCTTCTACCTGCCGGAGAGAATGGAGGAGTCAGCCATATGCACGGTGCTGAAACCTCTGTGGATCTATAACATGGTCATGCAGATCACCACTGTGTGCTTCTATTTTATACCCATGATGGTGATTAGCATGCTGTACCTGGTGATGGGACTTCATTTGGGCAGAGAAAGACAGCAGCACAGTGGGAACCTGGGAAAGAACTGTAGCAGCAACACTCGAATGAAGATCAGCATGGAGAACGGGCGCCGGAGACAGGTCACCAAGATGCTTTGTGAGTTTTGTTTTGTTTGTTTCTCTGTCTCTCTCTCGGTGTCTCCTCAGTAAACACGCTTTGAAAGCAAAATCCCCTCTAATCTGCATTATCAATGCCAAAACATGTTCAAAACAAGACAAATCGCGAGGAAAACACAGAGAAAATAATGACAGGGTATCGTTGGTTTCTTGTATTGAACATTTTTGCTCTTAAAGGAGCCTTTTTAGTTCTTATTTAAGCACGGTTCTTACATAGTATAAGATTACTGATGTATTCCTTTCTTCCTTATTATTATCAGACATATCCACCATCTAAAAACACTTATAAGGAAAGAATTACTGGTATTAAATTCCAGTAAGTTAAAGGCTCTGAAAAGCTGTTTCATGAATCAGTTTCTCTTGTTTCTAAATGACAAACTAAACATGTCGGTCTGTAATGTATGTTGAAAATGTGAACAAAAAGATGATTTTTCTAACTTTTAAAGATTTATTGAATTTACTAGTAAAGGCATTTAAAAAAAATCCTAGAAATAAAAAGTGAACATGCATCATTTTAGATATTTTTGCTCTCTCTAATCCAATCTAGCGATTGTGGTGGCCGTGTTTGGAGTCTGCTGGGCACCTTTCCATATCGAGCGGCTCCTGTGGAGTTCCATCAGCCAGTGGACCGACTTGATGCACAATATTTATCAGTACGTCCACATCCTGTCGGGCGTCTTCTTCTACCTCTCCTCAGCCGTCAACCCCGTCATCTACAGTCTGCTCTCCACGCGGTTCAGGGAGTGTTTCCGAGAACTCGTGTGCTCCCAGACGGAGGACAACAGCTCTGTCAGAGACTCGCCACCTTTCCCTACGATTTTACTTAATCCATCTGTCTCGAGCACAAGGGCTCAGGCTGAGGGTAAGGACTCCAATGCTTTCATCCCTTTGCTGTCTCCGAACATGACACTGAGCATTGACACTACAATCCTCACATGTGCATGCATAGAAACAGCCTGCAGTACCTCTGTGTCTTAACTGAGATTTGATTCGAATAGGCTCATATTTACCACTCTCATGTCTGAAAGGTAAATTATGGCTATTTTAACTAGAAGATGGTTTTTTGCATAAAACAGGAGGAAACAGCTAGCCTGTAAAGGCCTGTAAAGATGACAAATTAACACGCTATCTCATTTGTTTTAAAAATAATGAGCAAGTTGGGGTTTCTCAGTGGGTTATGTGCAAGACTATTATATTTTAATAAGCAGTAATTCCCATTTTTGTATGGATTAAGCAAATAAGATGCTTAATCAGATAAGTGCTGGTAGCCTTTTGATATAGATCCAGGCTAGCTGTTAGCTTAGCGTACTGACGGATAACGGGATAACGCTAAGCTAACTGGATGCTAGCACTATCTCCATAATTCCCGTACAGACATGAGACTCTCAGCAGGAATAAGCACACAGTGTGTCCCATTGGACTCACCACATGTCATTAAAGAGCGTAGACAGAAATGTTTGATTTGGTTGATACTGTTGAACAGTGCCTGCATATTCCACCTGCTGTCTTACTGTAACTTGTATATGCCTTACATAAATCCAGAGGAGGGAAGAAAAAAAAGGACAGTCGATGATAACATGTTGTGTACTTTATTCTTCCTGTTCTTATTTGGGCAATTGATGTGTTGCTGTGCAGCAAAATAAGGTAATCAAATATCTCCCAGTGTGTCAGTGAAAGTTGTAAGCTTGCATTGTCTCTCGTCACACGTCCAGCCGTCACGTACAATACATGATTTTGACTGATTGTTAAGCTTTTGTTTACAGTGATTGCAAAAAAAACCTGATTATAGCTGTTGTGCGATGCCTAATCTAAAAGCTACACAAATAAATGTTGTCCAAATGTAGCCGTTATTTCTCAGATTTATGTTAATGCCTTGTCGTTATCTGATGTTTTGCTACTTCGATGATTAAAATATGATGCAGCATAAAGCGGGAGAGTTTTATTCGTCGTTGTGTAATTGCTGCTTTGAGGCCTCATGTGACATCTCAGCCAAAATAAAATGCGTGTGCATGAATGAAAGTTTTCAATGTGTCACCCGTATCAAAATGTAGTAAAGAGAGTAGATTTCGCTCCACTCGTTGCACCCGACGCTTCAAGACTAAGCAACATTTTTAATATTTATTCCATTTTCATCCCATCTTCAAACAGGCAATGTAATATAAAAGAAAAAAATAAAAATAAAAACACCAGCCATCGCCTTATGAGAGTTATTTCCGTCCGCCTGAATCTGCCACCTCTTGCAGCAGTTCAAGCAGTGTATTGTTGATATTGGTATCAGGATGAATTGGAGTCCACTAGCTACTAAAAGCCTTTCTGTCCTTAATGACCTCTTATTGAGGAGTCAAAAACATCTCAGTCACATTTAAGTGCATGAAATCAGCAATTCAATACCCATGGCAACATGATGATTTAAATAGAAGTGGTGGGATACAGTAGTTTATAACAAAATAAATAAATAAATACAAATCCTTCATGAAATGAGTGGTGGGGGGGGGTATGTATGAGCCGAAGAGTTCGTGGAATTGCAATTACCATCCAACGACTGAAAATGAAATCTATATGCATATATTTATGATAATGACCTATGATGAGAGTTTGCTGGTCTTCTGAAGGACAGAAAGAAACAATCAAATAGTTGTGTAAATGAAGGCAGGGAAAACACAAGCACTGTATCACCACAATGTGAATGTTGTTGTGAAGGGCCAGAATAAGACAGACGGAGGAATGAATTCATTCGTTCTTCATACAGCCCGGCGAACGTCACACCAGCCTTCTCTGTGCTAAATCAGGAGCACAATTTCATTTGTGACCAGTGTGACCCCCCAACTTTTCCATTTGCTTTTTCAATATCCACAGCCTCCTTTTTTTGTTTTGTTTAAAGCCCATCACATATCCCACGGACCCACCATTTGTCTTTTAGGCCCCAATTCAGCCTGAGAAGGTCGGCCTGCGAGCTATTCTGACCACATTATACGTGTTCAGTCCTGGTGCATCAAAACCAGGAGACAAACCTCGCTTATCAAACATGTAAAAGTTAAATAATTGGCCATCCTGGGCTTCCAGGGACACTGAGGCTGTACCAACTTGTAAAACACAAGGGTACTCTTTTTCAAACACCACTCTGAACACACGTTCAACCAGGTAGTTGAGCTTTATTGTCCTGTACTTTTCTGGGATCAGCTCTTCAATCTGGGGCCCAAACTGCTGCATGATCAGAACTCCCTCCGGCCCGACTTTGATCTCATAGAAGGTGATGTTGCTGTAGGTGAAAAAGCCGACGTAAGGATCCGGGTTTGGGGGCGCAAAGACTATTTTCTTGGCCTCTCTGAAGGCTTTTTCTATGGCTGGGATAATGTGGCTGTAGGCTTTGGTTACCACATCCTGGTTCTGAGACCTACTTCCAGCCATGAGCACCACCAGGCCGAGCTTCAGTCTTGGCACTAAGGAGAAGGTGGCCGAGTAGCCGTCCAGATCGCCATCTTTTCGCACCATCTCGTAGCCCATCAGCTCGTTCACCTCCCACGGCGTCCCAGTACGGTTGGCAAAGTAGTCCTTGTCACACCTGAAGAGCGGGGTCAACATGATCTTCAAGGAATCTGGCTCCAGCAGCTTGCGGTGATAAGCACCCAGCAGCATCATGGCGAGCTTGGCCAAGTCTGCCGTCGTGGAGAACATCTGACCTGAAGGCCGGTACCAGCCCAGGTCATAGAGTGGGGCTGCTTTTCCATTGGAGTAAACTCCCACAGCCATCTGGCTCTGGAGCCCCGGGGTGACGTCGAAGCCGGTGTCCTCCATCCCCAGCCGGTCCAGGATGTTGTCTGTGATCCACCGCTGGTAGTCGACGCTGGCCACTCGTTCGGCCATCACATGAGCCAGCAGCGAGAAGGCGAGGTTGCTATAGTGACATCTGGAAGGAAGGACGATAAAATTCTCAAAATTAGGCTTGTTTGGGGTGAAATCACCTATTTTAAAGCAATAGTTTGACACATTGAGACATACACTTATTCGCTTTCTTGCGGAGAGAAGGTCGATATGTCTGTTGCTTAAATATAAAGCCAACACCAGCAGATAGTTATCTCAACCAAAGCTCATCTCATCTCATTCAATGAGTCAGAGATTACAAAAGACTTGTACTCGATAAAATCAAGATATTTTATTAATGTTGTCCTTGAGGTTTTAAATTTAGTTAGTTAGACGCCAGTTTCATAAAAAGCTGCGGTGTTCAAGATGGTTTATTTACTTAAAGACCACATATTATGCCAATTAGTGATACAATAACTGTATATACTGACAGTTACAGTATATGTTGTAAGATTTGTTAGCCGGTTAGACTTGACATCTTAATTATACACTCTGGGTGGTATACGGGTGTAAAGCACACCTGGTACAATTATACAACTCACATAACTTAACTTTCATTTAAAGTTCAGAGAAAAAGAAAAAAACTGACCTTGACACCTTCAAACCACATGAGGTAAAGTCCAGCTTTTATCTCAGCACATGTGGGCTAATTAACGGACAATACTGATTGATGACTAGTGGTTATTTCTACTTTTTTTTTTTTTTTTTTGCACTATTCCAGTTTGCACAATAGATATGCACAGCGTGAAATACTGAAATCAACACAGCATGACCGATCTTACTTAGTGCCTGGGTCTGCGACAAGGACATCATCTTGTAGCAGATTGATTGCAGATTGTGTTTTTCCTTTCCAGAGCAGATTTGTGGCCCGGAGTCTCCTGGGGAGGCCTGCATTAGCCCACAGTTGGATAAAAAAAAAAAAAATTTTAGCAATTAAAAGTAGAAAATGTAACAGATAATTTGTATTTCTATGCATTAGACATTTGAACATGATCACTATGTTTATTTTAAATCATTACACAGAGTGAAGTATTACAAATTCAAAAAGCTTCCTCAGATAAACAGATGTTTATGCATCTCACTTGTTGGTATCTCTTCCAATTTCTCAATGCAAACTAGAGGATTTACATAAAGTTGTTGGATTTATGAGTGACTTTTAGCCCCTAATGAGCTCTAAAAACAATGGATCCTACATTACCCATAATGCATCTGTTAAATCTTTGACACTTTCAGTTTATAACGCAGGTTTGCTGTCAAAAATTTGAAGTCTCAAGGCCACACTTTTCATACTATAAATAAGCCAGCTGCAGTGTCTCTATTTCCAACATCAGCAGCCCCACTTTTTGATTTAAGCTGATAGAAAGGATGCATTTTAACACAAAGCTGACTGCCTAGTTTGTAGATTTAAGACCTAAAATATATATATATAGTTCTGTATCTCAACGCTTCATATCATTCAGCATTAACAGCAGTTGGAAATAAGCTCAGGAATTCAGTGAAACTGCTCATTGTAATGAATTAATCAACCTGAGAGCTGGCTGGCCATCCTGCGCAGGGTGACTGAGGAGGAGCGGATCTGAACCTCCCCGCTGTCCAGAAATATCAGACCGTCTGTCACATATTTCAGCTCTGAGTCTCGCGTCCTCCCCAGAGGGTTTTTGATGGTGAAGTTCTCCAGGTATTTTTCCAGAGGGTCATCTAAAGAGCCGATCTTCCCTTCCTCCCACAGCCTGTACAACATTAGTGTCGGAAAGATTTTGGATAGGCTGGCAATTCTGGAAGACAGATAACAGACAGAACATACTTCATGATTGTCTTTACACAATTCTTTTATATTATCTATTTACTTTTAAAGTAAAATACTGCTCCCCTGAACCTAAACTATCTGCAACTAGTCTGAAGAAAACCTACTAGATCCTAAACACAATCCTCATTAAAGGACTTTAAGTAAAAGCTGTTCCATCTCTTGTATGTCTTGATTTTTAAAGGTGGATACTCATGTTGAAAGCTCACAGAAGTCACATGGACTGTGAATGATAACATCTGCGGTAAAAAAAGTAATTGAACTGTATAAAACAGGAAGAAGAATAGCAATCAGACTCAAAACTCTTCTGTTAAAACCAAAACCACGATCGGAAAATTTCTGCCACAACGGCCAGGAAAATTATTTGAGATGCAAAGAAAAACCCCACAGATGACTTCAGCTGAAATACAAGAGTCTCTGGAAATAAAGTGGTGTGGATGTTTCAAGATGCACAATAAGGAGGCACTTGAAGAAAAATGGGCTGCATGATAATGATCCAAAACACAAAGTCAAGTCGACCTGTGATTGGCTACAGCAGAATAAAGTGTACAGTCAGTTCACCGCTTTAACCAAGCAGGCTAATAAAGATGAATGTGTCTCAGTACCTGTAGATTGTGTACTCATTGGGGGTTCCTGAGAGAGGGTCACTGCTGTTCCTTTTTCCAAAGTTGCCGGTCCATAAAACAGTGTCGTTTAAGATCACGATGGCCGACAGAGCAGGAAGGCTGATGGGGTTGACGCTCTGCCGAAGCAAAACATCCACCTGGAAGAGTGACGAGTTTATTCACGTAGTTGAATTGCCACGAGTTCAAAGAAACTCGTGCAAAACTGTAGACGTGAGCGACATTTTTAAACACACAGCTGCAGTTGGATCAGTCGTGTACTGGTACTATTTGTTGATTCGTGTCTCACAAAATCATGTCTGGACACACTGTGCTAGTCTGCTAGTTAAGATGCATGCCACATAATGGCAAATTCCACGGTTCGAATCTGGCAGCGAACCTTTGTTGCATGTCGTCCATCATCTCTCACTCCCCTCATTTTTCTTACACAGTCCCTATAATCAGAGCATAAAATGCACCTCCCACCATCCCCTCTGTTGGGTGTCGCTCCTCTTGTTCGCTTCTTTGTATCCAAGCAGGGATTTGAATTCATTAAGGCAGAAGGTACATCATAGAAGAAGCTGTTATGACGGATAAGATCACCCTCTATATGCTGTATGTTGACACGACTAACTGTAAATACAAGCAGCACTGATCATAAAAGTACAAAAAAAAAAACCAGACAACCTTCTGCTCAGATAGACACTCACTTTTGTATCCACTACCCTACTGTATATCTTTAATCTCCTTCTGTCAACAGCATTTGGTGTGAAGGATTACTGCGGTACAGCCTATAATTTTACCCAGACTTGAGTGTGCATGATGAAAAGTACGACCATAGATTTAAATCTGTCCAGGATGAATGACTCCCCTCACCTTTTCTAAGGCTTCTTTCAGACTGGGGATGGGATGCTCCAGGGGAAGAGGCTCGGGGAAGCGGGGACACATCATCTCTGAGTTGGCATTGCGACCCATGCCTTCATCTGGGTAGCAAATGAAAAACAGACGGGGGACACACGGGGACGGACTATTGTAATTTTCCACTTGATGTTTGATAGAATAATGTATCAACAGCACAAAGGCACAAATAATGTGGTAGAATTGGTTGGCTTGAGGCTTCATTCATTCATTCTGATGAACCCTGTTGATCTTATATGATGCAGTGTGACAGGATGTATGATGTACTGATCAGAAGACATACAGCCCGGACCCACTGTGAACTTCATTGTGGCTTCAGGATGTGGCTGAAAAAGTTGGGTTTTTTTTTGCAAGATATATCAGTTGCATCTGAATCAGTGCCTGTAGAGCTCCACTTTTACTGTTAATATCACCAGATTTACCTTTACTCATATTGCACATTGATAGTTTTGTTTTGTTTTCTTTTTTTTTGTCAGAAGAAACAACTTGAATGGAGCTAACAGACTTATGATCTAAAGAACCACTTGTAAGGATGAGATGGGAGGATAACATATTCTGTCACTGCGTCTGATGTTGTCTGACACAGATTTTCCTGGATTGAAGGCAGCGTAATTAAAAAGGACGCATGTGTTAATCTTGAGTGTTGTCTACATGTTTGTCATGTTGAAATGCAGCCTGTAAAAATTCCTGAAATTCCTTGTTTTTCCACTGCTGTCAATAATAAAGCAAGCGCAACCGATTCATCTCGTAATTACAATTACATTTTATCTCTTAATTAAGAGATATGCATCTCGTAATCATGAGGAAATAATCTATTGATCGTTGCAGTAGGAAGACTGATGGTTCTGGGGTTGTTGGATCAGATAAGAAGGAGCATCTGGAGGTTTAGCTGCAAGCTAACAGCTATGATTCAGTGTCTTCGGTGTTGCACAATGTCACAGATTCACAGTCCAACAGATTGAAAGACACATGACTTATTCAAATCATTGATTTGGCTGTGACAAAGCAGTCTTTCTTTTCACCAAAGTAACAACTGATGAATTGTGTCCTAACGCTGAAATGGAAATGATGTCACAATATGGTAGGGTCACAGCTGACAGTACAGCAACATATATCTCAGACACTTTACCTGAGAGTGTTTTGGTCTCACCTGGCAGAACTTTGGGCAGCTGATATTGCCAGAAGAAACATCCCGTCATCACCAGTGACAAGACGAGGAAGAACACCAAACCCACCTGGGTCCATTTCACCTTCATCTTCTTGGCGCTCTTCGAGAGTCCTCTGAACTTAACAGAAGCAGCAGGAGCAGCAGGAGCAGCAGTAGCAGGAGCAGCAGGAGCAGCAGGAGCAGCCGCAGCGGCGGGGCTCGACTTAAATATGAACACACAACAACACGCAGCAGGTTAGAATTAAGTTTGTAAAACTGCTCGTTCCAACATCCGCAGCGTCTGACCTGATATCCTCCACGACATCTGTTGATTTTTTTATTTTTTTTGTGAAAGAAGTCAGAAATCCCCGTCACCTTTCTCACTATACATGTGATCCCTTTTGCACTTAACAGTACTCACCACCTGATGCTTCACAGGCTGCGGGATGGACTGGATTATCAGTGACACGGCAATCTTCTTATCACTCAGTCAACCTCCTAAACGTTATTAACATCTAACTTAACATGTAAGCAACTTCTACACCCAAAGGCAGTAAACGGTGTCCCGTGGAAGTTTTCCTGAGCAGGAGAAAGGCACAGACATCAACTCCCATCTTTGATTTCTCACTGACTGTGTTGTAATCCTGGTCCATCGGCGCTCCGTCCCTCACAATTCAATTTCCTCTCCTGCAGCCACAGGCTGTTGACATCATAATCCCCCAGATTTACTCCACCAAAGCAGCCGGGAGGGGGTATATCTTAATCCCTAATCCTCGTGAATCAATTCCCTTCACTTCAGTCCAGCTTCGCCTTGTAGAGCCTTACACTGAGACGTACGAGCTGCTCAACGCGGGTTGAGATGGGGTGATAGAGTGAGCCATTTAGCCAGAGCATGATCTGATATGTACAATCACATTTGGATCAGATGGGTGAAGGAATGAGACGATTTGGGGACGTCGAGGAGACAATAAGTTTCATCTCATCTGACTTGTGTAAATCGAGAGTAAAGTCTCTGGTTATTAAACCTCCTTTATCTTATCCATTTATCTCATTGTGGGGTGAGTGATATGATGATACAGTATATATATCAGGTGATAGAGATTGATCTACAGTAGATATTTTATACTAGATGAGGAATTTAAGTTCTTCTATCAATAAATGTTTTTCACAATTCTTCCAGAAAACTTACAATTTCACAATATGACGGAAATACTGAAAAAGTAGAATTTATATCCATCATTGGGTTCATCCAGTCATTCCTTTAGCCAACGTAATCACAAGATATTAATGGCTTGTCCAGGGCTCGGTAATGTATTTTAATGATTATAGGTATGATGATACGATGTGGGAAAATTAAGTGTGAAAGCTACGGCCTGATCCTGGTTGCATAACAGCAGCTGGCCCATTTGACCACAGACAGGAAACACACACACACACACACACACCTCTAACGACCAGAGCTCATATATATATAATATATACTGTATGTATCTGCAGGCTCAATAGAGATGAGTGTATTTGTTATTGAGTGAAGGTGGGCAGGAGTTTGAACACCTTGAACGTGTGTCAGGTGGCTCTTCTTACCTGTGCTTGAACCCCGTCCACCGAGGTTTGTCTGAGGACTTTACTCCCCGCTTTGCCCATGGTTTTACTGCACCAGCTGTCGCAAGAGACACAAAAACAAGCGCTTAGTTTTTGCACAAAGTCTTTGCCCTTTTTTTTCAAGTCACTGTTAAATCTTGTGGAGTTGCTCACAGATGATCGTTCCACATATATATATAGAGTTCGGTCAGGAGGACGTGAGAAAAAAACCAGTCAAGATCATTTCTGTGGCAGGTTTTCTCATTGCTGGAGCAGCATGATTTGGTTTCATATATATATATAACAATGTGAGATAATAGACCCACAAATATTGTATGAGTCACACTGAACTCAGCCAAAAAGCTGTAATAGACTGTCAACCTGTTGGAAAAGTAGATATCTCAAAAGCAGAAATAAAATGTATAAAATATTCATGGTGTCAACAGGACGGATGAAGAGCTGCCTTCACTTGACCACCAGCAACTTCAGCAAGAACAGAGCAGCTTAAACGCAGCTTTAAGGTGAGAAACTTTCCACTTTCTTCAGATAGACGAGGAAACAGTATAGAGTAAACTTTAATTAAGTTCAATGTAGTTTTGCAGTTGCATCCTTGCAGTGTTCAGCAGTTTCAGGGTCACTTTGTCTTGGAGAACTCACATGAATAGAGACAGGAAGTGAAGTGGATTCAACTTTCAGCATCGTTTTCAGTCATGTCTTATTGCCATTGAATAAAACGAGTCTTAATCGTTTTTTGTTCTAACTAGAGGTTAAGAGTACTAATAGACTCATCATATTTGCTTAAACACAGGACTCGAAGGCAGAATAGAAAAGAGGTCTTATTTTACAAGGAGGTCTGAGAGGAAAATCAATTTATTTTAAGGACATTTGATTTGTTCAGCTGGTCCCTGACTGCCTTATGTTTAAAAAACAAAAGACTAGCATAAAACCATGTAGGCCTATTTATTAAAAGACTAAAAAATAAAAATGATATTACTTCCTTTATCTCAGGGGCAACATTTCTCCTAAATGAAATTCAGGCATTTGTTGATGAATGAATCTAACCTTGCACAATGCGTTTCTGTCTATGTGTATATTCCTAATGTTCAGTGCACACTGGATTATGCATGTTTCAATTTAATCCTACTGCAGAGAAGCAAAAGGTTGCAGTGTGCCCTACATTTCTTAGCATCAAAAACCAATTAAAATTCCATCAGATGTTCGGCACCAAGCTAAAACCTGAACTGGCATTTCTGTATGTGTTCAGTGTCCAAATTAGCCGCTGCTTACAGAGCAGAGCCTCTGAACTGCTGACCAAGCTGCATCATTTCAGCTTGTTGTTGGAAGCAATGACCCTGTTCCTACAAAAACTGATCTTCACAGTTATAAATTGCTCTCATACATCAATATAGAGAACGTCGTCCTCGAATAGGCCAGTTTATGTTAGATAAATAGTTTGTTTTTCACTTCCTGCACTGGCCAAGAGAAATTTGGCTGCGAAAGAGAGAGACTGCTGGTATAAAAAAAAAAAAAATGGAAATGTATTAAATAGCTGTCAGTTAGATTTGCTCTGCTTCTGCTCAAACTACACGTCAGCACTTCTTCTTCTCCTCGCACTCACGTCTGTTCTCAGATTTATGCGACAGCTTTGTTGAGGTTGTCAGGTGTAGTGTTAACCAATGACATGACCCCTGCCTCCTTGGCTTTAAACTTGAAAAAATCATGTCAATTAAATTTAATTTTATTAGAACTTATAATGCTTGGGTCACACATTTGAAACAATGGACCAACCGAGGGGTGCCAATAGCACTACTGTTGTTCAGTCTGTGTTTAAGTACAATTTAGAGGTAATATATAAAAGTTTGTAGATTATACGATACTCACTCCATACAATATAGTCTACTTTTTACTCTTTTTACTTGCTTGTTTCTGTAATTTCCAGACCGTCCGTTGACTGAAACCCCCTCATCCAGCTAGAAGACATAGATCGAAAAAATATGTAAAAAATATGGCTTTAAAACTGGATAAAAAGCCAATTTAAGACAGAG
The DNA here is from genome assembly GCA_036937835.1 of Pampus argenteus. Lineage (NCBI taxonomy): Eukaryota > Metazoa > Chordata > Actinopteri > Scombriformes > Stromateidae > Pampus > Pampus argenteus. The sequence continues at coordinate 4,712,631 of CM072863.1, read as the reverse complement.
ATTCTGGTGGACAACGACAACACCGACACATGCACACAGGCGACCAAATGAAACAAACCCTGATTTAAAAAAAAAAGAAGACATATTTCTCTAATGTAAGTACACATAGGTTTAGATCTAAAAGTGCTGAAGGTACACAGTGAGATAATAAAGCAGAGTGAGATGGACATTCATACGTCAACTTATCTGATTATGCTGGCAGAAGACAGATAGTCAGTATAGCGAATAATCATATAATCAGATGTAGACAGTGTGCATCAACTGATAAGATATCAGCTTAAAACAAGTGATCTAATTAGCCCATCACCCGAAATAACCTCCTGTCAGTGAAAGAATATAAAATAAAGATGTGATATATATATATGAAATTCAAATTTAACATTACGGCAAATACAGTTTCTTGTTATTGTATTGATTTTAGACCATTTTTAAACTACTGCATCTAACCTTACACAAGTGATTATTAGTGATTCCTCCTGATTCATTCAGGTTTTAAGAAGCAAATGACGTTTTTACCTATTCAGAATATAAATCATGTTTCTGAGTTTGTAATAAATGCGGAACATTTGTAAATTGAATCATACGCATACATGCACAAAGCTTTTGAGAATCTGTAGAAAAACACGTTACATAAGCTCTAATGAACCACGCACCTCTTTTCTAGGCCATGAAACATCCTGCAGTGTTTTAATTCCTCGTACAACTCACCTCTGGTTCTGAAACTATAAAACCGTGTTTGCCTTTTTTATCTTTTATGAAAAATGGCAAAAGTAAAAATTATTCCGCTTTTGTTTTTCCGTCTGGGTTTGGGAGCTGAAACAGCATCCTGACAGATGTTAGTATCGTGGTTATGGCTAAATCCTTGCTTGTATCAAACCCAGCATTCTGGATTAACCATCCACAGCCAATGGCCACATCTGCCATGTGTGTCCTTTCAGTGTGTGTGTGGGGTTTTTTATTATTTTTTTGGAGGACAAGTTCACTCAACAAAACAAAAAGCCAACCGGTGCTGAAAATAGAGACAGGGAAATATTACATCCCATTACTGATGTTGCAGCAGGTTGTTGGTTTTATGTGAAGTGCATCATTTAATAGAACAGGATGTAATAGAAACATCAGATGTCAAAGATGTCAATATTGTTCTTTAAACTTCCTGGCGCTTATGTTTGAGATCTCTTGCCTTATCATTTTCGGAGCCATTTCTTTAAAACACACACATAAGACTAACTGGCAGAAGCTGAATCTAAAGATGAGACCTTTTTTTGACTCTGTTTCAGGATGTATAGACGACGTCTGACCTAATTATCTGCGACGTTCTCATTTCAATAGTTGAACAGGAACATGGAAAACATCTACCTGTGGGTCAGTTGCATTTTAATATAAACTGATGAACAGAGATAAATAAGGGCTCAAGCACAGCCCGTTGTCCGTGACAACAGTAATGCGGTGCAGTAATGCCTACAGTACAAGCACGGAGGAGCATGACACTTGACAGCAGAGACAGTGAGGGAGGGAATAAATACGCATGCGGCGCTCTATAGTGCACATGGCTCTCTGGCGCTTTGATTACGCACAAGATCTCAGGTGATATGAGGAAGTCTGATGTATAAATTTGTGCAAACATGAGTGTTACGCAATCCCCTTGTGACACTAATACCTGCACCTGGATGAGATTGTTAGTAATACACAGGGACTGATCACACTGGAGGTTTTAAATCAAGGCAAAGGACTATTTGGTGGAGTATATAATAATAAGAATAACAACACTGTGCTACTTAATTCATTATTAAAAGAGAGATAAACTAATAACATGATTTGTCTGCGAGTGAGATATTATTATATTGATCATATTAATATGTATAACATCTCTTATTAAAGGTGTGGCATAAATTCACACAAACATAAAGTCAAATATTGTCTCTAAAGTCCATTATATCCACAGAGCATTATTCCTTTCCTTTGCGGCCTTCTCTGATAGTGTATTAGGAAAAACATATCACGTCAATTTAATTAATGCTATATTCATTAAATGCTACATATAATGTATGATTGTCGTCTTTGTGTCATTACAGTAACTGACATCAGTAATCCTCAGCATTAACATTAACTAAAGCTACTGGAAATGGAAAATCCAATCCTGTGTTTTCCATCAACAAATAAGGACATGTGCATTAATGAAATGCTTCATACTTTATTTGGCCTTTGTAATGGTATACCAAAAAAATAATTACATTTAAAACACACATATCAGCTTTTCCTTTTATATTCACGCGTAACACGATTAATTTTTTTAAGTGTCAGCTTAAACGATGCAAAATGTTGCTTCCTTTAAATATGTATTTTCTGATGAAACAGTAGGATCATTCTCAAAAAAATGGTAAAGGTTGCTGTGAAACGGCCGTGGCATTTAGTTTGAGTTAAATATGAGGCTGCAAGCTGACAATAAATGACAAATCTCACTGACGGAGCAATAATTTTCAAAACACGCTTACTAGAGTTCAAGACTATGATTTGTTGAAAAAGAAGAAGTACTTTTACTTAAAAAGATGGTTAGAAATACTATAAGTAAAACTCATGCATGATAAAGTACATACGTATGAGCAGCAAAATGTACTTAGAAAGTAAAAGTACTCATCATACAAAATGACCCAATTTAGAGTGCTATATATTTCATACATGTATTTAGATTATTTAAATATCAAAACTTGCCATATGTGTACATATTAGCAGCATTTTAGTTTTTAGTTGGCATGGGTTTAACACATTATACTGTTATATACTATAATATGCCAAATGTATGTATAAAATCTCAATGTGGAAAGTAACTAAGGCTGTCAAATACATGTAACGGAGTAGGAAGTACAATATTTCCCTCTGAAATGTAGTAGAGTGGAAGTATAAAGTAGCATAAAATGGAAATACTCAAGTAAAGTACGAATACCTCAAAATTGTACTTATTATTATTAGATTATTAGTGTCAGAAATGTGGGAGAGAGCACAAACTGCCAGATTTGAACAGGTTATACTGGTCTCTAGTGGACAATGTGAATACTACATGATTTTTTTTGTGGAAATCCTAAAAATCTAAATGTCTGATTACAATGAAATCCTAAGCCTGCTGGGTGGATCAGCTTCAATAATATAAAGTCTTTTAATATTAATCACAGATGTGGATGACTGTGTGCTTTAATATCTCTAGCTTTATTTTAATTACCTGCCCTAAAAGGTTTGAAAAGATGAGTGAAAAGAGATGTGATGACCTTCAAAGTAAAGGTCAGATCTAGAGAAGAGACAAAGTTTTTATTTTATTTTAAATTAATAAATTTAGCTTCTCATTCTTTGAACTGGTGATCTAAAAAATTTCTAAGGCAAATTTTTAAAAAAAAAAATGAATACAATTTCTTAAAACTGAATTTACTTTTAATTCTCAGTTGGAAACATCTGGAAATCAGAAAAAAATGTATTTGTTGTAAATTATTTTTTATTCTTTCTATTCTTTATTTAACTATTCCTTTCTCTGGGGGGCTGTTTGTGTCTTCAATTTAATAATATTCATAAATTTAGCCCATTTAGCCCACATTTACTTGGAAAGATTATTAAAATGGAAAGATTTTGTGACTGAAATGCAATTAAATGACTGATAGGTGGCTTGATACTCATGGGTTTCTTACTAGATATTGTCAGTGATACTCTTTTTTTTTTTTAACGTAGGACATTTTGACATTACAGTAATAAAAGGACATGTATAAATAATCAAACTACTGATGAGCTGCTTCGGTTTCAGAGTGCTGCTGCTGTGCACTCACTGTCAGTAGTTGCCTACGGGAACAATGAACACAACAGAGCCATTGTTAATGTTATTAGTAACACCTGTGCTTTTCCTATGAGGTCAGGTCAAAACGTTTGCTTTGAAAAACTAATTTACAGCGTTAGCCTGCTGCCAGCATGCAACCACGAGAAACGGATCCTGTACATGCAAAGCAGATGTTGATGACTCATTAAAAACAATACACTGACTACATCATTAATACAATCCTGATGTGTAGGGACACATCTGTTCCACTAGATGGCAGTAGGTTTACACTTTATTTTTAAACCCAGCAGCAGTGAACAGGCTGCATATCAAACACAGAGCTTTAAAGGGACTAAAATACCTTGGTATAAAATATAATGAGTGACAGAAAACGTGCGTGCTGTATTATTACGAGAATATAGCGTTAATCTGCCGTTAACCGTCATCTGTTTTCCAGTACAGAGAAAAACACTATTAAAGTAAATAGCACTGGTGGTTTGTTTTGCATCTTGGCCTCCCTTCCTCTTCCTTTTTTTTGTTTCCACATTTGTGTGTGCCAAGTCTCTGCATACTTACCAACTGATGCCACCAACACAAAACCCACAAGTATTTCCATCCCTGATACAAAATTGCAATCAAGTCACGTCCCCCCGAGGCGGCGTGCTGCGTCTCGGGGGTTTGTGATGTTCTGTGGATGGCAACAAACCGTGGCGCTGCCTGCCAGCACGTCAAACCTAGGAGCATTAGAGAGGAGAAAGTGGAAAATTAACCAGTGCCAATTGCCAAAACACTCACATGACTGCGGTACATGTGAGCAACGGTGAAGATGGTTCGACATGAGGAACATTCCAGCAAATTAACTGACATGTGACACCCAATTACGAGATCGCACAGATACTCGATGATTTGCTTCTTTGCTTTTATTGGGAAACCGCACAAACCACCCACTTCAGCACACTGAAGGTCAGATGGGGGATAATAAAACAGTTACAGTGAGTTTTAGGACTGTTATTAAGGGGCGGGGGTGGAAAAAAATCCACTGATCAGCAATCAAAGAGAGAGAAATCGACTATAGAGTAGCCAGAGATAACCAATTTTCCTAACAGCAGTAACCTTATTAGACCAAAATTCAATGCAGCTGAAGACTTCGTGTTTCTCTCTCAGTCAGCTACAAAACCTCTGCTGACTATAACTACGAAGGGAGAACATATATGAGCTATACATTAATAATATTATCATTTCTTTTAACCAAAAACCAAAAGGGTTGAAGCCAAGCGGCCGATTACCACTAGCTGACGTTGTGTAGGAAGCAATCAGATCAATTGAAGTAAATCTCCCTGATGATCTGACCCGGTCGTGACTGCTGTATGATAATGTTAATCAGGGGAAAACGACAGTATAACAGTATCTGTAGGAGAATATCCTGGTTACTTTTCAAAGTCTGCAGCTTAGTGTGTAGTGTGAAACTGTCCTCAGCTCTATGAATTAACTTCTACTTGACTAAAGTGGCTCTGAACACAGCCGAACTATCACGTAATAACCCTTTAACTCGCCACCAGCGTAATGTGCAACGCTGAGTCCGTCATAAGATCTTTAGAGTCCACCGAACACCTCCTGTGTACGGACCCGAAAGGTTCACGCCTGGCGTGAGACGAGCCGAGTCATCTACAAACGAGCAGTCTAGACGTTTTGTTCTTCTCCATTAAGCTTGATTCTGATTGTGTGAATCCTTCTCTTTCATTGGTTCGCTCCTGACCTCTGACCTAGTTCGGGGCATCTGGACACAACGTTCCCACTAAGAGCTGCTCAAACTCTACCGTCTATGTAGGTCAGCAAATGGTCCTCAGTGTCACTTGCAAACCATAAACAGATCGACAATGCATGCGTGTGTGTGCATGCGTGTGTGTGCGTGCATGTATGCATGTGTGTGTGTGTGTGTGTGCGTGTGTGTGTGTGGTGGAGTACAACTAACTAATTGTAGGGTTGATGTGCATTTCACGGGATGTCACAGCACTTGGGGGAATATTCCATCTGTTGCCAATGCTTCTTTATGCTTCATGCTTGTTTAGCCATACAGTAGCCATTCATATGGTTTGTATAATTATTTGTTTTTGACATGCATTACATGATGTTCATGCTAATAATAAAGGCTTTTATATTACTGGATGGTCCATAAATGCCTCCTGTTTCTACTTCAGAAGCGGCTGAACATAGAAAGTCATTTTTTTTTTGTTTCTAATTATTACTTGATGTTACATTAAGAGATTTTTGATCATGACATTAAAAGCTGTATTAAAATATAGGAGCGGAAAATGCCCCAAACACATTGACCTTGGCTAGCATCCATTTTTACTGTAAGGTCTCCGTGGCCAACTTGATTTGTCCATCAACTCTTCAGAAACGTTTCTCAGCCTCAGCTTGATTGGTCCTCACCTGTCTTTTCATGTCATTCACATATATGTGTGACTGGCAATAAAACGTGATATTAGTTTATATATTATTTCCTAGAAAGGAGTCGGTGTGTAACTCTTAAATTCAAGGACATTTCCAGGAAATTACAATCCATAATTTATGTGTGAGCAAACAATGATTGTTTAATGTAAGCAGCTTTTCACATCTTTGTAACATACTGTATATAGGACTCTCTGAAGCTATATTTGTTTCTGTTTCACACCGTACCGTCTGTCGATTGTCATTCACAGCTTAGTAACTGTGGCTCATTGATCAACCTCAACTAACACAAGAGAACAACCGATGTCTCTCACGATTTTGCAGAGGAGATGTATCGGGTTCATGAAGTTTGACACAGATTTAGCGGGCAGCGTGTTGCCTCCGGCGGTTGGAGCATCGATGCTTCCACGCATCGGCTAACGGGGAATTCAGAGGACCAAACTCCTCGTGACCCCTGGGTGACACTTCTGGTCCAGCCAGCCACGGCTTATGGTGAAGCTCGAAGCCGGTGAAGCACGAGCACGTCACCATCCAGTGTTGTCTGTCAACGTGTCTCATAACCACACACACACACACACACACACACACACGCACATACATAGTTGAACACTTTGTGTATTTGACTGTTTTGTGTAGCAAATAAACCAACTGTGTTCATGAAGTCACATCAGGACGTACCGTAGACTGAGAAGTGACAGGTAAGTGCAGGAAGACCTGTGAATTGTCTTCTTACCTCCTGTTTACGCTGGCACACAAGAGGCCCAACACTTGTCAACGTCCCGCGTGGTATCAGGAGTGGCAGCGTGTTGACAGCGATCGATTGTAATGTCAGCAGCTTGGCGGCATCCTCCTGAGGAACAAAAAGACGTCGGAGTCGCTGACTGAGGAGCCACTTAGCGAAGAGAGAAGAGCTCGAATCTTCAAAAATCACATCGTGACACGAGGGTTATTCATGAGAGCCAACAGTTAAACTTTAAGTTACAGGTCAATGTTGAAGCAGTTAACCTCACATTATAGCAACAATATATTGCAGCTAATTTGCTGCTAATACACCTTTCTATATATATATATATTTCTGTATCAATTCGATCTATGGCAAGCTGATGCTAAAACTAAAACTCTGTGTTGATTTAAAACTCTCAGATGACTTTTTATTGTTCCCAGTTGAGCCTCTTTTAAAGGGTCTTAAATATGAACCTGGATGCTACGTGCTCTGATGTGACAATGCTAAATGCTACAAGACAGATGCTAAAGTTGCATTTCCCCCCAAAATTGTTTCATTTCCAAAAAAAAAACCAAAAACTTAACTTTTCTGGCTCAAAACAGAAATATTCCAAAATCTACCTTTCCAGATTTGATCATTTATATCACAGCTTCATATTGTGTTACACACAGCTGAATAAACAGCCTGCCCGCTTACACACATCTCTGTTGCTGACATGTTCCCTCACTGTTTCAATTACTCTCAATAACAATAATAATAATACATAAGTTTGGCCGTGTGTGTGTGTGTGTGTGTGTGTCTGCCAGCAATAACAGACGATGCCGCAGGTTTTTATTCCACTTAAATGCAATCAGCACGCACGCCTTAAACTTTTTAGCCGTACTGCAAATACTTAACCCTTAAATCACTGCGTTCCTCTTCAAGAAAACACACGACGGCACCAGATCCACCGGTGCTGTTTGTGTTTTATGTAGTAAATCAAAGTCACAAGGGCTACACTACTGAACAAATCAGCTACTTGACAACAACTGCAGCTCATGCGAAGCCTTGGGACTATTTCAATGTTTTTTTTAGGCATCAGCATAATGGTTTTTAAACATAGCAGAGACTTTTGCAAATTTAATAATGTGAAACCTGCATGTTTGTCGCTGGAGGGTTGAAAACTGAATCTGAATTTTTTTACCACCCAGAACACTGAAATCTATACACAAAAAACTTTAAACAGCAAATGATACCTAAACAACAAGACGGATGAAGTATCTAATACGGTTAAGTCGAGTATTTGTTACTTAAAGTATATGTTTGTGGAGATTTAAGTGCTATTAGACCCCAAATAACCATAAAAAGTAATATGTATGTCGACTATAAGAAGAAATAATACTCTGCTTGGGATTTTGTCATTGACTTTACTTTAAAAAATATTATTTCCGTGCTCTCCTGCTTCTACCGTATTATTTTACCTCTTACAAAACTCTACTGAAGCACCTGCTACGGTAATAGTTTAATTCAAAGTAAATCACGTGTTTTTGTAAAATGACACCCACCTAAAATACTGTTTCTCCCTGCATTAAAAATTGCTAAAAAAAATATTGTCTACCATCCAGTAAGTTTGTGTTTCCAACCTTATTCCCACAACGTATTAATAGCTAACAGCTAACCAAGTTATGCTAACGTTAATGGAATGAGAGTTGCCACGGATACGTTTTGAAATATTCACTACACGCATAATACGTAACGAAAAATAGTAGCTATAATTAATAGCATTGATAACAACTGGATTTCGTTTATATAAGTTTTACACAGTTTTACAGTGTTTTTCCCACCTAATGCAATTCAAAATGTCTGTGGAGTCAATGCTGGTACCATCTTAGTGTCTGTCACTCTCTGCCTTCAAAAAATCTCAAAAAAACTGACCCAGGACAAGCATTAGTTTCCCCCCTGAAAAGCTGAGAAAGAAATGCAAACTAATGCTCTTTAACGCCGCTGCAGTGTACAGCTGGCTAACTAGCAATGCTGCGAGGTTGGAAGCATGGGTGTATTTTATGAATGGATACGGGATTCAAGATTGCAATCTGGAGCTCATTCATTGCAATAAAAGCTGTGTGGAAAGCAAAGCCAGAAAAAGAAGAAAACCTTGTCTTCTTTTTTCCTTTTCGAGTGAGCAGTCACGTTGCTATATATCCTTTTTTTCTTGTTTCTGTTACAGTAAATACATTTTTTTTTATGTCAGCTGCAGCAAACACTAAATAGTGGATGTTGTACAGTATGTGAACTAACCTTTTCTAACAGCAACTTGTTTCACATGTAAATAGATTGTAGGCACAAGTTGGCTCCAGGTAAAAAAAGGCCGACTCTTTTAAAAGTGTGCTGGTGGTGGTGCGTCATTCTCAAGCAGCCTTGTAGGAACGTTGATGTACAGCATTAACTGCTCATTGGTCTGCCCTTTTTGCCTTTCTTCCCCCTCCTTCTTCCCAGATCACTGTCTATATCCGGGCCAGCATCCTGAGTGCAGCGCGCTCTCATGTTCCAGATATTAAATTACTCATGAAATATTTGCTTGGCCTCCAGGCTCTGCTGCAGCTTGCTCCGAAACCTCCACTTAGCCCCTGAAATGTCTCGGAGTACAGGCTTGTGTCACCTCTTCAAGGAAGGTCAATTTTTCCAATTTAGAAATGGGCATTACAGGCCATTTCAGACTGCATTAGCGTCAGGAGTTCTGCTCTTGTCACCTTTTCCTTCTCCTTCCAGACGTACATCTCTTCCTTGCATCCAGGAGGGGCGGGCGGCTTTCCCTAAAACAAGCAGCCTGAGAGGTTGAACATTGCATGATTCAGTAACAAGAAAAGGCCTGATCGCTCACGCTGTGTGCACTTGACTGTACCAGAAAGTCCCATCAAGCTCGGTGAACCTTGAAGACATTTTAAAGATACAGCCGCGGAGTTCAGAAGGGCAACATGGGAGTTTGAAACGGTCTAGACTGATGTGCTATGACCAAACCTGATGGCTACTGAGAGCACTGCTACATTATTATTGTGATTTATTTTATTTTAATTTAAGGTAGAATCGTGAAACGAAACCATTCATTTCCACAGTCTGGCCGACATGGCGGCATTGTGCCAATTAAGCAGGCTCCAGAGGAAATATATATATATATACTGTACATGATTAAATTATTCAAATAAATTATCAAACCACAACTTAGTAGGTAAGATTTATTTTTAGATAAACAATTATATAAAGTCTTACTTTATTCGTAAAGTATTTGAAGTTTGTCCAGTACGGATTGTAAAGGATTCAAGTCTTTCTGAAACATGAGGTTATATAAAATATTACTATATTATATGTTTTTATGAAGACTGTCATCTATTGAAATGTGTTTTAATCACATTACTAATGGGTTGGTTTTCTTTTCATTTAATACTCTGTGGAAAGTGTGTTTCAACATTATAACGTGATATTCTCTCAAATTAGTTAAGGTATATCATCTAAATAAAAATGAATGAAGCATAAAAGAAGTGTTGATGGAAAACCTTGAGGGAAATGAAGTGAGACAGTTATGTTGTTTTCTCTTTTTTTACTGCGTGGTGTACGGTATGAGTTATTCTTATGTAGGCAGACATCAAGACTGAATTGAGCTGAAAGAAAAACTGGGGCTGAGTGGAAGGAGGAGGAGGAGGAGGAGGAGACGTGGCGTTTGTATAGTTTTAGTCATGTGGTACTATGGAGCTCTGTGGTACAGTACACTAACACTGCAAAAAAAATTACAGGTCTAATTCTCACTGGAGCTATACTAAAAAATCTTTAGCACCGCAGGAAAATGGATAAAAACATCCATTCAAATATGTTAAATTACTTTAAAAATACATTCCACGGCTAAAACTGCTGCAGCAGTCATTAAAATCACTGAAATACAGCGTAATGCATTTTCAATTACTCCCTCAGATACTTTGCCTCTAGAAAGAATAGACAGAATATGGACATGAAGTAATGCTTCATTCCAGACTGCAGACATTGAAATCATTTTATTAACACCTGCAAGTACTTTTCTCTAAAAATGATATTTGCACCTGTCGTCTCACCATTTTAATATTAAAAGCCTCTTCAATATGTTTCAGGAGATCCAACGAATATTTGCCAGATTTCATCAAAAGGGTGTTTCGAAAACTAAATTGTCGCATTAAATAATTACTGCAATTCTGTCTAATGTCTAATCTGTCTTTCCTTTAACCTGCATGGAAGCATAAGAAAGAGATAAAACAACGAGAAGCAGATGTAAAGATTCCTCTGACTGCAGACATCAAGCGTTCCCATATGGCCAACGAAGAAGGCCTCTCGAGTATAGCTGCGGCTTCACTTATAGATCTCAGCAAAAAAGGTGAGAATCCAGTCACCCGTGATTATTACCAGCTCACTCATGAAATCGCCAACCGTGGGGCAGCAATGGCGCGATCAGATTGAGACTGAGACCCGGTACACAGAGTGTTGCCTTGTCAAGCTTCATCACTGGACACAAGGGGGAAAATATTTTAATGTAAAGAAAAAAAAAAAAAAGATGTTGGACTCCTGTCTTCTAAAAAGTAGTGTTAGTTTGAATTCACACACATGAAATATTTATATTCCACTGAGAAGCTTCCTTTTCCCACAGCTTCACTACTGTGGAGTACATCCATCATTGGATCCAGTGTTTTTTTTTATCAGTGTGCAGCAGACTAAAGTGCACACCAAGCTGAAGCACGAGTGTTTGTGAGAATTACATGTCCAGTGGAAAAAAAATAAAAAATAAAAAAAAACTCTTGGTGCCATGCCTGCAGAAAATTAATGTTTTTTCCATATACGAATCGAGGTTTTATTAATGTATAACTGAGTGTTAAGAATTTAAGTGATCCAGACCATGAAGCCGACTTGACCGAAAATAGGATTTAATAGCTCTCTGAACCTCAGAAAATAAAAGCTTGTACAGTATTCAGCTCCCACTTTGCTGCATGTGTATGTGTGTGTGTGTGTGTGTGTGTATCTGAACCCTTTACAAAAAGACACATAAAACTATAAGGCTCCTTTGAGGTTGCGTATCCTCACTATCCCAATACTCCAGAAACATGGCATATAAATCATTCAAATCATATCTGTGTTTCTGCCGCATTGCCCGCCGGCTTCTCAGTCTCACATCCTGGAGTTTCTGGCACAGATGACTCCGCGTGAAGTTGGAAATCTAAAGTTACATCTGTGTATGGAGACGTTGTAAGAACTTCAATTAAATTTCCCCTTTTTAACAGTATAACGCCAGATAACACAGACAGAACCTTAATATCATAACAACATATGGTACATTTTGGCATCAGTGAGCCCTGATGTTGTGTTTGGACTCTTTTAACAGCTCAAAAACATACTTAACATTGTTTAATCAGCTTGATACTTCATGGCTTTTCCTAATTATGTACAAGAAACAAACACAAACAAGATTTATAGCATGTGTAGAAGTCTGCTATGTTACTCCTGTTTGGGTACCAGCTGTAAAACATTAAATACATTGGATTTTACACTTTTTATGTCCTAAATTCATCCTTACCTTTCTTAATAATGGGTTTCAATGACATCAAAAGACAAGTACATAAGTATTTGAAGGGAAATAAAGGTTGATTTTTAGAATTAAGAGCCAATGTAAATAACAGCTAATAAGTTAAAAGTAAATATAAATGTATTTTTGACAATATATTTTTTAAGAAGCTGCTGTATTCGTTAAACAATTGTGATTATTTTTGATAAAATTTGAGAAGCTGCCATTCACACAAACATTATATATATATATATTAGTAGTTATTTCATATATTTTTAATAGATTTACCAATGACGTTTGAAACTATAAACCATTTCGATTACAGATTTAGAAGAAATGAAGTGAATGAACAGAATTCATGAAAACCACCTTTAAGGAGGCGTCTTAACGCTTCGCGGGGTATCATATGATCCTGAGCTATTTTTTTGCTCCTCGCCGATAGACGAAACATACATTTGTTGACATACACATTTAATGGGTCAGCTCGTCAAGTTGCCATAAACACGGCCATTATGGTACAACTGAGCCTACTGATAAGATAAGCCACAGTGTAAAACCAGCTTTCCAGTATAATTTATGACCTACAAATCGAGCCAGATTAGGCCTGATTGGATCGCTGGTGCCATATGTGACCTACAATCTGTGCTCCAGTTGTACTGCAGGGCAGGAGGGTCAGCAATCTCTCCCTCAGCAAAGGTTGCTATGGGAACGACCTCTGGATGCTTCGCTCTGCTCTTTGCAGCCCTCACACATCTTAAGGCAGAATTATCCAGGATTTCTTTATGTATTCTTCTGCTCTATTTCCTCACTCACTCCTCTGCAGTTTTATCTCCCTCTGTTTCCCCTCTGCATAGAGACGTTTACATGCAGAGGCATTTGGACTCTTGCTTGCATGCTGACGCATACATGTGTATGCAAGGACACATACACGCAGGGCAACGCCCCTCATCCCAGCATTCCTATAGGCTACGAACACAACACAGCCAAAGGACGTCTGTGTATTAACACTTTTAATACAAGCAAATGGTCAAAATCCTGTAGCTACACTTTTATTTGGAGTCCAACAAAAGTTTATCTTTTTGCCGTATTTAAAGTTATAATCAGATTTGCAAAATATACATTCTTTCCTCGGTTGGTAAATCAACTCATCTGAATGTCATCTGAGATCCTTGGTTGGTAGAGACTAATTTGTGCTCGTCTGTAAAGAGTAAATCCAGCCACAAGCTATCGGACTTGAAAAGCCACCATGTTAAAACTTCTTGGCCGATTGCATGAAACTTTCACGGCTGAATTCAACCCGATCTGTGATCTGTAAGAGAAATGTTCACCTCTAAATAAATAAATGTCTGCTTCAAGCCAAATAATGATTTACCTTAATAGGCGACATGTTTTTAAATACCTCTTAGCCTATTATATTTGTCATTAAATTAAAATTTTGAGATTGTCAAATAAAGCGTCTGATAAAGGATCCCAAAGAGAAAAGAAACTCTGAGTCTACTGAGATAAAAAAAAAAGAAAAAGCAAACAATGAATTGCAGTAAGGAAGAGATCCTGTTACAGAGTCATTATATTGCAATGAACACGGAAGAAAATATAATTGGATCCCCCTGGAGATCCCCAATTTCTTTCCTTCTTTCCTCTCAGGGTTGAGGTTAAATACAAAGGAAATACAATAAAGAGGTAATATCTCTCAGTGCAGCAACCGAGTTAAATTAACCATTTTTATACCTTCTAACAGTTAAAGCACCTACATCTAGATCCCATGGAGTCATTAAATTACACCAGGATTTTTATTAGATCTTTATTGAACGGTGCATGTGTGAAACACCTTTAGTTACCTTCATAGTCCAGTCTTCATAAAAAAAAAACCACACAACATGGCTTAAAAAAATATTTATGTTATACAAGTAATATACTAATGAATTCAGAGCCAACACTATCACTCATAACATTTTCAATAGGAAATAACTGTAAAAACTAATCTGAATAAATTGTTGAATGTATAATGAGAACACAAACCCAGCAGTGTCTGATGTCTGTAACCAAACCGTAAAATGTACATGACTGTAAAAACACATAAAAATACATTCCCCACAACCATGCTGGTGTTAAAAAAAAAATAAAATAAAAAAAATAAAAAACAACCATACAAAAGCTCATTGGAATAGCACCACAACTGCAATCCATTCATACAACACCCTTTTAAAGACTGCATGGAAAGTAGAAAACACGAAGGACGGCAATTTGACTCCTTTAAACAAAATGTACTATGACATGCCAAAACCTTTCAGAGGCTCCTTTCCTCAACACAAAATGTGAATGAACCAAAACTCTTACGTAAACTGTGGCCAGGCAACCCCTGTGTGTGTGTCTGAAGGCAGTGCGTAGAGATAGACGCGCTGTAAGAAGAAAGGAGGCAGTTCTCTGAAACGCGTTGGCACACTAAACTTTATGGAGGGAATCAAGTTGCCGCCCTGAATCTTTTTTTTTGCTTTCCATGCAATCTCGTATTTCTAAGGACCGAGCAATCCTTCAGTAGTCTGATAAAAAAAAAGAAAAAAATTGCTAATCCTCTATGTTTTTGAAGCACCTGCATCTATTATAAATAATATAAGTCATAAAATACATAGATTTTTTCACATAATCATTGACTCAAAGTATCTTTAACTGGCTGTAATATGCAAAATTGTTGTTTGTGTTAAACCACTTTACTATAATTTAATCCCTGAAAATTAAATCCTAACAGCTTCCTGTAAGGGTATTACTGTAGTACTAGTGAGTAAACTTGACACCAGGCCATTCACACACAGAGCTGGCACATACCTCTGAGTTCTGAGTGAAAGGTCAAAGTTCAGAGACTCAAGACACTACGAGGACTTTCTAATCCCACCTGGTTACTTATTTTAACGTTATTCACAGCAGACTTTTCACTCAGAGCTTTCTGACTTGGCAAGCAAGGTCAACGTGGGTAGTGGCGGGTTTCAGAGGGCTTAACCGACAAACTCTACACCAGCTCCAGTAAGCCAGTCGAGCTGGGTCACGATGAAAGAGCCTGTTCCCTCACAAAAAAAAGAAAAGAATGACAGGCAAGGAAAGAGGAATCCTCTTAGTGGTAATATCCTGTTGTGCACCTCCATCTGTTGCTCTGTGATGGCCGACAGTTTATGGATGGAAATAGAAGAAAAAAGGAGGAGCAACACATACAGTATCCTGGTTGTGTTTGAGTAAAGAAAGGCTGAAAGCATTATCATCCAATACATGAAATCTGAAGGAAATTAACACTAAAAAATATACAGAAATATGAGCAGCCACACGTTTAATTTTGAATGTTGTAATTAAAATCACTGCTTAACTATGTCATTCACATGATGTGTGCAAGTTTATTATTATAGAAGAAAAAGAGAAAATATTTGTATTTGAGATGCTGTAACCACTAAATAAAAAAACAAATAAATAAATAAATAAATAAACTAAACACTTATTTTTTTGTTGTGTTACTTGACTTCATTTCTTGTACGTTTTCATCACAATGCTCAACACACGCTCATAAAATTACAAGTTGAAATGGGAAAAAAAAAAAAGTCAGCAAAAATAGTGTGTACAAGGAGGTCCACTCATAATATAACAAAACATAATATACTTGCATAAGAGCAACAAGAGGATTTACATGTCTACATTCATTAAGATGTTCTCATTACTTTTTAATTTGAGTGTTGTTTTTTTAAAATTATTTTTAATAAACTCAAAATACACACTAGTATTTTCTTGGGTCCAATTAAATACAGTTTGTCCTTTAAGAGGAAACAGTTTATTTAACAGCTTAGTCTAAAAACTCCCTCTAGAGATGGCTGCTGATGATCGTTTCAAGTAGTGTTTGAACGCTGTGCTTATCTGCAACGCTCTCAAAGCAACGTGTGTACGTTTTAAGCAGTGAAGATATATATATGTGAATTTACAAATAGCCATTTTATGTAAGTATATAATATTCTAGCCCATTTCGATTATAAAAAAACAACAAAACTATTACCATTATGGCTTAAACAAACGGGCTCGGTTATGTTACGGGAACCATTTATCTTTGGTTCTGGAAAATGCAAACCACAGCGACGACGGCATCAACACACACACACACACACATACAGCGGCTGATTTATGTCAACGGTTCATATCAATTAGTAGAGAGCTTAGATGGGGATGTTAGCATCCAAAAAAAGCAAAGCAAATGATTGATGACTGCCATTTTATCAAGGCATTCATTTCGTCATGACTGTCAGCTGAATGGCTCTTTACTGGGGCCTCTGTTTTTTTACGGCGATAGTGCTGAGATTTATTAGGATGATAAAAAGTGTTGTCTTCCCTCCGACAGGCATGCACCACTCAAACACATTTCTTTTTAAAGTATCATGAAAGCCGATGTTTGGCCATAACGCAATAAAGATACTGAGCTGGAGTCTTCGAACCCCACCTCACATGTCAGGGAAAACACAAGTTAGTGCTTGAACATTGATTTAATTCTTAAGTAGGACGTCAGGGCTCGCTTCCCCTTTTTTTCAAATCCCTGCAGTATTTTGCTGAAAGTTCTACTGTGTCTGTAAAGTTCACTTAACAAGAAAGTAAATTAAATCCTGCCAAGGCTTTTGGTCTATTTAATTAAAGCCGGAGCAACTTAGAGGGATTGAATTAAATTTTTGGCAGTGTAAACCAATACGCTGGGAAGGTGGTGGGTGGAGTGGAGTATGGGACCTAATGTATTCATGAAAGATAAGCAGTGAACGCATCTTTCTTTTTTTTTTTTTTCAGCTCCATTAAATAAATATTTCCTTATCAAAACAACTGAGAATGTCTCTGCTGCGTCATCTGTGAAACCGAGAGTGTAGATAACTAAAAAAAAAGTTCTCCGATAAGGTAAATAAACAAATAATAATTGGACTATACAATTTATGGTTTGGTTCCTCTCTGGAGTTCAACTCAACCCGACTGCCTGCATGTAAAAATGTGGTCTCGGCTAAAGTTAATCCACATCATGCAAAAGGTCTCTCTAGATTAGAGGAGTCTGCAGCGCTTTCTCGTCACAAGGTCAGGGATCACACACACACACACACACACACACACCAACTTTTATTTCATCGGCCATTTTATTTCCTCGCTCTTTATCCAGCTGCTGAAGTCGACTGGGTGCCATACTTCACCGTAAGCCCTCTGAGGCTGGAGGTGAAATCGATTCCAGCCCGGAGAGGCTGTTTTTGAATGAAGCTTAAGATCAAGCTTAAATATCCCAAAGGGTAAGTATAGTTTACTGCAGGAACTCAAACCTCGTCAGCTTCACTTCATTGTCTCTGGCAAACAATAGCGTGTGTTTAACTTAAAAATAATTCAGGTTCAGTGATGGGCTGGGTGAAATTAAAAAACAAAAAAACAAAAACTAAAAAATTCATTTGGGTGAATAATTATTAGTAGATTTGATATAACACAGATGAATATTTTATTTATTTAGTTAATTTAAATGTGAGTTAAGAAAACAACTCTGCAGTAAATGTTATGCGATCAACAAACTCTGCATGTGAAGATAAGTTTCCACAAAGCCCTTTAATAAACACCCAACTCAAAATAATAATAATAAGTTTTATTCCCAAAGGTTATTCAAAATTTAATTCAATAATTCATTTAAACAGCATTTGTATGAGTTTATGTGTAAAAAAAGAACCTCCACTGAGATTACTCTATCTAATATGAAAATATAATTTCTGTTGCTAGAAGGTTTTCAATTTGCAAGATGCCAAAACTAATTGCGCAATTATTATCGAAGGATGCATTTTCAGCTTCACCTGGAGCTCAACTCAGGCAAAGTATCGCTCTGAATAATCACATTTAGGTGAATTTCTCCAACAGTAAAGCTGATAAGTAAACTAGGAACGGTTCAGCTTTTGACCTCTGGGTGGCAGTATTGATGCAATGAGACGCTACACAGCTTTGGAAAAAGGAAATGTACCACATTTATCTTCTCACACTGACCAAAACCTTTAAATAGTGTATTTATTTAATGGCTCCGCAGTGGAACAGGTTCAACTTTTACAGTGAACACTTCCTTTGACTATATACACACATGTGAATTCCTGTATGTCACAGGTATAGTTCTGTTCAGCATATATTTCCATTCATATTGATATATTAAATGACAATATGTATTTATTCATATGGATTTAATATTGACCTTATTATTTCTCATGAACTGAACTTTTTTGATCCAATAATTTAAGCATCGCTAAAAAAATAATAGAAATTGTCCTTCGACTACAACTTTGAGACATTTGTAATATAAAAATATAAACAAAACTAGAAGTTGTGTCAATTATATATTTACAACTTTAAGTGAACAACAACAAATAATATTAAATAAATAAAAAAGTCACTTCTTGCATTCACTTATAGCAGAAATCCAAATGGGCGTCTCATTATTTCTAATCATTGTGTTTTCAATTGTATTAAAATAAAATGCAATGATTATACAGTAAATTCAGAATGTGAATAACTACATTAATCATTAGAGATATTACTATGATAATTATGTTTTCAATCAATGTTGTAATTCACATAAACATTTTTTGGCAAATAAATTTTACCTACAGTAGTGATATATCATGTTATTATTCTTTATTAATTTCTAAAAAAAACAAAAAAACAAAAAAAAAAAGTAAAAAAATATGTTATGGTGCTTTTAAAGAGTCTAAACAATTTCAAACAAACAAATAGTTCAAGTAGCAGTAAATAATAACATTACTGCTGCACTGTAGCTTCACTTCACAGCTGGTCAAAATAATATTATGTATTGTAGTGATTATACAAGTGAGCTGCATGCTGCAGTTTCTCAAGCATTTCTGAGCTAAAAATCAACGTCTCCTCAGTGTTAGGAGGTAGTTTAACAAGTAAACCGTTTTATTATATGGGTACGTTTCGTTTGCTGTGGTCTGTGTTACTATAAAAACGGCACAGTTTTGATTCCGCTGTGTGAAAACGGTACGATACTGTACGCCTTGCTTTTGTTGGATCACAGAGTCACACATGGCTATGAGAGGATTTATGCCACATTCAAACTTCTTCTTCTTCTTCTGCTGCTGCTTTGCATTACACATATTTTATTACTATGCTGCCATTTTAACGTAGCGTGGCAGAAATATCTCTGTGGGCAATATTAGACGAGTATTAATATTATTTCTTCCAACATCTTTCCGCTTCTCTTCTGGTTCAAGTCAATATTGAACTTGTATGGAAGTCATTATCGAAAAAAGGGGGAAAGCTGCGTGCTTTCTCACTGCCGTTTTGTTCCATCTGCGTTGTAGTCACCTGAACATGATCTGAAGTCAGCCAGTCAAGTGACCTGGAATCAATACATTCAAACTCAGTGGAGGCATATAAATCAGCCTGGCTCATTTAACCCATGAGAGTCCTGCTGCATAGCTACAGCGTGGCGGCACATAATATGAAAGGCATGTTTGATGACAAATACCCTTTTTCTTGTTTACTGTAAATCCAGATGATGAATCTTTATCTGTCTCCCGATGGCTTTTTTTTTCTAATATAAAACAAAATCTGTGATTTTTTATTTTTAATATCTGTAATTTTCTGCTGCTGCTTCACTTTGGCATCCGTCTCCATGCCTGTCATCATGTCATATGAAATCCAGTCTGTGTTTTATTCCCTGCTCATCATGGCTCTGTATACAAAAGATACTAAAAAAATTCACTACCAGCTACTGGAGCAGGAAATACATTTTATACAACTGAGAAAAACTTAATATTTCTAAAATATGGCTTGCAAGTCAAGATAGACAATAAATTGTGATGGTATTTTTATGCCAACCAACACTAACGTCTTGGATCTGCTGGGAAAAAAAATAAAAGAGTAATTCCATTAAAACAGCAGAAAACTAATACAAGTTAAATGTGTTATGGTTATTAATATTCATATTTATTTCCCATAGAGTATTTTTTATTGGTTGCTGAAAAATGATTGCCAGTAATGCTATTGCCAGACTCCATCATGCCAACTTAAATCAAATTAGTGCAAACACAGCTCCATATATTTTAGAAGATGAATATTATAAAGTTCTACATTACTTAGCGAGCCAACATCACATCAACTGATTACAGTTTTATGATGGCTCATGCAAAGGGAGGAAGGTTTTTTACATCCTGGAGGAAGTTACATTTCACTTTGACGCTGCTTCTTTGGCTCCGTGATTGGAAAATAACTGCGGTTCAAGGTCTACCTAATTGACAACCAGGCCTGTTCGATCACATGATGCCTTCCATGTGATGGATGAAGGTTTGTTAGCTGGTCTTAGTTAAGCTG
Source organism: Pampus argenteus (assembly GCA_036937835.1). NCBI lineage: Eukaryota > Metazoa > Chordata > Actinopteri > Scombriformes > Stromateidae > Pampus > Pampus argenteus. Next base: position 4,691,760 of record CM072863.1, on the reverse strand, counting down.
TTAAAGTATATATTTCTTAACACACCTCCTGCACAACTCAAACACATAAGAAATCCATCATGTAAGAGTCGTACATATGCAAATGTCAGCACTATGCAAGGACGAATCAATGCAGTCAATAATTACTCATTAGCCCTTCACTGTTCATTTTAACATTATGAAATGACACCCACATTTAGATACGAACCTTTAGTGGACCACATAAGAAAAACAACAACATGCAGACATGTGTTGATACACTACAGACTATTATCGTCACTCTTTTCATATTTTTAAGGCTTCACTCTAATATCAGACTGCATTACAGTAGGAATAAGTGCCATGACTATGATCTGTTCCCATAGTTTGTCTTGGACACTTAGTTTAAGCTCCTGTTATGAAACTATTTTTATATACAAGCTGTTAAAAGCAATCAAATATTTATGTAGTTTTATTTCTTTTAACTCATTGCACCTTTGCATCTGTTGGTTGGTTACAAACAACTGACAGGTAAGGAAAAGGCTTTTTTTTTTTCATGCTACAAAATTGATAAATTAATTCATATGCTAAATGATTAATCATGTAAATTAATTAATTGGACAGATGTATTAATTAATTTTCAAAATTAAAAGATTGGTAAAAAAAAACCAATATACATAAAAATAACAATAATAATATTTTATAAGAGTTTTTTTTCACATGTATGCATCAACGTCTCAGGAAAAAAAAAACACACAGCCTGGCGTTAATGTTAAAGTGTGAGGTGGGAAGCCAGTAAATTATAATTACTGTAAGCCAAAATGAAAAATGTTGAACTTACTTAAATTGGTCCCGGTGTTCGTCACCTGTTACAGCGCCAGAAGTCAAAAGCAGCCTCATAGTTTACCCCACAGAAACCTTTAAGCCTTGTCTGAAAAAACAAAACAAAACAACAACCCTCAAAACCAGTATTTCCATTTCGGGTGTTAAAGCAGTGAGAATATGCTGCTCCATCTTTTATAAATGCCCCACATGGTCCCTACAAACACTTAATTATCGCTAGGTACGACTGTGTGGACTAGCCTTCCTGGGTGATTGACAGCGGGATAAATTAAAGTTGCATTGAAGGGGATTACATCTCCTCTCGACGATCGGTTACATCGATTATTCAAAAATGTTAAACCTTTTACCACTATTCATACACATATAAATCTTCTACCTCTAACTCTGTGTGAGACTTACTTGATAATAACACCGCTGAAACGCTTACCTGTGTTTCTGTGTTGCTCGGTGCTCCCCTCCGTCTGTGCTCTTTTTGGTCTCGCCCAAACTTGGTTCAGATTTGAGTTGGCTTTCTCTGCTATCTGGGATCGCTCTACCGGAGGAGAAGGACCGTCTGTCCCCTCGCTGCCTTGGCTGTCAATGGCTTTCAGGACGTATTTTATTTGAATGTCTGGGCCTTTAAAGTGACCAATAATGGATATTCTATGGATATTATGGACCATACCGGCCGTAATAGCTGTTGAAGGTAAGCTAATGTTTTCATCAAACATTAGCCGCATCCTTTTTCTTTTTTTTTTTTGCCGGCTTTTGAGTTGCAGACAAAGCGCGTGAATGTAACAGTTACGTTGGCTTTTAAAAAAAACAAAATACAAATAAACGGTTAAATTACGTCACAGCTCCTTTTAAATATGTCCGTTTATGTGTTTTAGCCATCCGTTGGCGTTTAAAATGTAGAGTCAGTTTAAAACAACAACGGTGGGACACAGAAACATGCTCCCGCAGCATCACCCTCAGGTACACGGATGCTATCCGGCTTTAATAACGACAATAACGGGATAAAATAACTAGGTTCCCCCCCGGTTTAGAAAGCGGTAGATCTCAGTCAGGTAGGTCACATCTTGTGTGTCCATGAAGGTGTCACCGGTTTAGTCTTAGTTGTCAAACAGTAAGTATTAAAAAAAAAAAAGGTGAAAGATAAAATGTGGACTGTCCCTTTATTTATTATCTTAATTAATATTGTGACTAAACGTGCACATTTAACGTCCTGTAGTTGTCCAGCCGTTATGCAGCCATCAGTACGTTGGTAGGCAGCGTGGCTCAACGCACAATGAAACAGGTTGAACAGAGAAAATAATCCCTATAATATATGTTTACATTAGTCTGTGTTAGAGATGCCCAGAAATACAGTATTACAGTAGTCCAATCTACAGGATCCTATTGTGATATCTGATCTTTAATTTTCCCAACAAATATTTGGGCATTATGAAACATAATTTTGTTTCAGTCTGTACCTTTTTTTTTAAATTGTAATTTTGCAGAAGACATTTGCTACACTGATGAATGGAAAGTGTCAACCCTGTCATTCATTCAGGCTATTTTAAGGATGCTGTCAGAAAACAAACATGTCTTCTTCCTCTGGTCACTTGAACTAAACCTCATAATTACAGGTGGAGCTCGGAAACTATGTTAAAAACCAAATGTATCCATGGGATGAAACAACAATGGAGAAAAACAAGACAAAAAAAAAATGTAGATACGTGTTGTATACTGTAAAATCGTCGAAACATAAATGATAACGTCTCCTGTTGAGGTCCCTTGTAAGGAGCGTCACAGATTTTGACTAATGTCATGTATATTTATGCAGACCAGTACAGTTTTTATTTATGATCTTCAATATAGTTTCATATCCAAGACCCCAAAAAGTTCTCAGAAAGGCCTGTTTTAAATTACACATTGGCAGCTTTAACATTTGAGTCATAAAATATATCTATTTATATTTAAAATTTGGTCATTGTTCAAGTAAAACCATGTAATTTATTTTGTAAAAAAAAAAAAAAATTTCAACCTAGGCTTAGCGCTAAACCCACACGATGGCCATAAAGGGAACCATGTCAACAATAGATTTCATTAAATCATTTTTATTTGAAAATATTAGAATATATTATCTTATATTTATTTATTTATATATTTATTTAAATATTTTTGGACATTTTGCAAGCGCAATAAAACCAATCACATGTCTAAAACTGCATACATTATACTTTAATGTCCAACATCGTAGGTTTGATTATACATTGAATATTAATACTGGATTTAACGTAAAAAATGTATTCTATTAAAAAATACTAGAATCTGAAACTCTGTATGTATAAATTGCGATCCCATATCTATGTTTAAATGCATTGGCTGATTGGTATTATAATGGTTATTTATATTATGATTTTATCCATGCTGTTTTGCCCAAGTGCAAGGGAACCACAGGATGTGAAAAATGCCAAAAATAACAGATTCACACTGCACAGTGTTCTTCTTCCCCTTGTTTTCTTTTTTCTCTCTAAAAATGTAAACATAGCAATAGTTATTCTGTACTATTTGTCCAAACCTACTGCAAGGCGTAACTGTAAAATGCTTAACACAGCAAGGGGTGCAGCTCTTCGGATAGTTATTTGAGTGTGTTGAAGTACACGTACTGCTCGATGAAGGAAGGTGCTGGTGATATTTAATGTTGCACTATAATTTCGGTATGGGATACCTTTTTGTACCTGCGGTGCTTCACTGTAGGATGCTTTTTGATTCGGTAACCAGCTAGTCCGCATCGCCAACCCAATACAGCCCCCCCCCTCTCTCCATTTTACCCTGTGAATCACCCTAGCCGATTGTCCAATGAAATTGCGAGGATGGTTTACGTATGAGAAATAAAAGGGTTGAAAAAGAGGTCACTGCAGCTCTAATCCAAAAAAAAAGACCAACATCCCAGCATGCAACAGTAAAAAAACCCTCCAGTGGATCGTTTTGACACGTTGAACACCGGGATGCTGCATTTCTTCCATTGTTGTATATATTTTTTAATCTAAATTGACATAAATGTGTACTAAATACTATTGTACAAGCCGATTGCGTTATTGTACAGAAAGTTTGGGTCACTATTAATTAACCGGCTGATTGGCGACGTGACTGTATATTGGTGGCAAAGGTTCGCTAATTAAAAGCATTTTTTTATACAAGTTAGTTAGTCGAATACTCACGCAGTCACAACTGCTTCATTCATACCGACTTCCTCTATTCTGCCACACCTGATTCCTGGTGCGCAAACATATGAAAGAGCTATTTGTTACTACAAATAATCAATGAATCAGACATGGTCCATACTAAAGAGGATTAGAGGATTAGAACAGGGGCCAAACTTAACAACATCCCAGTTGAGTCCCACGTATCCATTTTGTGAATAGTGTCAACACTGCACACAATGTAAAGTCCAACATACTGTAAATTGGCCTTTTAAATGGGGATTTTTGGGTTTAAGCTGTGACTTTTTTTTTTCCCCCCTCAACGTCTTATTTCTTTTCAGACTACTACATTACGTCCCCTCTATATACTCAGTATTACCATGTGGGACAACTCTAAATGGCCTTTATTCTTCAGTGGCATTCGCCTATTTGTCAAAGGCATTTAATTTCTCCTATGGAATGTGAAGCAACTATAAATTGTTGATGACTGTTAATGTAATCTACCACTGATGGCTTGTCTCATTGGTTTAGTTAACATGAACAGACGGGCTCTTTTTCAAAAAATGAATGGAGGTAGAACTGCCAAGCCTCGCTATGTCAAGCATGTCTATGAAAACACGCCGTGGATTTATTTATCGTCAGTTTACCCATTCATTGTCATCAGTGCTGAGTTGTCAGCCATACTAACAACAGTGCTCATCTAATTCTGTTGAGTGGAAACTCTCAGATTCATCCCCAGCCATAAAATTATAGTTGCCTGTATTGTTCGGAGAAGGGATAAAATTTACTAGGCAAATCATTTGACTTTTCCGATTGCCTCCCACGTGTGTTGTGGTATTACAGTTTATAGTTTGCAAACACTGCAAACGTTTTCCTGGTAGGATCTGGTGCTGCTATGATGCAATAACATCCTCCTCCAGACTTGTATGCAAGTTGTTGTTGGGGGGTCAGCAGGATGATAGATCACTGATACATTTGGTTTTTTCTTCTTCTTCTTCTTTTTTTTTTTCTTTTCTTTGAAGAAAACATAAAAGGACAGAAACCGCAGTAGACGATGGTGAAGTGGGGTAGAATGAGATCACAGCATGATGTTTTAAAAGAAAAATTCGTAGGGATTTGATTGCATTTCAATATGTACTGCATTCCTTCAGCGCTCTGTTGCACATTGGAGCCCACGCAATTGAAAAGCAAAGTTGGCAAATACTAGCCAAGCTGACTATTTAAATTTTTTTTTTTTTTCATTTTCTGTTTTTTGTTTTTAATGACACATATTTGTATTTTGCATAACCCTCTCAGCGCTATTTTCTCACACAATGTAAGGCATCCCGGCAGTTTAAGACACAGTATGATTGTTAATGTTTTGAAAATCCTGCCAAGCTTGGTAAAGATGCTTTCATATGTAAATCCACTAGTTGTTTTTGACCGGAATTGTTTTGTAAGGAATAGACGTGCGAGTGTAACATGGAAGCATTATGTTTTTGTGGAAGAGTAACAAAAGACAGACGGAGGCGGGCTCTGAAATGGGATTAGATAAAGGTAAAATGAGCGACCGTATACAATCCAGTGTTTTCTCAGTCCACCCAATGAGCAGATGCAGGGAGCTGGCCTGCACGCCAACCGCCACAGTAGGCATTCACAAAGAATCTGTCTCTATTCAAGCCCTAATCCATGCTGCCGAGGGCCCAGGCATTGTCACTTTGCATGCAAAATTTCAATTAGTGCTGGTACCAGTTGTTTCACTTGAAGAGGAGGGGGGGTGTCACATTTCAGAGACATCTATGGCTACCTTTAGGGTGAGATTAAGGCAGGAGTATCACAGCTTTGCCTTAAGAAAATGTAGTGCACTCTGCATTACTGACTGAGCCGCTTTGCTTGATATTAATAACGGCCACTGTATGTATTAGACCTTGGTCACATTACTAGAGGTTTGAATACACTGTAATATGCACACTAAAGTTATTATCTTACACTTTAGACTGCTTTGTCAAAAGCTTCAGGCAGGATTTGGATACTGTAGCAGCAGATGAAAGCGGCCAGGATTCAGTTCAAAGCATGATGGACTGGTAGATGCTGTTTGACAAGAGCCAACCTTTTATTATACTACTGTTAACTGCTCCAATCCACACACATTTGCCCTCTAGAGGTGATGATAAAATGGCATTTTAAGCTTGTGGAAAGTATTGAACCTGAAGAAATTCAATATTAGATTGAAAACTGTATAAAAGTAGTTGCTGGTATATGGATGGCACATGGTTTTTTGTTTGGAAGCAGGAAATCAATCAAGCAGGCCATGGTGGTAATTGTACAGTTTATAGATTGCGTTGCCGATTACAAAAACAGCTTGGTGTAAATAATGCACACCAAAATGAAGACGGCATGTTAGATATTTTTAAAAAGAAATTATGCAAATCTGAGTGTCACTGTACATGAGTGTAGAGGAACACAGCTATTTCATTCAATACACGTAGGCTGATGCAACATGCTGATGTGGGATGTTGTTACAGGCTGAAAGCCTACACATCATTATACTGTTCACCACATGACTTTAGTTCTGGTTGTTGCTGCTGCACAACTGCCACAGATCTACATATGTCTTATGTCTCTACTTAATATTTCTGCAGAATAATATACGGTACAGTGTTGAGGTGTTCATCAATCCACCTTGTGTCGTGTATCACAGAACGCTCTCCTTTGCCTGCTTTATGGCATTTTTATTTCCTTTAAAAAAAAAAAAAAAAAGAACAGGTGTTACATTTTCTGTTGCTTTGGTCTGTAATCAGGCCTGTTTGGTTTGCAGGGAGCAGCTGGTGAGATATGGCTGCGTCTTGACGCTATCAGAAAATGAAAATATTTTCAGAGTCAACAGGTGTTTCAAATCTTTCAATATGCTACATTACACTGCCAGCGCATGACTAGCAACTGAAAACCATGGGCTCATTTAAAAGTAAACATGCATTTAAGCCGTTTGAGTGGTGGTGGCTTTTACACAGTGCTGAATGATTTTTCAATATGCTATATTAGAGGTAATGATGATTTTTTTTTTACATTATTATCTTTTTCATTGAAAAACATATTAAAGTGATTATGGTGTGTGTTTGGGATATGTACCAAATGTAGAATACAATGTTTAGGCCAGGACAGTATTTAATTCAAAGTGGTATTTTGACACATTTTGACTTTAACAAATACTGTGTCACCTGCGATATAGAAATTGCAGTAGGCCATATTGCAATTTTGATAAAATTGAGTATATTATATTGATTGTCTATACAGCATATGTGTTGTTTCCGTCCATCACTTTGGTCCAGAATGAAATATCTCAACAATTATAATGGATGGGTTGCCATGAAATTTTGCCGAGATATTCACGGTCGATGAGGATGCATCCTGTTGACTTTGCTGATCACCGGAGTATATCTATAGCCCCCTTGCAGGTCGACATTTTAGGTAGACATTTAGTGACAGCTTGTATTGGATGTATATTGGAATGGATTGATTGATTCATGCTGCCCAGAGGATGAATACTAATGTCATTAAAGATTTGAGTCTTCATTAAGTCGAAGCTGAAATTTCTAATGCTGGTGTTAGCATTCAGCTCAAGTAGTACTCTTGTTTTATATTAAGTACTAGCAAAACTGTGAGATTGCTGACACAAGTGCATACATGTTTCACATGTTTCAAAAGGAAGTATCAAGTATTTCTATCTTTTTTTTAAAATCCAAATATAGTGTATATAATATAATTTTTCTAACAGAGGTACTGTGTGCTATGAATGGTGAACAGATGCATTCTGTAGAAATGTATTAACATGGTGAAGATTAGATGAATGTTTTGTTTTTTTTAGGATTTATTTTTCTTGCAGTGCTTTAAGGATATGTGTGGTAATATAATAATATAATTGTTTCAGTATGTTGTTTGGGAAAGCCAAGCAGTCAAAAAGTGAAGGAGTAAGACTTATATTTTTATAATTCTGTTATAGTGCTATTAATCCTAACCTTTTTTTTTAAATCAGAGAAAGCCTCTGTTATATACATTACCCAAGTTTGCAGACATATGCTGTTAATTCGAAGTGTTTAACTTTGCAATTAAATCAGAGTTCATGACCTGCTTCACCCTGTGGGATAAAGTTTGCACATGTCTCTTGCTGACTAGTAGACTAATTCAAATAAATAGTTACAGAAAAAAACTTGCTTTACCTCCGTGTGACCTCACTGATGTATCACACAGGAATCTAGATCAAGGATGTTCATATATCCTGCTATCTTAATTAGCACATGTTAATTGGCAATGTGCAGTCTCTTGGTAAGTCATATTTATTATGGAGAGCCTGATTCATCCGAACCCACTGGGAATGGAAATCATTCGGGGACAGTAAAATGTATTTTCAGTCGTTATTCATAACAGGAAACATGTAAGCACTCACAATCAAAAATGGCCATGCAACATCGAGGCCTAATTTGCAGTCTGAATTCTCAATCATTATGTGGGATTGTTGTATATTAAGTCTGTGTCTGTGTATATTTCCTCATTTTCATACGTCTGAAAACGATAACTGAGTTTTCTCATAGAGAGTAGATGAACTGATCAACATGACCCGCTGTTACTGTCACATCCTTCACGTGAACGTTGAGTCGTACGCATTAACAATATGGCGCTTCTAATATTCAACCCAGCAAACCCAGTTTACTGAGCTAGCACGCAAGGAGAAAGAGGGACAGAAGGAAGAGGCGGAGGGAGAGTGTACCCTGAGAGAGGTCAGACCTTGTTTCAGAGACCCCCATCCATACACACCCCAGGTACTGTGACACTGCCTTTATGAGCGCGCCCCGGAGAACACAAACCCACCGGATTAGTGTCTGGCTCTCAATGTCCCCGGGAGCAGAGCCCATCGGCCGAGACAAAGCAGGGCTGATTGCGTTGTCATCTGCATCACAAAGGGAAGCCTTTTCTACCTGAACCACTGCCTGTGCGTCGCGCTGCACATCACATCTATCAGCGACTCTGGACTCACGTGACATCTGCCTTTTTGTTTTTTGCACGTCTCTGTCTCCCACCCCTCTCCCATTCTGTCTCTCTGGCCCACGCCGTCTGTCCACCACGGCCCATATCAGCAGCAGGACCCCCCTCCCCCTTCCTTTCTCAGTGGAAACCAGCTTCTTAGTCTGCACCAGCACTGACCGGTTTCTGTTTTTTTGCCAGTAGTTATGTGCTTGGTATGGTGTGCATCATCTCTCGCTAACACGTTCGTGGTCTTCCCTCTTTACCCCTCTGGCTTAGGCCGGCTAGCTGTATCTCAGCTCAGCCAACACATCAGACAAAAAAGCCTAGTCTCCCGCTGTCAGACACTAACAGGTCTATCGGTCTCACTCGGACATAGAGAACACCACAGCTGAGGTGCTACCAGTAAGCAGACATGTTTTATCTGATTAGTGTATTGGGCAAGCAGGGTCTGCTCTTCTATAACTGAGTGTTGTCTTGTGTCGGTGACCCAGCAAGTCCAGCAGCCATAACAGAGATAGATCAAGCTTCCCTCCTCGGATTATCTTCTTATGCTTATGTACATCCGAGTTTACAATAAGCCTTTTGGCTTTTATATGCTTAGCATTACTTCATCATCATCATCAACATCATCATCAAAGAAATTACTTTTTAACGTCCCCGTCTTCCTTTCATATTTTATGACCTGAACTTGCATTACTGTATAATAAAAAATTAATTTTTGGGGGGGAGAAACAAAGATGTTAGATCTAGCTCAGGCACGATGACTGAAACTGAAAGCTACACTTTATTCCCCCATTTAAGACGCTTTATGAATAAATTCAGTAGATTAAACAGGGTATGACATTTTAAAAGTAGAGGGAGGGACGGAGAGGAAGAGAATGACTTTTAGTGTCCTAAAGTGTGATAGTTGGTTTCTTTTTTACAAGTAATTGCATTAGCTTAGAGAATAGGGAATTAACACAAGGCAATTAACTGATTTGGCCTTTGGCTGTGACTCGTCTGGTTTTAGAAAGCTGGAGCTCATCCTGTGTTTTCATAGATTAATTTGAAAATCACATCCTATCAGTTGCAGAATCTTGTAAACCATACAATAGGAGATCATAGAACTTGATATACCTAATAAATTTATCAGTAGGTGAGTAAGATTTAAGCAAATTGTAATGAAGCTGTAATAATAATAAGTCTACAAATTACTATGAATGGCTTCCAGGACAGACAGTCTGAAAACATGCGCCGGGTTAGGATTAGGATTAGGTTAGTATTCTGTAGCGTACCGGGCCCATAGATTGTCACCGTTGTTTATTAGAGTTAATTGAGGGGGCGCAGATCGTTCATATAAAATAGATGGAGGTGATATGTTTCCACTTAAAGTTACACATATAATCAACAGAATTACAGCAATAAATTTCAGATTTTGTAACAAACAGTGAACCTTCCCGCGATTATTTGTTTTAAAACGGAGACATCATTTGGATTGGGGAAAAAAAAAAAAAGGCACGACTTAATGTCTTTATTTTTTCTCTGACCTCATTCCACTCTCATCAGTCTACTTCAGTTTACAGCTCCAAAATCAATACCCCGGACTCAGCAAAGATTAAACCTCTGTGATGGTGTTTATGGAGCCCTATCAATTGACTCTTCATTGTAGTTGTTTCATATTCAGCAAAGCCGATGATAAATACCCCCATTTGGGCAGAGAAAGCTTACCTCAATTTACATAATCACTTGTCTGAAAGTGGATCTTGTGTGGGGAGCAATCAGCAGCATCCGCCACACTCACACTTACGAGAGCTCCTTTTTTTAATACAATACCATCTTGCCCCACCCCCCTCTTGTTCATACTAACAATTCATTGTTATTTTATTCTAATTTCGAACCTGCTAAAGAAATCCAACAGGAAATAATATCTCTAAAAGACATGCCCACGATTGTAGAGCTACCACAGAAGGAGAGATACACATCCTTTGGGGTCAATAAAACAATGTCTGGAATCACAATACAGCCATATGAGGTAACGTGGTTTACACAACAGGAGGCAGGTATATAAGGAGATGGCGAAATGATGACTGTTTTCCACGCCTTCCTCTGGCCCGGCCTTTCGGGTAGAAATTACAATGGATCATTTGGGAGGGCAGCTGGAAAATCCATAGAGAATCTCAGGAGACCTGCTGCGCCTGTGAAATCAATACAGAGATCCAGATGAGACTATTAAATGAAATGAATGTCATACGATAGGTTTAAACATGTAGAATATTATTATTCATACAGTCCAAATAGGTTTTTCATCTGCAGATAATACAAGCAGGCATGGACGTCAATAAAGGCACCACAGATTGTCTTGTATTTCACCCATCTACCACACATACAAGCACTCTGTCATGTTTCTGGCCTACTGTTTGCCTTAAGAGGGAGAGAAGCAGCTGAGAAAGTTTTTAAATTGGTCCGTTTCATCGTAGTTTGAAAGCAGCAGATAAAACCTGGCCAACAACCACAGGTTTGGTAATTTTGGGAGACAAAAGTTTGTTTAAGAGAAAATAAAACAAAAGAAAAACCCCAAAAAGCATCTGTTTTATTTAAATTACATGTCCATAAATCATTTATTAGACGTACAGGGTTTGAAAGTCTGCAGACACAGAAATATTGCATAATTTAAAACCACTTCTATTTTTTATTTTTATTTTTTAATTTATCTGTATGGTCATCAGTTTCTGTTCCGTCTCTCTGCTTTGTCAGATCACGTAACACAGTAGCCTCCGTATTTGATTAGGAAAAAAAAAAAAGAAACCTTCAGCAGTTTACATCCCATATACAAAAACACAACATTTGTAAACTGAATTATATACCAAACGTATGCCATTTTGTGGATGCTTTCATCCAAAGGGAACAAATACATTTGTGGCACGGGTGGCCTCAGCAGGGGGGGGAGGAACCCCTAAAACTGGGTACAGTTACACGCACGTCCAGCCTGATTACACCTCTTCTGAGCACTTTTCAGTCTGCTTTCCTTTAGAAATGGTTTGACACTTTGTAGTGGTCAGGCAGACACACTACATGCATGTAGCGCCTGTACGAGTTGATGGGAAGGCTGTCAGGAAGCCTGCCCGTTAGAGTGATTGAAAAAACATGTTCAGGATTAGCCGGCTGTCCTCATCTGTGTGACGCTCTGGCAGGGATATGGGTGTGTGTGTGTGTGTCCGGGGGTTGCTGCTCTCTGGGCCTGCCATGGTGCTGCTGAGTGATGAAAAAGGTAGACTTACACCTTGGTTCTTTCACTGTGCTGACACACTACCAAAAAAAAAAAAAAAGACTTCAACACATGACTTTATACATGCTAGCAAGCACACGCACATGTACACATGTTAGCGCTTGGTGGCTCAGCCAACGTCTACTGTGTGTTAAGAGGAATAAACAGTGAGAGATAATTTGAATCGCTGCTCCAGACGTCCCTTGAGCACATTGAACTCATCAATTTGAACACTTTCTCTAAGAGAAAAGAAATTCCTGTTTTTTTTTCAGCTTCATTTTGCTTTACTGAGCAAAATAAAAAAAGACTTTGGGTCATTTTAACTATGTGACTTAACTTTAATCTCCATCATGAACCACTAAAATAGCACATTATGCAAAAAATAGGTTTTCTTTGATCTCTGTGCCTGCAGTAATATGTCCTATTTTTAAAAAATGGAAAAAGAACGAGTGTTTAGTAATTTTTTTCCCCCTCTTTATAGACATATTTTTGGCATGAGCATGTATCTCTATTTCACAGATACTAGCATGCTCTACATTTCTTCCTGTGACACACACACACACACACACACATGTGAGAACACCATTTCAAACTCAACACCTGCAGGCTTGGGTGGGTTTTTTTTTTTTCGAATTACAGCCTTAACATGGAAACCAGAGGCCTGAAGCTGGATTAGTCGCTAGGAGGTGTGAACACGGGGTCGGCAAAGATGGCCTTTCAGCTAATATTTTGTCATCATACTTTCACCCTTGTATGTCTTATCACAGTAATGGCAAATTACTGTCAGACAAACATGCTGCTACAAAAGGGGAAAAAAAAAATCTTTTAGTTTTGCGGTTTACTGGTTATGGTTACATTTGCTTTTCTCCGGTCCTGTTTTGATTCTTTAAAAAATTCACATTAACAGACATCTGATTCTTATGCATGCCTGAGGCAGGTTTTAAGGAGCCTCAAGTTTCCTTTTGTTGCGTAAAGATCCCCTTAACTGTCTCTGAAATTAGGCTGAAATTGCTGTTAACATAAGTCCTGGGGGTAGTTAGCTGTATACTCAGAACTCCACCGAAAATCGTCTGGGATAGTTCGGATTGGATATGCTGTAGTAGACTAGACCACACAACACAAATGCAAAAATATTGTCTTACTAAAGTGATGAAATTGGATGACATTGGAATTGGTGTAACTGGAGAAACTCATCGTATAAGAGCATCTGAAGCCACAGCAAATGCTGTACAACCACTAGGACCCCATTAGAAGTAGTCCAGTTATTATTTATTAAAACGGGAACATTTTACTGTGTTAGAATCAAGTCATAAATCTCAGAAAGGGAAAACACTTCAGCACTAACATGGCAAAAGAAAACACCAGTTCACAAGGTTTTTTGCATTTCAATTGTGGTGAGGCGGCGGGACTACCTATTCACAGCACCTAATCCTTCATCTGACAAAGGAAGTGTGCTTCTCTCTCTCTCTTTCTCTCTCTCTCTCTCTCTCTCTCTCTCCCCGTCACTCACACTCATGTTGCTGTAGCTGGAGGGCACTTCTCAACCGCTTGCTCTTATAGCCCATTTCAAAACATCACATTCGCTGCCATCTTTACCTCCTTTTGTCCTGCATCAGGCCTGCTCCACGAACACGACTTCGACCGCTGTTTTTCCCTTGACCATGCGCCACCTGTCATCCCCATGCTAACGCGAAACATTAACAGCACCGATAGAAACGCACCACTTCGTAGAAATACATTACCTGTCACTCTGTTTCTGGATTAGGACTTCACCGGGTGCCACATGATTTAAAGGCCTTTTGCTAGGTTGTCAGGAAAGACATGATTGCGCCTGTGGCTATAAAGAAACATATGTGCATATTTTTTTTTTTTTTTAAAGGCGTCAGGCAGACGGCACCAGATGTGTGCGATGGATGGTGTGGTGTTTTTTTTCTCACTTGAGCGTGTGTCAGACGCTGCGTACAGCTGTGCAGAGGAAGAGTTAAGTCCATTTCACAGGGAGTGAGGAGGAGGTGAGAACCAGCAGGTCTAATTGAAGTGGTTAATGGGCTGTCTGAAACCATCATCCTACGCAACATACCACGTGGACAGGCTCTTCATTGAAATAAAGCTGATAAAACTAACTTTAAGACTAGGTATTAGCCAAGACCGGGGATTTTTAAAGATGGAGACTAAACACTGCTTGATGAATAATGCCATACTAGAGGGTTTTTTGTTTTTTTTTGCAGCATATGCATTTTTGTTTGGCCTTCCTCTTCAAGAGCTTCCTCTTCACAAAACCTCTGTTTTTCATCTCCATTCAGGCAACTTTGTACTCGGCCAAAAAAAAAAAAGAAAAAGAAAAGAAAGGGGAAAAAAAAGTCAATTTTATCTACCAATTTTATCTTAAAACAGAAAAAAAATAACCCTGATGTAATTTTATTTTCTTCCAGTTGAAGCTTGTTTATAGTTCCTGTAATCTAGTGCTATTATCCAGACAAAAAAAATTGTCTGATCTTTTTTTTTCCTGATTCAGTTTTTAGTAAAAATTCCCACTGTGAGTGAAACTGCATTGGAGACTACATTAAAAAAAACGCAATTATTTCTGCCACATCAGGACGTGTGTTAACTAAAAAATGCTAAATAACATAGATTTAAAAAAAACCCCTTAAAAATATTCTTTTGCTGTTTTCTCAGCCCTGTCTTAACCACAAGTCCAAGCCCCATTCCTCTCCGCCTGGCTGTAGTCCCGGTTCAATCCCAACCTTCCTACTCAGCTCTATCTCTATTCCTCCCATTGCAGCCACAGCCCAGATCTCTGCTCAACTTCTAGCTCCAAACAAAAACACGCCTGATGGTAGGAAGGCTTTTGCACTGACTGTACAACATTTCAGTAAAAGCCGCTTCACCAAAAACATGTACTCCTCGAGCAGTTGGGGGATCTGTGTCTTGCTCAAGGGCATCTCAACGGAAATAGGATAAAGCCGTCTTTGTTCGCTTAACTTAACTGGTTTTTCTAGCATCGTGTCTACCACTCACTTGTTTTGGAGTGTAGCAGTGTGAGTGTAGAGAGACGTTGGGGAGCTGTAGAACGGGTGGGTGTGTTGGGTGGAGAATTAAACATCATTGACACAGTGAATAGCTCATGTGGGATGTACTCTGGAGAAGGTGCAAGGTTGTGTCAGAAGCAAAGTGTGGTTTGGTTTACAGAACAGACATCCATTATATCGAGGCTTCGCAGCTGCGTCACATATTTCCCAGAAACCATTCCTGCTTGGGCCATCATGAAGGCCTACTGGGGATCTGGCTGTGCACAAATCATGTCTAAATATATAACAACTGGACATGAAAAAAGAGAGATACCTGAAACAGATTGCTGCGTAATGGCGTGTGAAGTCAAAATAATAAAGTTGGTTTACACAATGTGGCCGCAACACCTGCACGGTAAAATTGGTTCAAAAACGATTGACCCATCTGTGCACAACATAGAGACACAGACGGTTTAAGGAGAAACACGTGATGTAAAATATTATCCCGTTTAAATTCATAGAAACCAGGCTACTGCAGCTACGGTTTGATTGCCCCCTTAAAGCACTTGTCTAAATTGTCAAGAATCTTCTTTTGCAGACACCGCGCACAGTAAGTAGGTAGGAAAAGCACATGATGATTAAACACTAAAACAGTGTAGATGGCTTTAATCAAGTTTATCATTGAGCCCTAATCACTGGGGTTGCAATTAAAACTCTTCACAACCTGGCTAGACAGTGTTTTAACCTCAGTGTCCAGCTCTCAGACGGTGCTGCAGATGATTCGAGCTCTCGTTTGTAGAGAACACTTAAAGATAACAGGCTTTCCTTTTTACTTTTTTTTGCATTTGCATTTGCATTTGCTCTATAATCAGTTTCAAATGAGAGCCGGGTCTTTGGCAGACTTCTAATAGCGGTGGTTTGATTCAGCCAAAAAGCCTCTCGCAAAGTGGATGAATAGTCGGCGAAGGTTCATTCATATAATCTCAACAGTAAGAGTTATGTTACAGCAGATGATCCCTTTTTGAATTATCGGCTGTTCTTTTTTTTTTTTTTTGTGCGTGTTTCAGTTTCAATAATTATCTTGGATTTTGAATAGAGGATTTGTCTTTGTCTCTGCACGCATGACTGGATTTATATTTATCTGTTGTAGATGGTTGATGGCTGAAATGGAAAAAAAAAAAACCCAGCTACTTACTGTAAACAGTGATTCGATTGCAGCCATGATTATTTAGCCTTTTCTTTGACATAGTCTTCCATTGTCAGGCATGGCATTCAGTATAAAGCAAGGCTAGCATGTTGTGATCACCATTCAAATAGAAAATAGCTCCCCCACCATGTCGTCGTTTCCCATCTTCCACTCCCTTCACTTTTCATCTCCTTTTTATATTGATTTGACTGGTTCTGCTGAAGGTTTTGTATTGTAATCAGCCACACATCTTTATCCCTCCTTATACATCCACCATATTTTAAACCAGCTCACCGAATGACTGAACAATCAGTATTGAGATTGATTATTCATCTTGATTAACATTCTCGCTTCGAGTCTTTTTTAAAGCGGCAGGTTTAGAAAATTGGCAATATAAAAAAAATAAATTTGGAAATATTACCTGCATTTGAACATGATATTATTTTGTTGTACATTATATTACCAGGTAGTTTAATGTGATATTTTATTTTTTTAAACATTATAATTCTCATGATTACTGTGATTTTCGTTTTCTATGCTGCCAAACTCAAGTTAGGAATAAATAGCAATTTACCCTTATGACTGTTGGTGCACATAATATGTATTTTATGGGGCGATTTTATCACGTCTCTAGAAGCACTCTTTTGCTCCTACTACTTAGCTTACTGGAGCACACAATAGCATCCAGTAGTCAGGAAAAAAAAATAAGCATAGACCCGTTTTTATGCAAAGCTTTAGCCTCTCAGCCACTGCCAACAGGAGTTTACACGGCTGAGTAGGAGCCGGATGTGATTTTCGACGAAGACCATCTGCACAGAGGATCTTTCCCTCGTGCGAGCAGCATATGCTTCACCGTGTAGATAACAGGGCTGGTAAACACGCTTGTTCCCTGAGTGAATTAACCTGTCTTGACACGGTCCCTGATGTCCTCCATCTTGGTCAAGGCTTTGTTACAGTGAACGGTTTAAATCTTACAGCGCCCTCCTCCTCTTGTCCTCTTAAAAACATACACACAGAGTCCAGATCCAACGGTTGAACATGAGTCATTAGTTCCTTTTAGCTCCCTGGCCAGTAGACTCAAGCAGGCTGCATATACTTGACTGAGATCTGGATCTGCTGAGGGACTTACTGCAAACAATAATCACATATTTTTGTTGGACAGCAAGATCCCGCATTAACTGCAACTTTTCCCTGTCAGCACAAGTATTTCATGCGCTCTGCTTATTTAAGCCAGGCTTGGCAGGACAGAGTCTGAGTGTTATACATATACATTATACATATACAGACACATGATGATGTTTGGTACAAGAACTGTATGAAGGGAAAACCATACCTAATCTCCTCATTAAGAATGCATGTGAGTTTCTGTCTTTGTGTGTGTGATTCCTTTATTTCCCACAGCTGCTGACAGGAGGAGATGGACTCAGCTAGGTGATTTTTGCATTCATGCTTTCATTTAATTAGATAGTGGGCAGTGAAAAGGCAGGAAACACGCGGAGAGAGAGAGAGAGAGATGAGTATGACACGCAACAAGGATGCCTAGCTGGAATTGAACCAGTGATGTCGTAGTTATGAGGCTATCGGGGCGCCACGCTAGGTGGTTTTTAGACTAGAAGCAGATGTGTGGGTGGATTTCTTGAGGGATCTTACATGCAGGGTCATCACACTTTGCCCTGATCAGCACATCATGTCCTCCTGTCTACAATTAGTTTGGAGAGGTAAGCAGGATTATCTACATGTATTACACAGCTGAGCAAGTTTAAATGTTCAGCACTTTTAGTGGAAAAGATGTCTATTACCCCCCTTCAGTCAGCAGACTCGTGTATGACGCAGGTATCGCTGCTCGATAGGCGATAGCTGACCCATATTGATTGACCCTCAACGGGGGTATATATGTGTATATATATATATATATAAGACGAATAGGAGAGATAAGATGCCTTAAACGGCAAACGTTACTGTAAAGCTGAGGCATTTTTGTTTGCCTTAGCGAAATAGTGCTCCATTTTTCCCCTGGTCCACATTTAGGTGGATAGGTAGGTAGGTAGATAGATGGGTGAGGAGATAGACAAAGGGGTGGATCAACATTCAGAGGCTTGTGATATCCCTCGGCAATACCACAAAAACCACAAGGGAATATACAGCCCTATAATTTCCTCCTCAACATGTTCTAGCGTTTCCCTTTTTGTTCCTTGTTTTTTAATACAGTAAGTGACATGTCTGCTTGGGTTAACAGAAGGAACTCTGCCCTTGTTTTTCAGTGCAGAGCCGCTTTCATATCAACTCCAAGCAGATTGGCGGGGGATTTGGCCAGCTCTGCTTAATCATTGCTTCACATCATGCACTTCTTGGAATAGATATGCACACTTAGACTGACATGTTTATGATCCTCTGAAAGAAATCTACAGATTACTGCAGAGATTTGATCTGTAAGCCATAGTGTCCATTGAGGGGCCTGGTATTTTTCCTAGTAGGATGGTAGTTTTGTTGTGCGTCATTCAGCCAGATACACAGTAATTCAACAAAGGAAATGGGCCAGTTCACTAAGGTGATCTAACCTGTTTCTAAAAGACGAGGGATTACTTGTTGATTACAGGAGGCTACTTCTACAAAATCAGTATTGCATGACAATACATGCAAGGATCCCACTGTGTAACAAATATACTGAAACTATTTAGGCTTGGGTAGTTTAATTTTCATACCTTCCTGACATTTCACCAGGGTATATAGTATATGATGGCATTTCCTGTTAAGAAAAAAAAAAAAGGTGATGACAGAAGTCATAGCACGCATCCACCCAACCAGTTGTGTGAGCCAGTCCGTACCACCATTATTCAACCACCCGATCTGACCTGCAAACCGCCAACTGCACAGAAAATGCGATCTAACAAATGTAAATACAGGCAGCGCCACTCAGCGCAGTCACAACACACATTGTGTTTGGAGTGGGGATTACATGCTGCCTTAAAGTGCTCTTTGTAAATGCCAGGTTTTCTCAGACTCTATATTTTTGACTTGATTTAAGCCAGTACCTATTTAACATTGGCACTGAAAAATCATGTGCACCGTGGTAAAATAAGTGAATATCTGTGACACTATTACTGCAAACACAGTTAAAAATATATCGCAGTATATCGCATCACACTTCAGCTTAATCACTCCTTTTTGAGCAATAAAAATACAGATTAGTGCAAAATGAATGTGGATTGCCGTGTTATCCATTTGAAAAACCGAGGCCAATTGTGCTTTTTGTAAAATAATTGCCCATTCAACCTGGTTTCAGAGGCTGCTAAATCCAAGGTCCTTGATTTCATTTTGTGTCTTTATTGTGAAATAAACACGGGCATTATAAGAGTCAGATGGAAAGTGGAGCCCTGACCCCACTCGAGTCTGATTGCTAAAAACAAGTGTAAAACATGGCAAACCGATAAATAAGTAGTTATCATTCAGGGCATTATAAGGCTGATTAGGCTTAATAGCATGCTTCATACACAGGTCAGATTTCTGTGAAAAGGCCAAGATGGAGGAAGTTCAGAGAAGTACATTAGGATCACTTTGTACACCGTATGTATTTGTTAACATTGCTTTCTCCTATAGATGCTATAGGTACAGTTTCTAAAGTTAAGGTAGCAAAGTGACAGTGGGGGTCAATCCGAGGCCTCTTCACGGTTGGGAAGCTGGTGTGGGATTACGTCCTTTTTGCTACAGTACTTACTTCTACTGCTTGAGTCTGTCTACCCCTTCCTTATACCAACAGTGGAGTTAATGGTAGGTCTTGGCAACTGCATTATCAGCACATTATCAGCTCTGATTCTAATTAAACGTTAGATGCTAGTGGCTAGTTATCTCTTCTCAGACACGGTGTGTGTGTGTGTGTGTGTGTGTGCTTGCCACATATCCCTGTCAACACACGTTTCTGTCAGTAATGCCATTGAAATCATCACTTATGAGTGCTTTGGTGTTAAAGTTTCCCAAAAGCCACCTTTCAGGTTCAAGCTCTGGCGGTGCAATGAGCAGATGCTAAAAATAACCTAATTTCTACAGCCAAGAAATACTGTTTCCGTCTTTCTTCTTTTTCCCGTCTTTAGCCATTTGAAAACACAGGGAGGGTAGCAGTTGTTAGAAGAAGGCTTGTGCTGATGTTGACACATGCTGGCATTCACCAGCCACTATGAATTAGGCTTTCTGTTACTGTAAAGATGATGCACAGTGTACTATGCACGTTAGGATTCGCGTTAAACTTTAAATGTGACCAGATAGAGAAGAATCAATGTGACAAATGTATCAGACTTTTTACAACTAGATTGTTGCTTATTGAAAATATGCATAGTCATGTTTTCAGAGGTTTCTAAAACCTCTGACCTGCAGTACTGTTCAACACATTTAGTCTAATATTGACTTCATCTAAAATGAACATTAGTTGAGTACCTTGCTGTTTCTGAATGATCTCTCCCCCCCTTTTTACACGCTGCTCGGTGTAATAGCCAGTATCCACAGAATGAAAGCATTTAACTCCAATCAATAGGATTTATAGCTTCTTTAAAAGGCAAAGGTGTCTTTTCTCTCTTGAAAGTGCTGTTTTGGCTGTCATCCAGCTTATATCAGACCAATTGCTATGTATGATGAAGTGTTATTATCTTGGCTGCCTGTTTAGGATTCACACTTCCCTCCAAGTTTGAAATGGCTGCAACATCGTCCTGCATTAAGCAGTAGTGAAGCGGATTTAAGTAAAGTTTTACCTGCCAACTATATGTCACGTCTTAGTCTACGAGGATGAAACCAGACAAATATAAGCCAAACAAATGCAGCAAGAGCGAGGGATTTATTGGACAGCGTGCATACTTCCCACTCCTCTGTTCCATCTCTCCTTTATGCACGCCTCGTGAATTCTGCAAAAGTCATGGTGTTCATGAAGACATTAGACAGCGAGTCTCCCTCCTGCTTTTTATTTTTACAGATTAGCTCACACAAGCAGAATAAATTGGGAGCAAGTGTCAAGGAGTGAGTACTGTCTGGGTTAACAACAATTTCCTTTTTGGTCCTGGAGAAGCGGAAAGAATGTACGTCGAGGTTAATGCCAAGAAGATGGAGAGAGAGTTGTTTTATCAACTTCAGGGCTGCTCACAGGCACTGTGTATACACAATGTGCAATATAGCATCGAGATCAATCTTCAGCTTCGAATGGAGGAGGAAAACTGCATTTGAGATTTGATAATCTTGCAAAAACAAAGCTTGAAATGACTTATAAAATATGCAGCTTTTAGGGAAATTACTTTTAGGTTATGCAGGCTAACATAAAATGGTTATGCACAGGATTGTTCAGTTTTTTTTAAATTGGAAAAAGTATAGTGTACAAGTGCTGCTTTTCTTTCTGACCAACAGTCCAAAACACAACAAAATATGAATTTAATTTAACTAGCAGCATATTGTAACAACTGAGAAACAGATGTGACCATTTTTGTTTGATAATTACTTGCATCACAAGGATATACCCAACCATTCCCACCCCTAGTGACCGGTCCTGACCTTTTAACCCTCTATCAGCTGACTAGTCCCTGTAGTCACGGACGAGGGGGCTGAAAGGTGGAAGGAGGTTAAGACAGCTCGATGACCCGGGGAGCTGCAGGAGGTGAAAAAGCTATAATCACATTCTGAGGCTCACTATCATACTGTGTGTTCCTGTAACTGTGTTGTGTATTTGTTAGATGGGATATGGTCCAAGCTGGGATACGGGACTCTTGAATATGAGATTTCATTATCTGATAAGGAAAGATTTGACTTTCCCAGCAAACATATTTATTGTGCTCAGGAAGTAAATTGGAAATGGAAAGCTTACAGCCGACACCAAGTTAAATGAAGCTGCAGTGTGGCCAATCATATCATATCTTTTTCCTTTTGACTGCTGCTGACATCAGTTTTTTTTCTCATCTCGTTTGAATGTATGCTTTTTATATGTTGTATATATCATGACAATATAAAAAAAAAACTACATTTGAATCCATGCAGGTATACATATAAATAGTGATAGGAAAAAAGTCTTTTGAAAAAGTGCTGCTAAAATTGGATCCAAGTTGCCATGAACTATACTTACTTTAAAGATCCCCTCCAGACATGTTTTAAGATATGTAAAAAAAATACTTGCTGGGAATAATAATTTATGTCAGATGTGGTTTTCCTTCTTCTCAGCATCTTCCTCTTCTCCCTCATTAAAATATCCAGAATTTATGAATATGCAAATACTTTCATTTAAATTTTAACTGCTCAACACAACATGTCTCCTTTTTCTTGTTTTGTCTTTTTTTTTTTTTTTTTTTTTAAGACAAAATGTCCAAATTCTCAGATTCTAACCTCTCAAATGTGAACAACAAGAAAGTGGTAATGAAAATAAACATTAGTGGCATCCCTTTACTTCACTGATACTGTACCATGATTGACTCCAAACTAGTTGTGATGTTTTTGAGTGGAGCTGGACTCTCTGTAATTTTTTTGAAAACCACTGGGTTTTTTTTCTCCTTACAGTAAGTGCTAAAAATCCATTAAAGAATAAGTGAGCAATAACGAATTACTGCAAGCTGCTCTTGAAATGGCAGGAAGTGATTCAATTGACGCTGAATTATGTTTGCGTCGCATGGGACGCGTTTTGTTCAAGAGCCTTCATTTTATCCTCTGTGAAGGGATTTGCCCTACTGCTCAAGAATGTGCCATTGTTATTGTTAGGAATGCTCATTCTGAATGAATCATTTTAAAACTGAAAAAATAAAAATAAAATAAAGAATAATATTTTAAGTCGCGATTGTGACGCATATCAAATCAGTCTATAGTTTTAGATTATTTAAGAAAAGTAAACTAGTACTTGTTAGGTGCGTCTTAGTTTTTGGTGAATGTCGGGATTGATTTTTGAAAAGGGAGTAGGGTCCGAGTTGCTGTCTATAGACTGCGCTTGGGAGCTCATTTGCCTAATCTTGGGAACTAGAGTGGAAGCCGTGTATAATGAGGACTAAGGCTTGTCTGGGATGGTGATGTGGGGTTGGGGCTGGAGGGAGGTGGGGGCGACTCTGAAAGACATGAAGGTATTAATCGGACAAAGGGGCGACCGAGAAGTTTATGCAGAGGGAGAACGCCTGTGGAATGGTCAAGCATTTTTGCATTTGGACTGGCTTTTGTGCAAGTGCAAATCAAAAGACAGGGAAAAAGTGAGAGAAAGAACAGAATGCAGGGATGCTTTCAAGTTTTCCGGAGGCTCTTCTTGAAAACTTTTTGTCCGTGTTAGAAGAGCAGGCACTGGCTATGAGGAACCAAGCGACGTGCACATTTTAATGAAGGATGAATCCTTAGCACATTTCTGCTTCACTGAACCTTAATAAAGAAGAAACTCTTAAAACTGCCATAATAATAGAGAGTCTGGTTACTCTTTCCTTTCTCTCTCCATCATAAACTTTCAGAAGTCAAAACAAAGTTTGAATATTGAGAAAATGTACATTTTGATGTATGTGTGCATCATCATAAAACCTACAAAACTACATGCGCTTGGATACATTGAGCCAAATGGAGGCTATCTCTACCTGAAATTACACTTCCTGTTGTTGGCTAGACATTTAGATGCTTTTTTCTTTGTTTTTAGGAGATTTTAATCATCTTTATTTTATTCAAAATGACTACCATTTTCAGAAACTCCATTCTCTGCATTTCAGGTTACGAGGGCTGAATAATTGATATAAAAATCACAGTATTTGTTCAGAGTACAATAATCTTTTGTCATGACTTAGAAAGCGGTTTGTTAATGAGCTCTATTTTGATGCTACTTGATTCAAGCTCGCATGCACTCAAGATAAACAGTCGGTCCACCGCATCATGTTGAAGCTGTGCTGTTTCAGTGAGTTATGGAGGCTATTTGCTCAACTGTACATCTGTTTGCGTATAATTAAATATCATTTCCCACTTAGGCATGTCTCAAGGGCCAGAAAAGCCTTCCACAAACATACAGACACACAAATGCACATTCTTGTGTGTATTGACACATGCCACCGCTCTATCTACACCAAGACCACTGTCAACCTAATTTTATAATGATACGGACATTATCCAGTGTAATCTAGCAGTAAATTAATTACAACCCGCAATCCCTCAGGAGTTGACCACAGCTTGCACTTCTACTCACCAGGCTGTATGCTAGCAGCTTACATGTTAAGTCAGGTTATTGAACAGTCATTTTAAATTTAATATGACACATTTTTCTACTATCTATAGCAGCATAGACTCAGTAGTGGGAACAGAGCATACGAACCAGATAACCTTGGTGAGGAAAAACCTGATCAAATATTCATTTTTTTTGCTGTTCGTTTGCATAAAATCTGCCAAAGGTGTGAATGCATTACTGTGTTGTGTCCTATTGCCAAGGTCAGCGTACATTTCAAAGTAACCCTGCAAGTTTTTGAAAATGAATTCACC
Source organism: Pampus argenteus (assembly GCA_036937835.1). Taxonomy (NCBI): domain Eukaryota; kingdom Metazoa; phylum Chordata; class Actinopteri; order Scombriformes; family Stromateidae; genus Pampus; species Pampus argenteus. Next base: position 4,666,905 of record CM072863.1, on the reverse strand, counting down.
CTCATAAATACCAATTAATGGCAGGCAAGTTTGACTTTGCTGTAATTAGTTCCAAACGATGCCCTTAGAAAATATGGAGACTGTTGTTTAAACATGACATTGGAAATCTTATGAAAGCTGCAGGGAGAACGTGGTCCTTTTTTAATTGATTTAGTCATTGTCAGTTTGTGTTCTCATCAGAAATTTGGATGGTGCCAACATTGTCCTTCACAATGCAAAGGCACAACTTTGATTTAAGTTGAAATCGTTATTTTCTGTTCCCCTTTTTGCACACAGGAAGGGATAAAACAAATCTGCTGCATTGACCAGATTTGTCTCGGTTCTGTACTCGTGGCTCGTCTTAAGTTAGCAGGAACAAAATGAGAGAAAGCATACAGTAACGATTGTCTTATTCAGCTTCGGGATATTGTAATGGCTGCCTGCATGCACCGGTCTGACAGAAAGCCCTCCTCTGAGTCACCCAAGTAATCCAAGATTAAAATGTATATACACCTATTATCAAGAGAGAGCAAGAGAATAGGCCAGGCACCCTGAGCGCTGAGTACACACACACACAGGGACATAAGGTCACATCACTGGGCTAGCAAAATGTGCTCAACGTATGCAGGCACACACCCCAACAGGGAGAATACACAGGAAAAATTAATGCGCACACACACACACACACACACTCTCCTCGAGATAAGCTGTGGCAGCATGTCGTCAGGGGAATTTGGCCATCCATATCATCAAAAAAGAAGGCTCCGTTAAATTTTAAGCTCCTCAAGAGCTGAACCGTATAGACTATGACATTGTATTTGTAATTTCAGGTATTTATTTGCAGCTATCTGAAGGAAAGCAAACCAAAAAAAAAAAAAAAAAGCGCCTGTAACAGTTTAAACATTTGAATAACTGACTTTATTGCAACAACAAAGATAGCACAAGCAGAGCTTTAGCTACCTACATGGCACTCTCACTTTAGATAGCTGAATGCTTTGCATAGAAAAACAGTCTGTCAGTCTGGCAAAAAGGATCCCCAGAAATAATTGACTCAGGGAACAGGGCCAGACAGGCTCAGGCTGACGGGGACGAGAAAAAAAAAGAGAAAGAAAACTTGAAAAGTTTCCCCTGAATATCACATTGTTAGTCAGGAACACATTACAAGAGAGCACACTGTGATCACTTTGACTTCAGTTCTGCTCTTCATGTAAAGTTTTGCATATCGGACCAGTCGGTAGTTTAAGGCAGAAACTTTCTCTTCACAATAAGCAACTCTGATTCTCATTTGTGGAGAAGAACCTTTTGTCCTCTGTCTTCGAATATTCAGAATAAAACGGTACGGACGAATTAAACGAGCATAGTCATTTTTAACTGAGGCTCTTTTTCTCTTTTCAGTTGGTCTGATAGTGTAACAAGAGAGCGATGAGAGGCACATACTTGTCTGGCCTGTACAGGTCCAGACACATTTTCTTGCAGATGTATGTGGTTAATTACGTACTGCTTTGGACAATTAATAAATGAGTCTGACAGTAACCTCCATGCATTAATCACAGTAAATTACACAGAGGAAGACGCAACACAGAGGTTCAATTAACCTTTTAGCCTTCGTCTGAATGTGGCGGATGGGGCTGGTTATTCAGCGAAGGCCTTAACACTCTCTCGGGTCACCAGGGAGAGAGAGGCATCCGGTGCCACAGAAGACTTGTCAGAGACGCACAGTCCCTCCCTCTACCGCCAACCCCCCCGCCTCCCAACACTGTCCCCACCCTTGGGAATCATTGAGCTGTCTGGAAATCAAGGCGACCTTTGTGTCTTGCGGTTTTCTCACAGCTGCGGTGGCATTTATTTCCAAAGGAGTTGTGCCAGAATCTCTGTATTTATTTAGTTTAATTTAGCCGACGGTTGGAGCTGACCGTGTCATAGCCAACCAGCGCAAACCCGTCAGCTAAACCAGTGCTGGTTACTTGGACTGATCTGTGATCTCTTTATCTTGTAGCGACTGGAAATATGAAACTTTGCTGCCGTTGGTTTGGCTGAATGAGTCTGTCTCTCAGAGCTAAGCTTTCAAATTATTCTGCAGCTTGCGAAATGTAGTAAAAGCCACAAAGTACATGCTTTTTTATTCAGGAAGCCAATTTGCTCAGAGACAAGACCTTGCTATCGGTATATATCTAGCTTGGATCCATGATGACTGTGTGGCTTTGAGAGGAAAATGAGATTATTGCTTAACAACTGTCACCTCATTACCCTGCAGAGCCAGACATTGATCCACTGGTTCCAGTCGACTAGTGAGCTCTGAGGCTTGCTAGTCACGTATGTGGATGTTTTCCTTCCCCCAACTGCTTTTCTCGGGGTGGCTTTTAAATCACAAAGTTTCTCCAGTCAAGTCACTTTGCTTGGTTAACATTTACCTTTAATAACACATATCACACAGTTTTTATGCTACCCCTGGCGGTGCTGTATATCATGATATACTGCTCTCTTGCTTTCTGGCACTTTGTCACGGAAGGTTTGCAACTGCTAGGCGTCAGACCAGAGATGTAACCGGAGGATATCAAATTAGCGCTTAGTGTTCCTTCACCCCCATTTGCCATTTTTACAAGTAGTACCTTTGGTCAGATTTACAACCCCGGCACAGAGCGAATGGAGAACTGTTGAGTAACAAAGAAAGAAAAAAAAAGAGGCAGACATACTTTTCCTTTTCCTTTTCCTTTCTAAGTCATGAGAAACGGAGAGCAGAAGCAGACACAGAGCAGGCATACAAACGGATAAATGGAGGAGGAAATACTCTCCACTGCCGTTGAGTCAGTTCCCAGAGACGAGCCGGCACAGTGCTGCCTCTGTCCCGCCTCGTCCAGTCCAGTTGATGCTGATGTTTCAGGATTGATTCGTCTGCATTCAGCAACGAGGCAGCCTGCACAAACAATGAAACAGGCATGTGGCCCTAACACGCTGCCCTCTTGTTTCTGACTGCCCAGTGCCCCTGTGAGAACTGGTTGTCACATGACCTGGCGAGTCATGAATGAAGCTGTGGTGTGTGTGTGTGTGTATAGGGGGTGTGGGGTGTCCTCCCTTTGTGGTCCCCCTGAAATCCCTGCTCTCCCGGGCCCACAGACACACACATGCTAAACCACTTTGCACTCAATGCGTTACTGTTGTGCCAACATGTATACACAAACAACACTCTATAGGAACACACACGCACACACACACACACACAAACACCAGCTTATACTTAACACACAGATGCATGCACACTCACTCATGCATGCACCTATACACATATATAGACGCTCAACGTATAACTCTTTGTGAACACATACACGCATGACCACCCACACACACAACAGGCACGACCGACAGTAAAACACAACTTGGGGATCACAGATGGCTAAAAGAACACGACCCTTTGTCATCTATACTGGGACCTTTTCCTCCAGGGGAAGAGAAGCACTATTCAAGTTGGAAACATGATTTTAGCCTTTAAACCTCTGTCTAAACCATTAAAAGGCCTCACACATATTTTCTAAAATAAGTGAAGTAACAACCTCTGTGTTCCCACCACTTTTTTGCGAACCAAAACTTATTCAGAAATTAAACTTTCATTCTAAAATAGGTAAACAAATACAAAGAAACGTAAGGAATAAATGCTTTATTTTTACACTGCGAGTTAAAATGGTAGGCAACAATGGGCCTCCATAATTAAACTCCCAGTCATAGTGTGATGCATTTACCAACCCACACTACTCTGTGATCACTTTTCCCAAACTACTGCTCACTCCCTGCTGTTAAAAAGTGACCATTTTTGTTTATGTAACAAAATGTTTTAACTAAGTGAGTTAATTAGAGGTTTGGGTTACGCTTTTGAGTTCCGACTTTTATTTTTTGGTTTGGACTGATTTTAGACTTTTAAGCGTTTAAAAAAAAAAAAGAAAGAAAAGAAAATAGAACCAAGTGCAGCTTTTTAATGGGCATTTTTTGCAGTGCATGACTCGCCCCCCTCCACCTCCACCTCCACCCCTCTTGTTGCTGCTTGGCTGGAATTCCTCACGGATCACTGCTCGCGCCCTCTTTATTCCCATTCTGTGCCTCCACCGACACCTGGCCGTTGCCCCCCCCAGTCCTCTCTGCCCTCTCCCTGCTCTCCCCTCTAGCCCCTCATTAATCGGTCCTGATATTGATGGGAGCTGAATGCTGGCAAATGACTGCCTGTGAAGTCCCCCCCCATACACCCGCTTCTCACTCCTCTGCCTGCCACCACTTAGAGGCTTGATTAGCATGCCAACCATTCACTATGCCTGTGTGTGTATCTATCTATCTATCTGTCTATCTGTCTATCTGTCTATCTATCTATCAATCATTGCATGTACAGTAGACACATTCACACCCTGTAAAAAGCCTTTGGAAACATGCTTCCACATATAGCATTTCACCGTGAAACACAACTATTTTTCTTGCGTGACACAGTCTGATTTTCTGCACATTCCCTTTTAACTGTCAGTTTTATGGAAAAATAAAAGATAGGCTTTGCAGAAATCCCCCCTCTCATATGAGGCCTAATGTGTGGTTATGTCCTGATTGTTTTGGAGTGAAGCTGTAATGGAATAACTCAACTCAAACAGATGAAGTAAGGTGCTTTCAGATGCAATTTGTTGCTGGCATGTTTTTCAGATGAGGTTTAGTAAACTGTGCTCGTGGAGTAGAATAGAGCCAGTGTCAGGATGTGTTTTGTTCTCTATTTTGAACTGCACAGTGAGATTTGGTTTTAGTTTTAACTAAACTAAACCAGGTGGAACAACCTTGGATTTGGTCGTTTCTGTTGACTGCATTGCAACCCACAAGGCATCATTTAAAGAGGAACTCAAACAGGGGAGCCTTGAATATCTGCAGGGTGCGCCGGCGCCGTCTGTAACCATGTCGATGAACACGTTTATCTCCTCTCTGATACCCAGCTTCCTTTATGACTACCCCCCATTCTGCGACAGGAGAGCGTTATCTCGACTAGGGGAAATGAAGTCATCCCTTTAGTGTTAATGACATGCTGCCCATCACACCTCAGCACCCTGCTGACCAGTTACCATAGCAACAAGCAGTTGCTCTGGTATGTTGACAAGGCTTTGGCTTTCTGAATCCTGATTTTGAGCCACACAAGGCAAATCACTCAAACAGACAAATATTCTCTCCCTCCTCCTTATCCTGGGCAGCGTTATTTGCTGCTATTACACTCCGCCGGCTCTGTCTGGATGTCTTTCTCCTGTGCTCACCTGTCAGATGGAGCCCTTGGTGCTGAAATATGCCTTTTGTCTGTTCCTTATTGGAATGAAACCATAAAGTCACTGACAAGAAAGCAAACTATGCTGTCCCTCCTTTACGATGGCTCGCTCAGAAACAATCCGTCTTTGATCCGTGCCGTGAGTAAACACGGTGATAGGAGTTAAATTCAAGGTCGAACAGACGCTGAAAACACTTATGCGTTTTAGCTGCTCAGGAGATAAGGGAAACAAAGTGCTCTGTCAGACTAAGTGGCTGTAATGGCTACAGAACAAACAGACGGAAAGCTCGACGTTTTAGAGCAAAGGAGGACTTTGCATTCCACAGAGAACCACAAAGCATCTCTGGACATAACTTGAGACAGACACGGTTTGTTTACTTTTCCAGGTTGCAATGCAAACATTTATCTGAGTTTATGGGCAAAAGGATAAGTCTGGTCTACACCTTCCTGTTCCTGACATAAAGCCACACGACGGAAAGGCTAGGACAACTTGTTGCACCTTTACCACAGAGGACAGCATCCTGCATGCCTTTAAAGCCTCGGAGGATGTTTTCTTCTAACATGTGATGCTGCAGAGACAGATTTGGTTTGCACAACAGGGTCTTATGTGCACGTATTAAAAAACATTGGAGACAAATCCTCAAAGACACGGTGTCCAGTATTTCCAAAGAGTGCTCTACATATAAAATATTGATGAGCCTGCTTGTAAAAAGTGTTACGATTTTGTTAAACAAGGACTCAAGTTAATGCATTGTATCGTTGTGTTCTTCTTGTGTGCTCAGTAATTCAAGTTGTTGTCACTTTTATGAAACGATAGATGACCTCGTTTTGTCCCCGAAGACTTTAAATTTCTTTAAAACTACACTAAACGGTTTAATTTGCTCTCGCTGGCCCCGGGTTAAGATGAAAAGTACACACTGTAGGGCTGTGAGGACAGACACAGGTCATGGAAATGGGTTTTTTTTCTACCTCGTATAAACAGAATTTGTAAGGCGGTGCTGTCCTGCTTCACTTAAATCTCCGCTTAAGTCTTTCCTCTCTGCTCATTTCTGTCTCCTGCTCATTCACAGCTGACCACCATGAAACCATTAGCTCTCTGTTTTTTCTCTGTTTGTGCTCCACTGGTATCCAATATCTCCCACTGTATGTTAGTTTGACTAACAGAGGGTCCTAAAGGTGCCTTAATGGTTGGCCAACACAATTTCCATTGTGCCGTGCAGTCGGTGATTAAGAGGATGTTGATTGCCGGGGCTTTAGGGGTGCCTGTACTGTAAGTGATATTTGGGTTATTCTGAGGCCTGTTGTTGCTGTGTGTCTGTGTGATTGGATGCAGTAATGGTCCCAGCAGTGCAGCAGTCACTCAGGCAGGCATATGGTGGAGGTACTACCTTCCACTGCCTCCCATTCTCTGCTTTATAGACCTCCAGGGGGTCGTGACCCCCTCCATAACTCTTCCAAAAGCCAGAAAGGGAGAGAAGCTAGCTCACAAGCCTGGAATCCACCAAATGTGCTTTACCCCCTGTCTAATCCCTCCATCCTGCTCTTCTGTGAAATGTGTGGTCTCCATCATCAGAAGTGAATGGGGACAGACAGCGGTGGTGATAGTTAAACAGTCACGGCCGTATAACTCCTCGGGTCAAGGAGTATAAAGGACATGAGCTGAATATAGGGGGCATCTTGCTGATATAATAAAGCAATGTTAAGGGGCGGCAGGGAGGAAACTATGTATGAGCTGGTTCAGAGATGAGATGAGTTGTTAAGAAGAGGAGAGATGCCACAGAGGAGGAAGATGGGAGAGATAAGAGAAGAAGAGATAAATTAGGAGAAGCGTATGCCAGACACGAGGTCTGTGGTGTAGTACTAAGTGAGAATAAATCATTCCTCCTTTTACCATTCCTACACGACTGCAGGCTTTGTAAAACACACGTAAAGATGCCTATTAATACAAATTATTACCCCCTAACATCTAGCCTCCCTCTCTTCAGATGATAATGCCATATCATCCGGAACAGCACTATTTTATTGCAAGTTGCTCAACCGCATAAAGCATCGTCCCCTTTTTCCGCACCTACCTCATCACTTTTTAATGCGCATACATAATCTAAAGCCTCTTGTCCTAAGTATTGTTTCATCAAGAAGCAGAACGGTGAGAAAATATGTTGCCGTAAGTACACCACACCATTGATTAACTAGCAGGATGTCTGGGAGGTGGGGCTGAGCTGCGATATCTGCTCAGACAGAGAAACGACTCAGATCTGATGACTTTCTTGGCAGACAGGCCGCATCGACTGGCAAGAGATCATCTCCCCTAGTCTGACCCTGTGATGCTCTCACACATCAATAACGCTGTTCAAATTCCCTCTGCATGACACATAGGCAGGCAGCGTTTGTACCTGGCAGAACAGAGAACTAGTCATTGGGAGATATAAAAAAAATTGGCTCATCAGTCGACTTTGGTTGAGTGGCTAAATTTGAATCATGTAGGGGTATCGTTTTTTTTTTTTTAACCCATCATTTAATTGACTTGCACGTCGATCAAATGTGTTGATCGTTTATTTAACAGAATGAATTCGAAGGGGTGTTTTTTTTATTCGCTCATGTCTTAACAGAAATGCTCCAATTCTGCAACAGATGAGTGCAGTTGCTGCCGGGCCATACTGCAGATGTGCCTGAACACGTATATTTGTTGATAGTAGCATGCCAACTATTGATTTTATTTCACATCGTAAGCCATATGATTGCAAATTCCGACATTTCAATGTATTTGGAAGTACTTTGACCGTGCAAAACGCTGCACCAGTTCTGATTTTCACGATCAAAAGCCACAACACACACGCTAAATAGATGCATTTTATAGTTTATCAGTACATCATAAAGAAAGTAAAATAGGTTTGGTTGTAGGTAATGCCACATGTGTACACAGACAATCAGACAGTTATACGTGTGCTTCATAATGGTGCAACCCTGTGTAGACACGTATACAGCATGAGTAGTTATGACTGTCTGTATGCAGTTATTAACACACCTGAGAATACCTGAAGCTAGTTAAAAGTGTTGCTCTGTTTCCAGGCTGCATTAGTCAAGTTGATTTCCTGAAAGATGAATATTTCAAAACAAACTTTCTTGATGAGTACGACGACGGATCCCTGTTAGCTGTTCTTGATTGCTTGTGATCATAACTTAGCCTGAGATAAAGGCACAGTTTTCTCTGCAAGAAGCGACTAGTCATTTATTTAAATATTGTGAAACATTTACAGCTCTAGATGAGTCACATTTATCATTAAACACAAAGGACCTTTTTATCCTCTCCCCTAGTTACTTGACCCAGAAAACAAACCTGACAAAATAAAAAGAAAAAGAAAACATTACGTTAAGATGCGAGGTGGAGACAGATTTGTTTGATATGTGATGACATGCAAAAGCAATTTGTCAACCGCATGCTGCTCTCTTCAGTCGGCATTTGCAGCAGAGGGTTGTTGGTAAATCTTTAACAGTCTTGATTTTGTCTCAAATTCAAGCTTTAAAGGGATTAAATGCAACTAAATGTATAATTCTGGTTCAAATAAAGTACTAAACGTTGAGCTAAGACTCCACTGTCACTATTCCTCTGTAATAACATAAGGAAAGTAGAAACTATGCACAAGGCTGGCTGCTACAATCAGAGTTGCTTCAGTATAAACTTTCTACATCCACTATTCACCGTTTTCCAGGCCTTTTTAATAAGAAAACAAACCCTTTGTATTTGGGGTATTGCGGTTGAGAATATCCCCAGTTATAGTTTTTCTTGGGAAAAACAGCAAAACCACATTGACAAATATACTCAATTAGCTTCCATGTCTCTCCTAGTTATGAGTCAGAGCGACTGTACATTTCACATTTTAAGGCCTTTCTGCTATGCTTGACGTGCATACAGTGTGTTAATATTTTACAGTCCCTGGCCCGTTTCATTGCAAGACAGATTTTTCTGACCAGACCGAAGTCCTGCCCACAAAGCTGCAGCTCTGCCAGGTCAACAGTTCAACCCTATCACTAAACTTCAAATGATAAGGACCCAGCGACTCTGCTCAGGAATTTACTGCAGGTTTTTAAAGGATCTTTTAGAGGATGAAAGGCTCTTTAAAAGGATGTAGAATAGGTCATAAAGTGGATTTGTTTGCTAGACTTTTAATGACTTGACTTGGCACACAGGATGTAGTTGAGTTGGATATCTAATAGAGGGGGGAATCCTTTTTATCAGCCGAATACAAGGACAGGCCGTCACTATAAAAAGAGGTACCAATCTTTCATGTACATTTACAGGCACACCAAAGCAACAAACTCTTAGGGCGCTACGAGTCTCCTGCTTTATTTTTTTGTGAGAATCTTCTTGCGTCCTGTCTCTGTCGCTGTCACCCACCTTCTCAACCAGTATTTGCTAGAGCTGTCAGTCAAAACTGTTGTCATAGAGATAGCTTTTCCCTTGATTACCACAGAAACCATCTCATGTAGGACAAATTAGGAGGGGAAATGGATCCCTTTGCTCTAACACTTCCAGTTGAGTATACTTTTAGCTGGGGGTGGGGAACATCTTGTCTTTTGGACTAATACAAGCGTATCATGGTGGCGCGGCTCCTGCGGGGCCTGTCGCTCTGTTATTACCTGCACTGCCTAATCAAAGACCACCAGCAGGAAGAGACAGAGGCTAAGAAAATAAAATAAAAAAAAGATAGAAGAGTGTGAAAGAGACGGTACAAAATCCCCAAATCCCCCATGATGAGACAGGAAACCACACAACCGTGAAATAAAGGATTTCTTCGTGTTCTTGCGTGAGCTGTGTACATTTTTTTTTTTTTTTTTAATCATCCACTTTTAACTAATGGCTTGTAGGCAAGGCGTGGGAGGCTTGCAATGATTATTTCCATCAAGTCAATTAGCAGTGGTATTTAAAAAGCTGTCACTTTGATGAAGAGTGATTTGTACGCCTGTCTAACTTTGCTGCAGGTATTTCCGCCGCAGTAGTAGATCATCACAGTGCTCACGCAGCACTTAAAGCCATTGGATGGATAGATGAATGTCATTTTGTATGGCCTCTTTTTTTTAATTTTTATTTTTTTTGAATCGTACATATGTTCTCTTCAGCTGCTGCTTGTAAAATTGCGGGACCCACTTTTACAGAATTTTCCACTGCAGAATTTAAAATGTACTGATCTGTTAAACAGCCTCCGTGGGTTGTCAGGGGTTCGAGGAAATATGGAAAGCGTACTTATAAATCTAGCCCGTGTTATTAGCCAGGTTTCTTTCACATAGCTTACGATTGGCCAGGTGACTGTTCCGACTCTCAATTTATTGCTTAGATCGATGTCTCTGTGCCGTGAAATATGGTGTCACTCAGAACTAACTACATTTTAATGGCGAGGCTACACTAATGATATACCTACAGGTGCCGCTAATAGCAAAAACACATCTTGATGCATGGAAAGAAAAGCTATACATTCAGATGACGATGGCGCGTTATAATCTGAGATGAGATAAAACGGTGACTGAAACATAATTTATATATTTTGCAGAGCTTTTAGTAGAGCAATCTGGTGAGATAAACAAGTAATCTTTAGTGTTTAGTGTCTCTAGATTTGAATTTTGAACATAAAATACTGACTCTGCAATCGGGCAGCTCTACAGTGCTGTAAACAGAGGCAGTGTATGGTGGGAGATGACAGCCGTCAGTACAGTCTGTAAATAACACTATATTCAATCTTCAGAAAACACAAAAAAGAAATATGTGAGAGCAACCTTTAAGTCATATGTCAGGTAGTCGTTTTTTTAGTTTTTGGCTATTGCCCCTTGGCCTCGCTGACAAGTAAAGTTACATTGACTGATAACACAGCTCGGCCGTGTAGGGATTACTGTGGTACATCCTGCTCGAGGCCCCTGGGAACACCACGCTGTATCATTCTGTCAACAGTTAGTGCTCTGAGAGTGCTCTACTTTTCTAAACATTCATGTTTGTGTGTGTAGTACCATATTTCACACCGCAGCGTCCTTTGCCAAAATCAACTGCCTGGCTTCCTCCCTCATCTTTCCTTGCCTTGAAAACACACCGCTCTACAGCCTTGATGAGGGGGAGCTGAACTCTTGAGCTCTACCTCATCGTTTCTCAAAACGCCTACATCATCCCGACTCTAAACCTGTCTTTTTTCAGGACCCAACAACAACCTCCACTCCACTCATAAATCTCCCACACAGAGCGATGCCTCACCACTGACACACGGTGTAGCGGCGTGGATTCCCAGGGATCAGTCTGCCTTTGACTCTTTTAAAAAAAAAACCGGAGAAGCTGTACTACTAGGGTACGGGCCAATGCCTCATGGCCCACAATGCCCCTTCTTCTTTGTAAATATGGGATTAAGAATTCATTTCACACACATCGATATGATGTTATGTGACAGTGGTGCGAGCTGTGCTGTACCTTAATGGGCCCAGCTTGTGCTGACAGATAAGTTGAGCCGAGTCGCTGTGAAGCAGAGGCTCCATCCACTTCGTCCCTCCAGCTAAATCAGAATGTTATTCTTTCCAGCAGGCCATACAGTAGCCCTGTCCATCATTAGAGCTATGAATCATGTCTCTTGCACTTGCACTGGCTCCCTCGGGGGTATATCATTGCTTAATCTGCACAGATTTCTATGCCGGGGTCCACTATATAAGGTTCTGTTTTTAGCACAACGAACAGCTTGCTCATGTTACTCTACAACTGCACTGCATACTGCAATCACAATCAAATGCTAGGGTTTCAGGTGTACAGTGAAATGCAAGTAAATGCACACGCCGTGGTTAACTGAACTTTACACAGCGTGGCTTTTACAGCGCGGATGCTTAGCTGCTTTTTAGCCCAGATAGCTGACATTATCACAGCAATGGAAAGCTCCATATGTGGTTTGTGTCAACGTTAAATTAAATGTTGAGGGCTTTTTTCCATAGAGAGCAGAGGCTACAGTTCTGCTGGTGAGAAAGATAAAAAGGAGTCATGCCTCCAAGCTGCTTCACGCTGTTTTGGAGGTCAATTGCGTCTTCAAAATACCCTCATTAAACTGTAGGCTCTAAATATAGGCTAGTTTATTTGAAAAATCTGTATATTCTCTTTGATTCCGGTTTGAGCTACCATGTCAAAGTAATTTATATGTTGGGTATTTCCTCAATAGTGATGTAATAAGTTGCAAAGCAGTTTGTCAAATCGTATTCTTCATGCTGAGGAAAAAAAAGGATAAATAGGCTATCTCAAGTCAACCCTCAAACATTATAATTACACATGAGCGTGTACCAGCATGAATGTGCTCGTTTGGAAAGCTGCACTTGTTATTTGCCTGGAGGGAAAAAGGTGAATGAGATGGAAGGTTGAGTTTAGTTGAGGGATTATTTATGACAGTAAAGAAAGTTTCCATCCATCACTCAGACAGACAGAATTCTGCCTATACCTGCTAACTAATTGGCTATCCATCCGTCAAACCGCGATTTCTTTGGATAAGGTATGAATGGTCGGTCACCATCGTAACCGCAATTGTCAAGAAACAGGCTTGCAGGAAATAAAAAAGAAAAAAATAGAAATACTAAATACACAGAGCCTCCGGTGGAGAGAAAGTGAATGAACCCCGTGTTCTTCTCAAGATAGCCTTACGTCTGAAGGCTTTGTATGTTTTTGCATGTTTAAAATGTTTATTTTCTTACTGGTTGTAGTTGTTGGAGCTGAAATGTCTTTTTCTGTGAACAGCTCTTCTCTGTATCCCTCATTCAAAATGCGGTTGCCTTCTTTAGAAAGCTGAGATGCAGCATTGACCCCTCTTAGAGAAGAAGAGTGTTGTTGTAGGACCCACGGCCCCCCCTCTTCTCCCCCCCTGCGTGTCACTTCAGACGGCCTCTCACTGGAGAGCTCTCTCTCAGATCAGCACTAAACTCTCTCCTTAGTCTCAGGAAGTGTTGGAGGAAGCACTCTCCGCCTAGTAGGCTTTTCTTAGACTCCTAGTTCTCATTGCATATTCATAGCCCCTTCAATAGTCGATGGTATCAAGTTTATGAAAAGAAACGCGGAATAAAAGACATCTGTGTTTTAATTATTTACAATAATATTGTTGATTACATTCTGTAATCTTTATAAAATATATAAAGATTTGAATGCTTAATATATATAAAAAAATAATAATTTTGTGTGTAGACAGTGAAGTATCGCCAGCTTCAAGGACATTTTCACTTGAGCTCACTTTTATGCATCACTCTACTGCCACACAAAAGATGCAAAGACACTGCAAGAAGGAAACTGAGAGGCTGCAGTTTGTCATCGGATCTCAGAGCGGTGGACGCGGCGTCCTGAACAACATCCCAATGTTGTGAGAATTCATTACACGGCGCCAGGGTCGCACAGCATCAAACATTAAACCTTAATATTGAGCCAAGCTGCAAACACTCAAGTCTCTTTCACTAAATCACAGAGAAAAAATAGGATAGTTTTTAATAGTATTTGCAGTAAAATATCAAAAATGTTCAGAAGGACCTCTCATCTGTTACCAGAATGATCATTTAACCTTGTTGTCACCGACAATATCCACTTGTAGCTACTAAAGCACGATAGAAACTTTTTATTAGTCCTGGCACTCATCGTACTTGGTAAGAGAAAGATGATACTTGATGAGTACTGAACAAGTTAAGAGACTATATAAGAGAAATCATGATTATTCCGTAAAGTACTATTGCTCCCCAGTGCTGTGATGGTGACCAACGCATAAAAACAGTACATGTTGTTAGAGGGACAGCTTCATCAGCTTGGATCAGAGGGCAAATGCCCAAAGGCAGAAACAAACAAAAAAAAAAAGAACGATTCTTAAAGTTGGATTGAAGAGAGTGGCTCTGCACCCTGTCCTCCTCCTCCTGATTAATAGCCCACAGTGTCTTGCTGAGCAGCCGTCCTCTGCCATGGCTGGGGGTTCAGGCCGAGAACGAGGTGGCGGCTGACAGTGGTGAGGTATGTGCTGCTCTGCTCCACAGGAGGTAATGAATCGGTTTAACTGCGAGGACTGAAGTGTAGACAGCAAGAGGAAGAAAAGTGATCAGTCTTTCAGGGTGAGGAACTACTCGTCCGGCATGTGGGACCTCTGGTAGGAAGAGAGAGACAAGGTGTGAAACTGAGGGGAAGGGAAAGAGAGAGAGCGGAAAACAAAACAAAACGCAGAAACTATGAAGGCAGGTAGAAATGGGGGAAAAAAGAGGAAGGGGAGAGGGTTGGGTGTCACCCAGTCTGAGTTCCTGGGGAAATCTGCTCCCTGTTCCCCCCACAACACTCCCTTAACCACCACAGTGGGGGTTCATTATTCTCACTTTACTCCTCCACTAATTATCGTTATCATTATGGGGGATAATTACCATTTCACTGCCTAACACCCATGTAGGCTGCTCAGCTCAGAGTCACACACAAGGTTATCAATAGCTGCTCAATTGCAGTCTCATCTGCCTAATTATACGATTTGGGCTTTGTGATAACTGAATAGGATGTGAAATCTACTATTATGTTTTGTGAGTAGTGGTGAGACGCGGAAAGTCAGCAGAAGGCCCTGAAATAAACCAATGCGTGAGGAGCTTGGTTAATTAAAAGCTGCGGCTTTCCCTGGGATATATAGCAGAGGAAATCCTGGGTTATGAAACAACTGAAAGTCTCTAAAATATCCTGCATGCTGGTACAGAGCCGAGTATGCAGCGAGCGTTAAACAAATCCTGTGAGACTTCAGATCTTATGTGATGTGTTGTTTCTTTCACTGTGTAATAACTTTTTTTTTTTCATGCTAAATGATTTTATATGCTCTGTTTCATTTCTTTATTAGATTTACTTTTAAATAACCCACACTATTAAGATGAATTCGGTCTACAGAGCCACATCCACATTCAGTTTGTCATCAGATCTGCATCACAGTCACCGTCTGTGACTTATGCTAAGCTTACCGTAGTAGCAGCCATGTTTACCAAGGGAGGTTTCTAAATCCCTCTGTGACATTTTAAGAGTTGCAGCTGACTCCTCGAACCTGATGAACGCCGTCTTCATCTGCTGCACTTCAACAACACCGGAGTGCAAGACTGAAACAGACCTAATCAGCAGGAGAAACTCATTAGATCTGCCTTCTAAGAGAATAGCAGAGCTGAGGGGAAGACAGGCATGGAGAAGAGGGCACGAGGGCATAAGTACAGAGACAAAGAAGGCGACAATACGAAGCGTATGACAGACAGTTGGGTCAGGCTGGTGGAATGTGTACCACAGAGGACCTCATGACAGACGGGAGGCACATTGTCTTTGACCCCAATTACCAGAGGTGTTTCTTTCCACTAGTTAATCCACGGCCCCTCCTCCGTACGGTGGAGATTTGCTTTTCCAGTCTTTTGTTTTCTTTACAAAGTCATATAGATGATGGCATAACTCTGCTGAACCGGGATGTTTTGATACTACTAGCAATCGAACTAGAAATCTGTCTATACTTTAAAACAACACATGGATTGTCTATAGTAGTAGGCCTGAAGCTAATGGTCATTTTCGTAGTCGATAACGCTTGTGTTTTTGATTGATCGTTCAGTCAATAAGAAGTCAGAAATAGTGAAAAAGGTCTCAGAGTGCTACATTTGTCTTCCTATCAGTATACTCAACTAAAAATCAAATCATTTAAAATGATATGAAACAACACGAAATACAGAAAATCCTTGAACCAGGATTTTTTTTATTGAACAATTCATTGGTTATTATAAATGTTGTGTATATTATCTAGTTATCTGCAGTAATTACAACACCGTGCTCAGATAGCATGTGAAAAAAAAACCCAGAAAGAAGCTAAGAAGACAGCAACTGAAAACCTTTTTGTATAATATTCAGAAATATGTTGCCCTCCTGCTTATATTCTACTTCTCAAAATGTTTCTAATACTCGAGCAGTTTCCATTTAAGAGCAGTGCTATTTTCACATTGTCAGGAGATTATCTGACCGCCGTGTCTCCTTCCCTCTTTCCACAGAGACTCTCATGGACTCCACCACAGCCACAGCGGAGCTGGGCTGGACAGTCTACCCCGTGTCAGGGACTAGCGACAACAGCGTAAGTGACATGATCTACTTTCACTTTGTTCTGGGTCTGATAATTAAGGTTTAATAGAATTATTGAACTATTATTTAAGTAATAATATAATTGGACAACTTTGACATTGAGACAAAGATTAAGTGTGGGGTCACTTTCTCTTTTTTTGTTAGATGTAAAAGTGCAACTAATGCGTACATTTGCTCAATCCCCCATGATAAATGTATTTCTGGTGGGTGCCAGTGTTTTGGTTTCTCACTCTTAGGTCAAAGATCATCTAATGAAGCAGCCTGCTCCCCAGAGTGAGATCAATTATTTCCCCCCCAAAACAAGTGGAAAGTAAAACGGGGTGAATGTGCAGCTAAAAGAAATAATTAACATTAAGCAATGGGGGAGAAAAAAAAACTGCAAACGCATCCAAACTTTCTTTTATTTACTCCTAAATGTGCCTATTCACTAACTCTAACATATTTATCTGATTAATGTTCCATTAATATTCCTGGTTTTTAACAGTTTACCCCGTCTGAACTTTCTGCTTCTTGACAAACACAGTATGAATGAATCCTAAACCTAAAGCTAAATACTTGTGTTCATGTCCCAGACTGGAAGCTACGTGTTTTATAGACCCCGATGGTGCTTGATGCGCAGTATTTCCACATGGTTTGCCAGGACATTGGTTCCTCTTAACCACATGCAAGCCAGGCCCACTTAAAGCAGCCAAAACCAGAGTCTCAGTCTCCTTCACTTCTTTCCCCACCACAAGATTTAGTCTTCCTAGAATGAGTCCAAAAGAGAGAAAAAATGTTGTAGACTTATTTGCTGGTGCATTTCAAAAAACCGCTGCCGATTTTATTCAATTATTTATGCTTCTGTGGTTTGTATTAAAGATGGTTTGAATTATATTCTATCATGCTGTGTCTTTTTGAAAAAAAATAAAAAAATAATAAAAAATGTCAGCGTAGAGAGTTGGCCATCAACAGTTCCATGATGCTACTTCAAAGTTGTTCAGCAATAATTTAGGACAACTTCATCTCTCCCAACCTGAGGGCATGTTGTCTCCTCCCCACTAATTCCTGCTATCAATACCGAAGCACAAAGACGCCTGGTTGCCTTTTCTCTCGCCAGCTCTGGATTCAATCTGCACAAAGATTCAGTTTACGCTCACACACACACACACACACACCTACCAACCAACCCCAAAAGACGGTTTACATCACATCCCCCTTTCATCTTTGCAAAATGTTCAGTACAGAAAAACATCGACTCAACCCGTATCTTTATAATGAGTTAAGTGAAAACTTCAGTCAGACTAAAAGTTTTGAATATTTATAAAAAATCGGGAAAGGTCATTCATGCAAGCAATTACGTTGAGTAAAACTGCTGACTCTGGTCAGAGTGAGTCGAAATTAGGATTTAAAGATAAAACATAAAATCCCCTAAGTCCTTTGTGAATCATCAACAACAACAACTGTATGATTATGGGCTAGTTTTCTTTAACTAACTAAGCTCAAGAGAACGTGTGTTTGCTGCTTTTAAAGATAATGCCATGGCCCCTTTCTTAAAAAAACCTCAAAATGCAGCTATGATATGTCCCTCTCTTGGAGTGCAGTGAAATGCGAACAAGTTCCTAAGCCCCTGGATTTAGTCAGGTATAGGTTGGCCTCATCAGCGTGGGCACTGGAGTTTTACGACGATACGGCCGAGCTTGTCAAAAGCACAGCCCGCTGGAAAGTGAAGAGTGGGAGAGATGGAGATAGCTTGTCCCTCGTGGCCCTGGGCAACAGGTGTGGAAACAGAGCTCGCTCTGCCTCTCAGTATAACAGCAAGAGGTGCTTTACAGAAGCTATTGTCTTACACACATATATGCGCGGCTTCGTGGGCTTAACTGGTGGATCAGTAACATCCAGCACAGCGCCGCATCAGCAGTTGGCTTTCACTGCTCTGTAGAGCTTCATGAAATATATCCTAACGCGACATGTGATACTCGATGGCGCAATGGAAACGCAAACAACTAACAGTATAATATGAATTCAAAAAATGTAGAGTTGTTCCGCTTTTATTTGACAAGATATTTCAATATCAAATTATTTGTATAAGAAATTCCTTTTAAATACAACTATAAAATTTCTACGGTAGGTTTTTTGGAAGTGATTTGTGTGAGACAATATTACAGTTCAGCCTGTGGAAAACCAAATTTTATATCCCCCTT
Source organism: Pampus argenteus (assembly GCA_036937835.1). Taxonomy (NCBI): domain Eukaryota; kingdom Metazoa; phylum Chordata; class Actinopteri; order Scombriformes; family Stromateidae; genus Pampus; species Pampus argenteus. The sequence goes on along the minus strand of CM072863.1, from coordinate 4,648,376 downwards.
TCTGTTGTCTCGGAGCCAGACAGGCAAGACTTCTTCATTTTTCTTGACAGAGATGCTGAAAACACAGAGAACCACTGTAATATTTACCCAACCAGAAATTATCCCGGGGCAGTTTTTCGGAAGTTTGCCGCGTTCTGACTCACGTTCTGAGATTCTGGCAATAACGTATCACATGACCCGCTCCACCCACACAGGCAAACTGGTGCACTCGATATAGCTGGGCTATCGTGTAGTGTAGACGTGTGTCTCGGGGCAACTTCATGAGAATTGAACCCAAAGAATACATACACACGGAGAAAAACAATAATCATTTCAGAGAACGAAACTACTCCTACTAAACTATCTAGATGAAAATAAACGTTTGTCACTCCTTTTAACATCAGTCTACGCAAAATTACTCCGAGATCTTGACACACTGAGTTGCTGCTACGTGACATGGAGATAATGTATAGCCGGCTAGCAGAGCAGGGTTAAGTGGTCAGTGTTTTCTTCTCAAGTGGAGCTGAGAAATGTGTGAACATCAGGTCAGACTTCCTGACCCCACTCACTGAAGTACTGACAACAGCAGCCGTTTAGAAATAGACTTATGGCTGCAAGGAGCTCACAGAAATACTGTGGAGGGAAAACTGAAGTCTCCCGCATAAGTGGAGAACATAATGAGGCGGTGTGTGTGTGTGTGTGTGTGTGTGTGTGTGTATGGGTTAGGTTATCATTATGGATGTGTCATAGTGAGCTGTACCAGTGTCACTTAGGGACACACACAGCAGAGTCTGCAGCGCTCGTTGTGAAAATGTTTGTGAAACGAATCAGTTCCTTGTGATTTGTCAAAGATTTTGTATATTGTATTAAAATTCCTTCAGAATAAGATTGCGGTTGTTTTAAGTATAATTGCATGCATGTGTGGCTTTTTTTTTTCACATTTATTTTTCTTTTTCTTTAGTAGTAGCTAATTTGTTCGACATACTCACCGGAGTTTAAAGTGACCACTCTTTTTATGTATTTATTTATTTATCTATTTATTTATTTATTTATTTGTAAATGACAATTAAAGTCTGTGAAATTTTTATATTTTAGGAATTATGCAAAGAAATATGCAAACATAATCCACATGTGCTTTTGTAGACTGGGGGTAAAAGATGGATTTGTTTTCCTGGTTGCACATGTTGTGTGTTAGTAGTGGACAGTGGTAATTGGAGTTGACTGCAGCAGACAGTTCTACTTAAGTCTGTGTGTGTGTGTGTGTGTGTGTGTGTGTGTGAGTCTCTCCTCTCTATGAAGTTGGGTCTCCTGCAGGATTTGGCTCCCATGGCCTCTCTCGTAGTAATTGAATGCAGAGAGTGGGTGTCATTTGTCCTCTGTCCCTCTGGGGGAAGGCACTCTTGTTCTGACAGATTTCCCACAACTGCAAATGGGGCAACTGGGCCCCGAGAGTTTTCCACTGGCTTTCCGTCCCTGCTTTTGTGTGAATAATTTATTTACTTCTGTCAGTGATAGAGCGCTGATATGTAATATAGCTCCGGATCGTGGAGCCAGTCCAGGTTAATTCAAACACCCGTAATAACAAGATGAAGTGATAAATACACAGCTCATGTTTTGTCAAAACACTTAAAACTTCAAATTTTTGAGTGCTCTGACAGTGCGTCCACACTGCTACTGGACTGATTTGTCACTTTATCCTCAGTGGTTGTGGTTTGCAGAAGAGGCTGTTCCCTTTCTGTTCCTTTTTTTTTATGAGACATTTACAAACTGTATATAATGCTGGTTTGCCATTGTATGTCATAAAGTAACCTCCTTTTTGAGTACAATAATTATAATTTTATTTTCTATAATATTACTGACCTCACGGTTGACCCTAAAGATAGCATGAATCAACCGATACAGTCCTTTGTTTTCAAATAGCTCTGGGATGACTGTAATGACCATCAATCTCTCTTCCACTTGTCACACAGATGTTTTTTGTTAAAAGTCCGACTCGTTGTTGACGACCACTGTCCATAAAGTGTGTAGCTGTGGTCATATTTCTACAGCCGACAAACTTGTTGACCGTCTGCGCTTCGTTTTTTTTTTTTTTTTTTTTCTCTCCCCTGCTTGTGCAGATGTGCAGGAAATTAAACATTTTTTTGATTGAGTCACTTGCAGTATGAATGCACTGTAAGAGCATTATAGTCCCCACAGAGCGATATAACAGGTGACGTATCAACAGCCGCGTGTCTGTTTGTGAATTCTTGGCATCTGTTGCTTCGCTGACTGCCATTGAAAGTGGATATCCTCTGACAGGCCAGCATGTCTTCTAAGGTTTAACATGAGGATATCGTTTGTGTTTTCATTAATAATTAACAGTTGTTGGTGGTTGATTTTTATCTTTGGAGTCAGTTTAACTGTTGTTAATCCCTTTTTGAGGACACAGCTGTATTTAATGTCTATACAAATACATGATTTAAATATCCTTGAGCGTGTTTTCTGAACCCACTGTAAACAAAAAAAAAAAAAAAAAAGTGTGCAGTAATTAGCTGCTATAAAAAGTTGTTTCTAAAAAAAAAAGTCAAAAGCTTTAGCAAAAAGCTGTCTTTGGTGACTTGTACTCAGCTGTAGGGATAAACTTTGGTCCATATTTCAGCCCAGACTTTACAGATAAAGCAGAGACCTACTGTCATGGAGACATATGGATTGCAGGTCAGCTGAACTTTTCTCCCTCCCTCTCCTCGAGTGGCAGAGGAGATATTGATCCTGAACCTCATTCTCAGAGCGTCGCTGAACTGTGGCACCTCATATAACTCCAGAGGAACAGAGGAGCGGGCTGACATATAGTAGTCTATACTATCCAGTCTGACCACCACAATCTATATTCACCACCGACAGATTTTTCTGCGCAAGGCATTTGTCTCTCAGTATTGCTGCTCTAGCATGACATAAATTATAATATCCATTCGACCCAAGCCTGGTGTGAGAAAGTAATTTATTACCAAAGTAAGATGTGTAGTAATTAAGTCTGAAGCAGACAGAAAATACAAGACTTCCTAATGTTTTGCTAATAAAACGTGAGTACTGAGGTACTATTGGAATTGGCTGAGACATTAAATATCACATGCACGTGATTTCTTAGTTGTCTGCCTGACACTCATCGGGTTAAACCTAACACTGAAAAATTATTTACCAACACTGACTGACCCAGGATTATTAGACTCGGCACCTCAACGAGAGCAATTAAAACATAAAACGTGTATTTGTTTGGAGCCAGTCGCCCGTTCTGTTTCACACCATTGTTTGTTTGGTTTTTTTCAGCCAGTGTACCATGAAAAAAAAAACCTTTGCTTTTATGTCTTTTAACAAATGCAAATGGTATATTTGATTTGCCTTTAGTTGGTAAGAAAATATCTTTGATCTAATGGCATTGAACATCTGTTCATTTTATGTTACAGTATTATGTACAATATTCAACACACTCAGCTTTATGTTTGAATAAAAAAAAAAAAAAGACATTTTCCCAAATGTAACAGGATCGCAGTAGAATAAGCTGTAGTTTTTGTTTCCATCATCATCTGAGGGCACCTCATCCTCTCTAACTAATCCGTCTTGACATCTACCACCAGCGTTACCTCCACCTTCACTACTTAAAACACATGACCACCCTTTTTTACAGCGCTCTCAGTAAAGAGCCAGGGGGAAAAAAGCTGTGAAAATGAAGACGTTTCTTCTAATTTCACACTCTGCGCTTGATCGTTAGGCTCTTATTATGCCCCATTTGCTTCCCTCCACTGGCTGTGATGAAAGCGGGGCAAAGAGGCCATGACAGGACAAAAAGGGGCCCTCCATCAAAACACATTTTGTTTGGGGTCTTTTTTAGCTTGGCTCAACCCCTTTCCCCCCCCCCACATCACTGCCAACACTTTCCCCTGCAGTTTCCTGTGTCTGCATCCCTCATTAGTAGCAACCCCCACCTGTCTCCGCATTCATTTTTATTAAACTGCGATTGTCCAATGCTCTGTGCTCAGTAGAAGCGGACCGCCTGCTCTTGTTTAATTGGCCCACAGCCTCCCCGCTGCTCTTCAACAAGTGGGAAGGTCAATCGCTGCAAATGACCTGGGATGATGATGTCTGCCAGTACAGGCCAAAAGACAAATTTATTCTTGAACCATACCAAGAATCATACAGCATGCAGTCACAGTCACTTTATTTAAATTTAAATATTCTGTATGATCAAATTTGAGGTCTACACAGCTTGACTTAACATTAAAAAAAAATCTGTTTTCATAAATCCACTTCAAATATAATTACTTGAACATGTTTATATAATTTTGAGGAGCTAAGCCATCATCTCATTGGCTCTTCAAACAAACTCTTCAAACAAAAAGCAGCTTTTATGGCATGAATGTTTTTGTGTACACGTGCTTATTTGCAATTAAAGTATTAACACGTACTAGTTGAACTTTCCCCGTCTCGTTATTAGCATCATGTTCGGCTGCACATTCATCTTTTCTGTTTAGTCGGCTTTAGTCAGTCCTTTTGGTTCAGGTCAGTTTAAGCATCACGCTCACTGTGATTAATTAGGACATGGGAATTAAGAACTAAAGCTGTTCTAATTAGACAGAGAGTGTTTGATAGATCGCCGGTTTGTAACAAGAGGGGTGACTTTCTTCTCCAAACCCGTCAAAATCTGTCAAAATCCTCACTAAGTGGGCACTAATTTGAGAAATTATATCAGCTGTGAAGTGAAGAGTGAAGGGGGCTAGAGGGTGCAGCTGATGCAAAGCAGCTCTTTGGGATTGAGAACAGCCTCTTTTTTTTTCTTTTGGCTGAGAAACTGAGGTCAAGGTCATGACCTGCTTGGTGGTTGGAGCGCACGGTGTTTAAAGCTGAGGCCCTTGATCGACGGCCAAGGGGCAGGAAAAACCGCAGAGGTTGCATCTGGAGTCTGTACAGTCGGAGTAGCCGATTCCGTATGCAACTTTAAAGTGGAACGGCGTACCCAGAAAATCTGAAGTGAAATTTGTCCCTTGACTTTTTTCTTTATATGATTACCTGTGTAATATGATTATGCCATTTTAGTAGTGATTTTGATTGTGGAAAATTCATGTTTCCTCAATGCTTCACTTTGGTGAAAGGAGCTTTCACTCCAACGTCAATAACCCGTTACAGTATGTGCTATGAATGTGTCCTATTAAGATGCAATAAAAAAAGCAGAACACACTATCACATAAACCAGAGTCTGCCTGCTCTGTTCAAGTGACTCCATGTCATATAACCAGTATTAAAGCATTACAGTATGTGAATTGTTTTCTCAATGAGAGGACAGGACACTCAACTTTAACATTTACCATTCATTTTAAAAATAAATAAATATTCAAATCATTGTCCTACATAAAAAAACAGCAGCTTCACTTTATAGTTTTAGATATAAAGAAAAGACAAACTTATTGATGCTATAAACCCATGGAGGTATTTATTGGCAACTTTATACCAGATAACAGACGAGTTCATTCCCTGTCCTAAAAACGTCCAAACACTGGAACCCATTCAGCTATTCTCGTACATAAAAAGAAAAATCCACCTCTTAGATTTCTGAAAGTCATTTAAACACATAACAGTGGAACTTTTATGTTATGAAAACAACTTTATTTACTTTATTATATTAATTGGTATGAGGTTCAGACTAAGTAACGTGTAAGTAGCTTTGTTAGCATATCAGTATTACCTCAGGGAATGGGAGGACATGCTGGAAGGGCTGGTTCTCATTTGTTCCTTTTTAGTGTAATGCATCCATGTAAAATGGGTTATTAGAGATATGTTTCTTTGGCCCATCTAATCAGTTTAATCAAACGGTTGCCTTGAGCTGATTACTCTCGCTAATCAATGTATTATAAAGTGTGCATGAAAACATATGTGTTATTGCTATGAAGTAGGTATCAGCAGGGGCTTTATGATGGTTGATATTAATAAGAAACATGTAGAGAGTTTACTGTCCAACTCCTTATTTAAGTGTCAAGTATTCACTTTGTTTATGTCTCTCCTTACAGTGGGAGGAGGTGAGCGGTTATGATGAAAACATGAATACCATCCGGACTTATCAGGTCTGCAATGTTTTCGACAACAATCAGAACAACTGGGTACGGACGAAGTACATCCGGCGTCGTGGCGCACAGCGAATCCACGTCGAGATGAAGTTCTCAGTGAGGGACTGCAGCAGCATCCCCAACGTGCCTGGCTCCTGCAAAGAGACGTTTAACCTCTATTACTATGAATCCGATTCTGACACAGCCACCAGAACCTCGCCTGCTTGGATGGAGAACCCCTGGATTAAGGTCGACACCATTGCGGCGGACGAGAGCTTCTCCCAGGTGGACCTAGGGGGCAGAGTGATGAAGATCAACACCGAGGTCCGCAGCTTTGGCCCTGTGTCGCGAAATGGCTTCTACCTGGCCTTCCAGGACTACGGCGGCTGCATGTCGCTCATCGCTGTTCGTGTCTTCTACCGGAAGTGCCCTCGTATCATCACTAACGGGGCGTTGTTCCAGGAGACACTCTCGGGGGCAGAGAGCACCTCCCTGGTTGCTGCAAGGGGTGCTTGCATCCCTAATGCAGAGGAGGTGGACGTGCCCATTAAGCTGTACTGCAACGGGGATGGGGAATGGATGGTACCCATTGGACGCTGCATGTGCAAGGCTGGAAACGAGGCTGTGGAAAATGGGACTGTATGTCGAGGTATGTTTTGCTCTTATTGTGTTTTTATCATGTCTCCTAAACGTAATGAATCATTCCGCTATGCCATCGTAACAGCCTGTGTGTGTGTGTGTGTACATACATACATACATACATCCTGTGCAGTATTCAACTGAAGCCATTACCATATTTTCATAAAAACTGAAGCCATTACCATATTTTCATAAAAATGATCATCACCGCTTTCTGTTTGTTTTCCGACATGGCGATTCACATGTTAATTCTGGCTGGGGTTTGATCTGAAAATACACTGCCATTTGATGTTGTGACTGCAGAACATGTTCGGTTTAGTTCTTCTGAGCTGCCATAAAAGGATGTGTGCTGCTCATCACAGGTGCTTATCAGAGAAGCCTGATTATAGCGCCTTCAACCAGATCTAAAGAATTGCATTTAACACACATGCAGAGTGTGATATTGTTAGTAGGTTATTTGTAGATTCTTGTCTTCCGGATTTGATTGTTTTTCAGATTTAAAAGGATATGTAAACATTCAGCCTTTGTACATATTTAACAGAACTCATGCTTAATAGAAACAAAGAAAATAACTACTGCGCAATCTGTAAAATTTCAGCACTAGTCTTTTGTTGGTAGAACGCCTCCTTCCATCTATGAGGACAAAGAGGATGTTTTTCAGAATCGCCTGCTTTTTCCTATGAATTGGAAATCCCTCACAGGCAAATCGATTCGGCTTTTCAAAACATCAATGTAGCCAACATTTACCTGTGCCATGCCCTATCCGCACCGTGGCAGGTGGTATTTGGTCAACGTGCTTAGAGATCTTGATCATTTGAAAACAGCATGACAGCGTGTAGCCTGCAGGCTGGAGCCGTGCTGATCCAGCCCAGCACAACAAACCACCCACCTGCGTATTAGATCGGTGTATTGCTGCCTCTCCCATGCACGGTTGTAATTACAACACATCCCCCCAGTCTCTGTGTGCTAGGAGGGGGAAACGTGATGGGTGCTGCCTCACAAACACTGCCAGGCCTCTTCAATGACTACTAATGAGGACATGCACCAACTCCTTAAGGAATACAGGCCAATAAGAGACACGTGAAGATGGTTACTCTGCTGCACTGTAGCAAGCTACTCTGAATCCACATCAGCCTGCATAATTACACAAATCTGCTTGTTTTTCTGGCCTACATGTAATTCACTGCATGTGGTGGATTGAAACATCTCAGGGGTGTCCTCAGTCATGGTGTTTTTTTGTGCTAAACGGGATTATACAATTAAATGCTGTCCACTCAACAGGAAAAGCATGTTGATCCGTTTCATATCCTCGCAGCGCCGGACATGGGATTTTATGGCGTATGCTGAAAAATATGTAGCGTTCCAGCTTCTATCGTGGTCACCCTCCTGTTTATTTCTCTTACCTGCCGTTCACACGCTTCCTTCCTCTTCTGCATTGCTAGTGAAAGTCAAACTGATAGATTCAAGCACTACAGAGCCCATAAAAATACTGAACTGTTTCCTGAACATAGACATTAAACATTCTCTCTTGTCATCCTGTCTTCCCTCCCTGATCACATGAGGCAGTGACTGAATATTAAAGCTTTATGAGAAGGATGCATTATCTGAGAGTGCGGCCGTGGAATGGCTCCATACAATAGTTATGAGCCTCAGCACAAACACACAATGGGGAAGTGTGTATTTTACAAAGAAAGAAACTAAAACCATTAAAAAAGGTTATTTTCTGCGGTTCCTCCATTGTTTAGAAGCCCTTTTTTTGATGGAAGTCCGCCACCACTTGGACTGCACTCTAGTCATCTTCCTAAACACTGAAAGCTGATATCAGTGCTTGAAACTGTGGTCGGTTACCGCCTTTCAACTGCCAGAAGTTGGATAATGAATTGATCTATGAAAGATGCGCCTTTGCCTGCTGATATTATGGGGTAATGAATTGATTTGTGAGAGGTGCCTTTTTGCGGGTTTGTGAGATATTCAGTTTCATTGCTAGATTATGGAGCCACAGAGACAGCATGATGCAGCAGAGATGAAAGCAACTATTTGTACTGTAATATTAATAACCCAACCAGTGCTTTGTTCCAGCATCTCGGCAACTAAACGTGTAATTACGCATGTAACAATTAAATCCTTGGCAGGATTCCTGGCAAATAATTATGCTGTCATGAAATCTGTCAAAATATTGATAGTAGTAGGGGTGCTTTCATCAATTGCTGAGGCCTTTTTTTTTTTTTTTCTTCGTGATTGTCTTACAAGCAAGATTAAGTTTCCTCTCAGAGTAAAGGAACCACACCAGGGCCTTTCAGTAGAGACAGCCCTGAAAGGGGAGAGATCTTATTTCTCCTCAGAGCCTTGAGGAGATGGTGCACCACAGAGACACATGAGGTCCTGTTTGCCCTCGCTGTTCACTCCAGAATGAAAAGCATTCTCTTCAGTGGGGTACAATGAGAGCCATGTTCATGGGTGGAATTGCAAACTGACTTAACAATGCCCATGTGTGTTTTTTCACTGTAATCTGATCATCTAACCCTCATGCTATTGTGAGTTCAAGGGTCTCGACTGCGGCGGTGTGGCTCGTGTTATGGAGCAGTGAAGATTCAGTGGGAGGCAACCTAACGCAACGCTAATGGTTTCTTGTGTTATGTTTTTGTTAATGACTGATATTTGAGGATAAATGAAAAGCATTGTAGTTTGCGTTGCCCTTGTGACCTAGATTTGTGGAGAGGAGTCAAAACGTGACATCACACAGCACGACAGCGGATAAAACAGTACAACTGTTTCATACTGTACACGCTCTCCCATTCATGTGTAGTGGAAATCACAGTGTGGGGGAAAAAAATGATTTTGATAGTGAAAACATAAACATGAATTCAAAATTCGGCGTGCATTATTTCAACATTTGATAAGCACATTTGAAAAGTTCTTCAGCTAAATATTGTACATGGTCAGTAATTTTCAAATCAATTTGGCACAGATAGCAAATCTGTTAAATAAATAACCACATCCCAACATTTGGTTTACACAGATGCACACTCATAGGCTATTCCAAGATTAACATGTATCAAATCAAATCAAATCAAATTTTATTTATATAGCCCAAAATCACAAAATACATTTGTCTCAGAGGGCTTTACAATCTGTACAGGGAGTGACACCCTCTGTCCTTAGACCCTCGATTCGAGTGAGGAAAAACTTGACCACCAAAAAACCTTTTAACAGGAAAAAAGGTGGAAGAAACCTCAGGAAGAGCCACAAAGGAGGGATCCCTCTCCCAGGACGGACAGACGTGCAATGATGTCACATGTACACAACAAATCAACACACACATATTGTACACTCCACATATTGTACAATGAATAATAATGAATTACAGTTTATGATAAGAATAGGTTACAATGAATGATGAATTATTACAGTAGCAGCAAATCATTACATAACTATAAACTGTAATGGGGATATGGCAACAATGATGACGGCGACAACACATGCAGTAGACGCCACGCAGGACCACAGCAGCAGACAAAGTCCTATATGTACTATATATATATATAACATAGATATTCTACTGAACATGCATGAGAGGCCCCACAGCAAGTCGGTAAGTCTAATGAATGATACACATTTTTAGCTCTCAGCGTGGATAATTTAGAGCAACACTAGCACTAGCTTGTTTAATGTCAGCGTCTTGGTGAGGTCTGCACCAAGGAAGCAAAGTTCCTGCAGTTGCACCCAGAGCAATTAGATAAAAGACGAAAGCCTTCGGTAATCCTTCAGCCAAATGTGGTTGTAGATAAAGAGAGTTATGGGGATCGAGTGCAAAGGTAGGTGCTGGGCAGACATGATTGGATAGACATGATTGCATGGAAAAGAGGAAGGGAGGAGGCAAAAGGCAGGAAATGAGTCCCCCTAACCCCACTGTCAGAATCCCAATTATTGCAGTCTCTTCGTCTGGAGAGGATTTAAGGGTGGAAATCAGCGTAGCACAGACAAATCCACGATGCTGCCTTTTATTTCCCTGGGTGCCTCTGTCTTTAATGGCAGCTCTAATTGACTAACAGCGCACGTGGGGGGACCCGCCACGCTGATGACTGGATGACTGTCCTCTGCGCTGGAAACACAAGACACAAAGCAAAAAAACAAAACAAACACACGCCCTCAAGGCTTTTGCTGCATTGTGCATTGTGCAAACAAAGATGAAGAAAGCTTTGAATCGGTCTGCAGTAACGGAGAAAAAAGGAGAGAGAGAGAGAGAGAGAGAGCGTAAGAAAAAAAGAAAAAGGGACCAAAATGTCAACAGTCTGCCTCCAAAATAAGCATTCACACAATATTATGTTTAAGTAAAAGCCACACTTATTCCCTGAGATTGATGGCTGCTTTGGCTGGTGTTTGGAGACGTGTAGTTAAGCATAAAGAATATAAATGAGCGCCTGAACAGATGTTCACTACTGCAACGTTTGCCTGTTAAATGGCATCGTAGGCAACATCACTTAATTTCTGCATCATGGACGACGACATTTAATTTCGCTTACTGATCTTTTCATTTAGACAACAATAAAAAGGTCTGGCATGTGTAGCCTCTTTTCATCTGTACACATTTATAGGATGTCGTAACAGCAGGAGGCGAGGCGGCAAGCTCTAAGACATGTCGTTCTGTCCACAGAGGCCCCAGGGAACATTCAGGAGCCTTTATCCCCTCTCCCCCACTGTGATGGGATTTCAGTATGGCCAGGTGCTTTGTTTCTTTCTGCCAATCTTCTTTCTTTCTCAGTCCGTTCTGCACCCTGCACACATCCATACAACACGGGAAAGAGGGAGAGAATTAAAATTGGAGAGGACAGATGTAGACTGATGAGAGGAAATTACACACACACACTTCTGATATACATTCACTCATATATATATACATACACACACATACACACACACAGTAACACTGTATACTCACACCCATACACTTTATCATCCTCTTTTTCACAGCACATCCATCATATGGTGATGTGATAACGTGACCTACGATCCCCGCGAATCTCCCTGAACTCAGAGATCACGGCCTGTTAATCCCATAAACGTTTTCCACATGTTTTTTTTTTTTTTTTCACATGTCGGGTTCTGCTCCATATGCCAGAGCAAGGTCCCCACACACACACACACACTCCTCATTATCCCACACCATCTTTTGAATCTCAAATTCTAACAGTAAGAGCTCTTGTAATTCCTGCACCTCTTTTTTTTCCCCCCACATCATTGGTCATCTCATCTACTGTAGAGGCTTCCTGAATATATCTGGTTCTTGCTTGTGACACCTACACCTGTCTCACACTGAGCCCCAGGATAACTCACAGCCTGATGACCACAGACAGTTTTCTGGTGTTTCTGAATGAGAGCAAAGCTGGGTGACAACCCTGAGATCTCACGGTTTTGCTTTTGATAAATTCACCTCAGACAGGTTGTCCTGACACTAAGGAAATGAGAGCCGTGCAGTATATAAAGATCCTTCCATATGTGCCTTTTTTTTCCCTTCTTCTTTTTTTTTTATCGGCGACAAGGCCACGGCTTTGTCCAAACATCCCCATGTGCTCTCTCTCTCAGATGTCCTCGACTCGTGTCCTGTTAGAGGATTCAAGTCGCTCTAGGGGAAACTGATGGATCAAGCATCTGTCTGGATAAAAAGATGAGAAACAATCGGGCTTACAGTTGAAGACAGGAAACCCTCTCGAGTATCAGTGACCTTGTTTTCCAGTGATGTATTAGAACTCGGTCAACATTGAGAGAAAAACTGTGGCGTCTTGTGTCGTATGCCGTTGACCTACATTAGACCTATTCTGAAAGTGAGAGCGGAGAGAAGGCTTATCCACTCCTGACAGTGGAGGGATGTGCCACGTGTATTTTGCAGCCGTCGTATCCAAGAGATGAGCGCAGTTGTTCACACACAGTTAACCCCTTGGTCATAAAGCTGAAAGAGAAGAGTCTGTATTCTGTTTCACACAAGACTTTTATCCCGGTTTATACAACACCGCAGTGTTGTAACATATACGTTGGTGTTACTCTAAATGACAAAAACTTCTGTTCATTGTGTTGTTCATTTAACTTGTATTTTCCTCTTGTGTAACTGCAGTGTGGTGCAGTAAAGCAGAGGCTAAGGTATTTCATCCTGTATGGAGAAAAATGCTCCACACCTATAATGGATTCTAAAAATAAGTAACATCACCCACCAACAAAGATCTCTATCCTGTTAAACCTCAGCTGATTAAAGATTAAATGGCTGCACGGGTGAGGTTGAGAGACGGGAGGCTAGAGATGGATCAAAATGGAAAAAAGGCAAATGGGGGAGTGAGAGAAATATTAACAAGGACGCGTGAAGAGCTGAGGTTTTCTTTCCTCTTCTCTTCTTATCAGTGTTAGACGCCTCAGCGCCTAACAACATACTGCGCTAATAACCACGAGATATCATCTCCTTTTGAGAAGGAAGACATCACAGGGGGAGAATATTAATGCTATAAACCTCCTAACAGTATTTTTGCGATTCTGATGTTTTGACTCCAGCCGAGGGATTATTTGGTTGTCTGCACCGAGAAGATTTCCTGATACAGCTCCTTTCAAAACACACTATTTAAATAATAAAAAAAAAAAGTCTAGTTAAAAAGAAGAATATTGCACATAGAGGAGACTTGCTGTTCACCTACTTGATTATTTGCTGGGCAGCGTGAGTCCTCTTTGCTTTGTGCCATGACTCGGCACACGCTGTAAATGTCTCAGCTGTTGATATATCTCTCTTGCAGTGTCACTAAATTCTTGTGCATTTAATTGCTTGGCAATCAAAGTGACTTAGGTTAGAAAAATACACCCTGCTGTCCTCAAAGGAAAACAAAAAGAGTGAGTTCAATTAACAGCTAATTCCAGTGCCTGAGACCAAATAAGAAAAACCAACAAACAGAAAGTATCCTTGGATTCAAGGGTGAATCCCTTTGAGGGGATCGTGTCCATACGAGCGTCATCTATCCCACCGGGGGCCTCTGCAGTGTCGGAGCAAAACCAACAACCAAATCAAGCAGTTTATATTGAGATTTATTTTTCTTTCGGATTTAATTCCGAAATGTTTAGAAGTCCACAGGCTAATGTCAACTCAAAGGCCGGACTGGCATAGCAAAGGTTTCTGTCATCGTCCTCCCCCCGGAGGTTTCTGACTGCTGTTTGAGTTTGAAATTGAACACATGCCTCTGATGCAAACTTAAGCTCTTCCCCCTGTTGAGAGCCACCACTGCAGGATTACACTTTGTTTGCTTTGCCAGGTTACCACCTGTGTGTTCCCGACTACTGAGTGAATACAGGTGAATAATATTTAATGTTTAATGGACATATTGTTTATGTAATCCAAAGTATTTAGTATCAAGGCCTAGAGGATTTTCATGAAAGAGTAACACCTGCACACAGACTAAACCACACATATATTGAAATACACTAACTTTTTGATCCCATTTTGATGCTTAAGTCAAAAATAATAAACCAATAAGTACAATGTGCATCATATTCCTTATTGTTGTGGATTATATTCTCACTACCTACTTCTCCTTGTTGATCACAGTGATCAATTAAGACGGTAAAGTGCAGGATGAACATACTTGATGCAGGAAAACAGCCTTGGCTCCAATGTCCTGGTTTAATTGTCGAAGCCTGGTTGAGGGGGATGGTTTTCCGTTGCTGCGGGCGACAGCTCGGCTTTGTAAAATGGACTACTTACAGAATTTTCTGGATGTTAAAACTTTTTACCTCCCCTTGGGCAGCTGTTAAGCAAATAAATTACTCAATATAATGAGCTGCTCCACTCTCCTGTGGAATTCCCGAGCTTTCAGCTGTAAGGTACAGTTTGACATGCTCTTCTCGTTCTTGTAACTCTTGTAAAGAACTGGGTTCATCTAAAGGATACTCTTAAAGCCATGCTTTGGAAGATAAAAGCCGTAGCATGATCCGCCAGGCTAATCCTTACCTAGCCAGTAAGAATATTCCTACCATTACGTTGTAGTATGTACCACTGGTTTATGGGTGAGAATAATCTCCCCACGTTGCCCCTCTCCAAGTTGTTTTTCCTTTTCCACCTCTAGGTCTTTGCGTTGTGATTAGTGTTATTTTCCCACAGTTTATACAGCAAAGCCTTTAGGGATTCTCTGTTTATGCTGAGTTTATATATATATATATTGAGAAGGAGGAGGTGAGACTGTAAACAACAAGCTAATAAGAAGGCTATTTTGTTTTGCCTTGTGTGGAAGAATAACACTTGCATCCTGTGCACCTCACAGCATGAGTGAAAGTATAGCACTGGGATATCATAATGTTTTTATGTCCCCATCATGTTCGAAAATTAGACAGTAATTACTATTTAATTTCTTCATATTAGACTGAAGTATAGTCTGTCAACTGCATGTAACTGTAGACCCCACAAGTTTTGGGTAATTGTAGACACAACACAATTTAGTCTGCACTTCTAGCAAAAACAGAATTGATTCCAAGAAAGGGCATAACTGATATTGGATCCATATCTCTTTTTATATAAATATATATAATTACCCTTTGAACACTTTTCATGGTGTTTTTATTCTAAATCGTAACTATATGTTTCCTTACGAGTGACTCTAAACTCTATCCACTACGTCTAAGTATTGAATTTTAAGTACTGACATGAGATATATATATCGGGTAAGGATTTGATTTCTTACTAAAAACCATCGACCCGCTGCACTGCAAAACACTTTAGATTGAAATGAGAAACTGTAAAAGAATGAAAGTGAGATCCAGTCAATGGGTTAAACCAAAAGAAAATCACACAACCCCACCCTACAGTGTTTACTACAAAGCCTGGATTGGCCTTGTGGTGCACTGATGCCTGGGAAATGCTCACTTCGTGCTGGGACCAGTGTTCTGGTTTATTGTGGTCATCTCGAGGCTGTGTGGTCCCTCCAGACTTTTGTTGGCGGTTTAGGTCGTGGAGAGATCAGTGCATTTTCATGTGCAGGGTGTTTTCATTCCACCCAGCCAAAGCGACTCTGTATGGCACCCTCTGGAGTCTCGACACACCAGAGCCACCGCTGCCTCCCCTCACAGTAAAGGCATCTCCGCCTCTGTAAAGTAACAGGCTTAAAGGACCGCCTGGAATACATTAGTCACAGTTATTAATGAGGTTGTTTTGATTCTGCTCTCCCCTTCTTGTGTTGGCTTTTTTTTCCCCCCCTCCACTGTGCAAAGTCACGACGATGCAGAGGATTTTTGGCTAAAACAAAAAGACAGACCTTGTCATCTCAGAGGGACACAGAGACAATTAAAACAAGACAGAATCGGCGAGACTGAAAGGAGAGAAAGCGTCTCAGAGGAAGGGATCATGATCCAGTGTAGACCTACACTATGTCTCTCTTAACCGCGCTACATGATGTTATGCACTTGGCAAAGAAGTGGATTCCTCTCCTCTTACAGTAAAATATGAATTGGCTCCGTTTAGGTTGTCAGTGGCACATGTTACTTAATATGATGGATTTTTTCTGTCAATGCAGATGCAGAGTGTGCTTTTTAAGAGTCGTAAATAGATTTTTGAAAACAGTGCATGGTTTAGGAAAGTCATTATTCTTTAAACTCACTTAGGTAAGTTACATTGTTGCGGCATACTTTATTTATGAAGTGATGAATGATCTAGTTACTGTGCACAGTATCTAAAGATGAGATACAAAAATGAAGCGTATTCTCCAGTGTGTGTCTCTCGAATGTTAATGCATTTAACTATTGAATAATGCCCTACAAAACGCCGACAATTAAATCACAATTTCACAATGTAACACCTTGAAGGATAATTTTATGACATTGACACTGAGCAGAATGTGACAGCCACCATAAGGGATGTCTTGCTCTAGTCTCCACAGAGTAAAACTCACTGGAGAAGACATTTTGGAGCCATCTGCATCTAAAATAAGCAGACTCGACTCAATTGCGGAGCTGATGCATTGATGTCATTCATTCCTTGCGCAGTCTTGATAACTCCTCCTTGCGACCTTCTTACTAAATATAGCAATTCACGTATTGATTTGGGGACGCGGTGCATTCACAGCATGCCTCCACCATAATGACCTATTTCAACAGATTGCTTGTAGTTAAGTAGTTTTATTTTGTGTGTGTGTGTGTGTGTGTATCTGTGTGTGTGTGCTCTTTGTCTTGAGGCTGCAGGAAGAAGAAGACACAGCCACTTTTTCTGAGCAAAGATAAAGACGGTAACATACCTTGGTTATGTTACAAGAGACTATCATGTATTTATGACGGTCTGTTGGTAACATACAGTAAGTACATGGAGGAACCCTATGCATTTTTTATCACGACATTGAATGTTTGTGTATGCGCTTGAAGGCCACAAGGACATGTTTTATGTCAACACGGTGCAAAATTGTGATATTACCAGAATCAGTTGGGCCTGCAAGGCTGCACGATTAAGTATGGATCATTCACAGTGTTGTACCTCACTGCTATATAAGTGTGGCAATGGGGAAAAGGGCCAATGAAAGCTTGGCAAAACATAGCTTAAATTCCATCTGTGTGCACACCATGCCAGCAGGCAGGCTTCCCATTACTGAATGACTGGCTATGATTGAAATCATGGCTCTAACGTGCTCCGTTATCTGTCAGTATAGAGTTGCAAGAGGGACGAGCATCAACAGGATCGCGGTTATGCTATCTAAGGCAGCTGAGATCCAGGAATACTGTTACTGTTTTATCAAAACAGTCGGGTGACATGCCTAAACACCTCACTATTTATGTTTTTTCCTTTCTAAAATAACACAGCTGCCCCATCAGAGCCGTGCTACAAGCTGTCTGGTCTTGTCAGTAATGCTGGAGTATGCTAAAGAAAACAAGCTTTCATTTAAAACTCATTTATTGGCACTTTCTTCTATTACGCTCATTTCAGGGTTGTACAGGGTTTTACTTCAATGGGACTAATGTATCCAGAAGACTTTCTACAGTGGCATTGTCATCTTAACTGGGAGATTTTTATCAGTCACATCACAAAAAGCCCAGAGAACATAAATCCTTCCTCTGTCTTTACCCATTCACCGACCTTCCAGGGGCCGCCACAATCGGGCCTTTGTGGGCCCGGCTTGTCTGTCATCTCCCTGGTTCTGTTGATATGGGCCTCGTGCTAAGAGTGTGGTCCCCTCATACACTACACTAAGCGCTGGCTAATTGAGCTTGTCGAGCCAGAACCTGTTAGCGTGCTGATAAGAAGGTATTTGACCTCTCGGGAGGCCCCTGGTGTTGCCTGCCCTGCAGAACGTATTCTTAATAGGTCTTCTGTCCAGAAAAGGGTAGCAGAAAATTGTAGTTTCTAACAACATCTCTCTATATACCTGTTGTGTTATTGCCTCTGATAAAATATTTGGTATGTTGACACTGGTAGAATAAATGGGATAATAGGAAACCTTTGCAAATGCCTCTTATCGGACGTTAAAAGTCTGATAGACTTATTAAAGTCTGTTGATGTACTTTCAGAAAAGAGCCCATAAAAAAAAAAAAATCCCCATCCAGGACTGAAAGTGGGACTTTGCTTATTCTTTAATCAATTGCTTATGTCTCTGGTTAAAAGACTTGGCAGAGGTCCACAAATTGAAGGTCTTGGATGGACGCCCTCACCGTTTCCTCATCAAACATCCATGCAGCATAGCAAGACTTGTCTGCGCCACCTCCCCCCTCCTTTTTGTCTTTGCCAGACCTGGGCAAATAGTTTTTGCACATTATTTCCTCCCATTTGATTTAATCTGTTTGTAACAACAGATGATCAGAGTTTCGGAAACCCGTACCATTAAGCCACTCATGTTACACAAATTTACTTTAGTCATTTCTGGCATTTTCTTGAAAGGCACACCGATCTGGTATCCCAGACAGGTTAAAACATGTGTAAAGAATTTTTGCACATGGCACATTTCATCCAGGTCTGCTAGGGATGGGGATTTCAGTCTGAGTGCGACTGACATGACCCCCATGAGCCTTCCTTGGATAATCCTGCTGCCTCCAGGAACCCAAGACTAATCTGCCGCAGCTTCCCTCCATTTTTTGCAGTTCTCCGCTCATTCCAAGTTTCCTGATCTCTTCTGTAATACCTTCAATTACATTTGGCGACAATCACGGCCAAAATTCATTTTTAACCTTGATGTGTGTCTTTACAGTAGGTAAATGTGCTTCGAATAGTTCCTATTTCTGTCACAAACACATTTAGGTTTAAAGACTCACATGACAGTTTATGAATACATTCTCTAGAAGATAGAGACATATACTCAAGCATTATATTTTTACAATGACCTTTTCAGCACCTCAGTATTAATGTTAAAGATAATATGCGCCGGCCTGTGCGGATGCGTCAGATACGCGGTACTGGAATGTGTCGAGCTGTGCCAAGGGGAAAGCTATGACTTGAGGCTAGGTGGGTTGTATTAAGGTTATATGCGTATGCATGTGTGACATGTATGATTCAGAATTTTAGTCTTATGACTAATCCTGTCTAAGTGGGAATGATTGACATATGGGCCTCACCAGAGACTCTCCATGAGTGTTTGGTATGGATGTAAAAGCAACATCCTCCGTATCAAGACGTGAGCCAGACATTATACGAGCAGTTTCCTCGCTTGCCAGTGAACGAAACACCAGCTTTAAAATACACCATGGCCAAAACCGCTAAGCTATTAGCAGGAGTGTGACAAAAAAAACAATTAAAACCGTCAAGTCCATTTAGGGCCTGAAGTTATTCATTTAGGCTTTAACGGTATAATAACTTTACAACATCACAGTAAGGTTGAAGTTAATGTTTTTGTAAGGCTGGCAAGAAAAAGAAAAACTAAAATACACAGTAAAAGAACCCGTTCCGTCCTCATTGCCAGCGTGTTCATGTACATACATGCTCGTGAGTAGAAAGTTGGCCTTGAATGATTAGTGAATACAAGAAAAGATACTTCACTACGTGGCAATTGGTAAAACACACTCACCCGTCTGCTTCAAGCGTTTGTTTTTATTCCAGTAATTACAGCACAAGGTAGTAAATGAGTTAGTAATGTGTAGTCAATGCTTTATTACTCATGTCAGTGTTGTGTATGTCTAAATCAATACTTGGAATTTAATCGGTTTGTTTTCAAGGGGTGCTCATAGTGCAAAATGACTCAATTTATTTATGACTAAACAAATATGTTTCTTCAAACACAAAACTGAAAAACATAAATTTTATGCATTCTTGTTTTCTATTGTTTCTATTGTAAAGTATGGATTCACCAACACTATTCCATCAATATTCATTTTTGTGCAAACCATCCCGACGAGAGGAAGAGTTGAATTGAAGAAATATATTGAGAGAAACTCAGCAGCAGAGTTGCCAAGGTAACAGAGGCCTTGCCTGCCCCCCGCCCCCCTGCCCCTGCATTGGCCCGATCCCTCTCTGTGTGAGCTGGGTACTTAATTTCACTGACCCCCTGGGTCTGGGCTGAACAGCCTCCATTGATTAGGACAAATGGAAGGGAGACCAGCCAGCCAAGCCCCTCCTTTATCAGGGTTAAGGATGTAGTCATAGAGGTGGAGAAGATGCAGAGCAGGCAGATGAATAGCTCAGGGATCCATTGTTTTAGATGAATCAATGACATATTTAAAGGCTAATTAGTCGATCTATTCACTCAGTATAAATTTGCCGGGGCCACCACCTCACTCTGCAGCCATGATTGGTCTATTTAATGTATTCCCCCTCTAAATAGCAGCCATTAAAGCCTTCAAATGAATCTCCTCCCAACAATACCAGCCTTTTCAGGCGCAGGTGTAATGGTACAGGGAAGAGGTTTTGTGTGTGTGTGTGTGTGTGTGTGTGTGTGTGTGTGTGTGTGCGCAAATGTGTTTGATATCAATCCTTCAGGTTGCATCTTTGAGTCTTGATATCAGGTGAAATCCTATTTTAAGTCTTCATGGCTTGAATTTTATTATCAGCTTATTATGTGTTTGAGTAAGTAAGCCAGACTCTGGTCACATAATCAGAATATACATGTACCGCTGCCTGCATGGTTAATGCTTTCATCTAGTTTTATTCAGTTGTGGAACAATTAATTTCACAAAAAGCTTTTGGTATGCTGTCAGGCCTCTTACTTCCTAGTTATTGAGAAAACATGACGTGATTTAAAAAAAAAAAAAAAAAAAAAAAAGGGTCCATTGAGCTTTTTGCTTAATCCGCAAGTGAAATGATTCTTAAGTGAAGAATGTGTGTTTGTGTGTGTGCGCTTGTTGGATGCATGCATGTGTGCAAAATTACAGCTGTTTTTTGGTTTTTTTTTTTTTTCCTTCTTGTAGATCAGATGAATAATAGAATTCACTCAGACTCCCCGCTGCCTCATTAAATGCTTGTGGTCAGAAGAATTGATATAATCTTTAATAAACACACTCGAGGGAGAAATGGCTGGAGATATACAATCCATCCAGTGAACATGATACTCGCAGTCCAGCTCAGGATAATGTTTGTTCTCTTCCGCTTTCTTTGAGGTGTGTATGTGTTTTTTTTGTATGTTTGTGTGTGTGCATTGGAGAGTTACACAGGGACAGTGACAGGATTCAGCACCAGCTGCTCCTTGCAATGCCACCCCCTCCTCAGCCTCCCTTCCTTCCTCCCCTCCTGCCCACCCCCTACCTCATCCTCTGTGACACCCCCCTTGTCCCTACTGACTGGACAACACGTAGCCCCTTTATGCCACCTGTCCATCAGCTAGACTGCACCTTAGGGAGCCTCTGTCACCGAGCTCGGAGCTGCCGCTTGCTGCCTTTGTTTGGATTCTGGTAAAGCCCCCCCCCCCCCCTCTCTCCTCTCTTTCTCTCTCACTCATTCTTGCTCTCTTTTACTCTCTGTGCTGTCCTTTACAAACAGAGACACACAGGAAGACACACATATATACACAGACTAGTGATTGCCACTGTCAGCTATTTCCTACATCTGCCTCCAGGCACAAAAGACCCATCAGCACTGCCCCCACTACCGCTCTCTTTATGCCCTCACCTGTACTGGCCAGGACGCCAACAACTGTGGCCTTTGTGTCAAGCAGAAAATGCTGGCTCTTGAACCAGATAGGAGAAAATTGAAATCAACATGAAGTTGATGATATTTTTACGAATTCCAGCAAGCTCCAAAAACAATGAGTAAACTTTAACACGTTGTTAATTTTATGGTCTTATATTGCATCTTATCTCTTAGCCAAGTCAATTATTTGAATTGAGGACCAACGCCGCTGTATGTCTTCAGTGGGTCACTGAGGTCACTGAAATGATCCTCTATCTACCTCTTCCACCTCTTATCCTCTACCTACCGCCCCATCCCACTGTCATCAGCAGTCTGAGGCTGTGATCGGGGTTGTAAGGTCCGGGTGCAGCCTGCGGAACGGAGCAGGGAAGCTGCCTTACATGGCAATGGCCCCTGTTGCCCTGGCAACTAGCTGTCCTTGAGAAAAGGGCGCGCTTGGGGGTTTGGGAGGCCGACGCTCTGACAGCCCCAGTCAAAACTCATAAAGAGTTGAAACACATCGATCTGTGCGTCTAGGAGAGGACGTACTGTAAACACAGTCCTTCACGCAAACGTCTTAAAATTACATTTTATGAATCATTAACTTTGAGACTATAAAGTATGAGTGGTGTCGAATGTGAGAAACTATCTGCAGGAGGGAAATGGGGACGTTTTTCAAGGATGCTGTGCTATTCAATGCACCCAGTGGTGCAGCAGGTGACCTGTTCCCATGAGGCTGAAGGGGAGGTTGAGATGAATCTGCCCACATTCTTTTGTTTACCTCAACAATGACATCTTAACACTCTGACATCTGATCACTGCTAAGTCTCCTCATTTACCTGTTTCCTCTGTCTCAAATACGAAACAGTGTATTCAAGGCACTGTTGTACATGAAAAGACAGGTGTCGTTTTTTTAATTCCCCCCCCTCCTTCCATTACAAACACAATAACTGATGCTTGGTGTCACATGACAGTGAAAGTTCAGTGTCTCTGATTTCAGCTTGCGTGCAGTGTTAAGTAAGGCATCACTGGGTTGGTGGTTAAACATACAAATAAAGCGCTAAGGATGTTACTGTGTGAACAGATTTACCCGTTTTAAAATGTAAACTGTGCAACGCAATTAATTCTTAATCATTATCCAAAATTATTGCGCTGAATTAATTTAAATTAGGCTATTTTGTAACCACTGAACACCACGTTCATACATTTGCTAATTCCCACCCCTTAGTATGCAAGCAGACATAAATTTTGACTGAATTAATTACCCTTTCTGAGGCCCATTCGGTGGCCAGATTACACAGGATCACGCCATAATGTCAAATTATGTACCATTATCTGCATTAGGTGACACTTTTTCCAGCTCCGGTAATGATCTGTCATTACAAATAATGGAACACGATGTTGCTGTGATGTGGATCCTGAAGGTTGACAAGCCATCTTAAATGGAGATTAATGCCGACAAAGGGGCCTGCCTCCTGCCACACCCCAGCCATCTGCAGCCCGGTGTACCGATGGGGTCCACTAGCAACCTGATTGGACCCCTGACATCCTCTGGAGAGCAAGCTGTCAAGTGATCTGCCTGCATGAAATGACCCTTTCCGCTTTATTCCCCACAACCGCCCACCCTCTAGCCTTGTTCATATTCCTACCCTGTCTGTATATGTGTTGGCTCACATGCCTGTAATTTCACTATTCCACATTTGTGCCTCTTTTCCCCCTTGCTGAAAAAAGAAAGTGGGAAAAGTAGGAAAAAAAAAAAAAAAGGGGGAGTGCTGTGCAAATTCCAGACGTTATTACTGTGCTGCATGCATGGCTCCAGTGATACTCCGCTTTCATCTCTGTTTCCTTTTCTAATGACAGATGGTAGTTATCAGACAGTATGGAAATACTGCGGTTAAGATAGTTTTCACCGATTTTTTTTTTTTTCTTTCTTTTTTTTTTTTTTCTTCCCCCCCTTTGGTATTTATGACCTGATGATCATCATGAGAGCGTTGTGGTCTCTTGAACAGAGGGCCACTCAGCCAGCGTTGTTTGAATCAAGAAGCTAACGTTTGCCACATGGGAATGACGCACTATCTCCAGAGAGGCTGGAAGTGGTGTGGTGAGGGTGGTGTGTGTGTGCGTGTGTGTGTGTGCACGTGCTTGAAGGTACTGCAACACATATGCTGCTTCACGATTGAACAGATTTAAGTGACGAGTCCAACAACAGTAAATTCATCTGGTCATTTGTCAAGCAAACATTTTAGCTGCCTCTAAATTATTATTATTATTATTATTATTATTGTCTATCATTTGGGTTTTAGTCTTTTGGTTGGACAAAAGAAGCAGTTGAAGTTGTCACATTGAGCAAAACTGTGATGGACATTTTTCATTATTTTGTATTTTTCAAAGGATTAATCAAACTGTGAGCTGTAGCCCTAGTAGCATACCTGTATGTGTATATGTTTGACCAAAGTTTTGTTAAATTCTTCCTTAAGTACCAAATAGTTTTATTTAGAGAGACACAATCAATTATAAATATTATTTATGATTCACATTTTTAGGTTTTTCTGATTAATAATAGTATTATTCTTTAAAAATCTATTTAAAGTGGAATAACTGTGCATGTGTATGTCTATAAAATGTTGCTTGCTGCAGTTATTTATGGCCCCAGTTAAGGAGATAATGAGAAATAAGGTCAGTTAGTGGGAAAATTAATTTACACCTGTTGTTACGTGACTAATATTTCCCTTCGGGAGTATTTTTAGCTGCTGCCGACATTCTGAACAGTGCTGCACACAACTTTTTGTCCTTGTAAATACCAATCCTTGTGATGGTGAGTCTTATGTGCCACATATACTGTATATGAGGTTAAGCCCCTGGAGTATGAGCTGAAATTGTCCTCTGGGCAGTGGCCAGATGGGATTTATTAGCAGCTTCCTTCTTTATGGTCTCTGCTTATTTATGTGTTGATGTATATGTAGAAGAAGATGGAATTAAATGAGCTCCGTGTGTGTGTGTGTGTGTGTGTGTGTGTGTGTGTGTGTGTGTGTGTGTGTCCTGTTTGTGTGTGCGCTGTGTGAGCCTCAACCCTCTCGAGGGGCCTGCACCCACAGCTCATTTCCCAGGTGTCCCAAATTTCTAGCTAATCTTCTGCTCGCTTTGGCTCCTAATCTGTCTCAGAGGAGCCTGCTGGAGGAGGATCAGGGATGTGAGCTCTGCGACAACCGCACAGGAGATGCAGCTTAGAGCAAAATGCTGAGGGACACAGAGGGAAAAGTCACTTTGCAATCATACCCCTGTCCTCTTATACCTCATGACACACAAGAACCATAGACATATTCAAACACACATTCACACAATCACACAGCACTTTACATGAATGCCCGTATTTTCAACGTCTAGATCAGCAAACATGTGTTTGAGGCGTTGAAAACACTTAAATAAATCACATAGCTCTGAAAAAGCTCACTTCAGCTTGTCCCTCTTTTTTTTTTTCCCCCCAAAGCTTGAAGTATGGTATACGCCACTAAAGTTAATGGAGTTAAAAGTGGCACCTAATCATTAAAATAACTGCTTGTAATGTTTTCCTTTCTTTGGGCCCATGAACGTGCCTGTGTCCTTTTTCAGTTATTTTAAGTGATGTGGTAATACAGGGTTACTGCCCTGATTGCTCAAAGTTGAACACGTCTTGGTTATAAATGTTGAGATTAGTTTCTCAGAAAATAACCCATTTAAATGACCCTGTGCTATCCTTGAGTTTGAGAGTAGCCTGATTTACACCTTGTAGGTCATCAGTGCTCACCCTCACACACTGGCACTGATCTGGCTTACAGTGTGAGGAGCCACGCAGAGTCCCAGACCTGTTAATTGCACCAGACATGGAAACCTAGAGGGAGAAATGAATATCTCATTTGTGTGCCAGTGTGTGTGTGTGTGTGTGTGTGTGTGGGGTGACGCGAATGCCAGTTGTCTAATAGCTTTCACACAAGCCTGATTGAATTAGACAGCAAGGAGGACTGTGTTCCTAATTGAATTGCAGAGACCCTGTGTTGCAAACAGTGCTAGCTAGTGTTCCCCATGGAAGTGCCGGGGTGGAGGAGAGGCAGAGGGTGGGTGAGTGGGGGGGTGGGACAAGCTGGCTTGTCCTCACTCCCAGAACAGACACACACAACTCGTGGCTGCTCTCCACTGGTTACTCTGCCGCCATGACTGTCAATTGACAAGGTGACGCTCTACATAGATGTGACCATTTCAAAGGCTGACGGTCTGTAGTTGCGGTTGCAGGATGGTAGAGGTAATGAGAGAGCTCGTGCACAAGCTAACAGATTGTCTTAGTCTAATTTTCTCAGTGGTCTGTCTTGTAAAAGAAACACTATCTATTTACGATGGCCTCTGATCTGTCCCCGCAATGATTCATATGAATACAAATTACAGACAGCACCAAAGCAAAAAGAGGCCCGAACTTGTGTGTTACTGACTGTAGCGGCCTCTTTGGTCACAATGGAATACAGGGAAATACCCAGCATCCACACACACACACACACACACACACACACACAATCCCTCTGACGCTGGCCATTTTCACCGCTTTCAGCACTTTTTTTTCTGCTGTGTTCACAAAACCTAGCACCTCTGATTTTTTTTCTTCTTCTTTTTTTTTTTTTGCCCCTCCAGCCTTTTCTCTTTCACACCCTGAACACCACACACACACACACACACCTTGTCTGTCTTTGTCTCCCTTGTCTCTTCTTTAATGGTGTGTTCATTAAATAAAGCAGTTTTGGGGGAGGGTGCATTCGGTCCTGAAAAGAGGGGAATGGCTGAAACGGGGGAAGAGGGGGCTGGAAGGCTGTTGTTGCAGCGATGCCCCACACTGCTGGACAAAGACTCTTTTTTTTTAGGTGGTGTAGATGAGAGATGGTGGGTGAAAGACTGGATTGGTGTTGGGGTTGATTTTTTTTATTTTCAATAGCTTTGGCCTTAGGCTGGATTACCTGGTATCAGTCTGACTGTTGACCAAACCAGCATTCATACTCGCAGGGAACTCAGACGTGTTTCCAGCATGGCCGGTCACATCGGGCATTGCTGCTGAAAACAGCGCTCCCTGCTTTTTCTCAAGTCTTTCTTCTCTCTAAAACACACACACTCACACCAATAGTTACACGCAGATTGCACACACTTTTGCAGGATGCAGATGGTTTTAGCTGCAGGTCTCGTCTTCAATGTGCTATAAATCTCCCCGGCTGTAATATTCAGGAAACCTTTGAAACAACCAGCAAATTACCTGCTGTAAAAACTGGCTAGCACCCTGGTGCAGCAACTTACCTCTCACAGCTCTCGCAGTACTATTTTTATTCAGTGAGTCTAGCGAAAACCTCTAATTAAAGCCTTTATGTCACTATATGTTATTAAAAGTCATAAACGTGGACAGACACGAGCAGCTGGAGGTTTCATGTGTGTATTATTATTATTATTATTATTATTATTTGGTATCTAGATTGAGTCTTCAATACTAGATTAAAGTAATATAATACTTAAAACGATCAAACACCTTTCGTGAACAAAACTCTCTCATTCTCATTCTCATTGCAGATGTTTTCACTTGTTTTTCAAATGTAAGATTTAAGGGTGAATATGCCTGCACGGTGCCTGGAAACAATTTAAGGTGATCTGGACCTTTTGACATGGCTACCACTAAATTGAGTCTGAAGTGTTTGTAAATTTCCTTAAAGCTTTTCTGTGTGTCTTTTGTTCTTCTTGACTTATTGCCGCGTTTTTATTGTTTGTCCCAGTTCCAGAAACCACGTTCTCAGGCCCCTAGAGATCTAACAGAAAAAAAAAAAAGTGGCATGTTTGCTTGATTGTATTAATGATATTAATAACTCTGGGTTTTTGTTTGTAAGTATAGGAAGCAGGAACAACAGACGAGCTGTTGTCAATGAATATTCTCGCAGTAATTAACTCTTGTTGCCAGAAGGATATCTGAAGTGAGGGGAAAGATCCCAAAAAAAAACAGCCTTTAGCTCTCGCATGTTGAGCAACACTTGCCAGGGTGGTGATCAAACAGCTCAACAGGAGCAATCTGGGCAGGCGGGGAGGTAGGGAATTAAAGCTCTGATCTGTTTTTTAATCACTGCTCTCCACGTCTGCGCTTCTCTACATCTGACACCAGACAACTTTGCAACTCTTAAAATCTGTCATCTGGGGAATAAAGTGGAAATTCCCCAAATATTTCCCCAAAATAATGGCCATGGCAGGGCAAGAGAGACATGCCAAGACATATAATACAGTGTCCTCTAGAGCTAGATATGATAGATTCTATCGCCTTGTCATGAATGCAATGCTTACAAATGACAGAAGATTCATTGTTACATACTTGGATGTAAATCCTGTTACTTTTATGTGATATGTTTTAGTTGGCACCATCTACTGGTTCTCTACTCAAGACGAAGCACCAAGTTAAATATTTTAGAAAAGATGTGAAGAAAGACAACTTGGATTACATGAACAGTTGCAAAAAGTTCTCTCCCATCCTGTTTCTGTTTGTTTGAAAACAAAGAAAACTAAAGATTTATTTATGCTTTTTAAAATTATAAATTTTAAAACAATGCATGCAAAAAGTAAAAAAACAAAGACGACAGAGACAGTAGAAATATCATAAAATATATCTTTTTAAGCATGTATAAAAACATGTTTTTACATGGTATTTTTAAGGGTATCTAAACTTGTGGGGAGATATGCCTAAATCAAATAAAAGTTTTGCCAAAACTGACAGAATTCATACAAAACCCCTTTTTTTTTTAGTAAAATATTTTAGCACAAGAGCTTTTTGTCTGTGTGCGTTTGGTGCTTGGTGGGAAAATCTGCATTACCATTTGTTACACCATCCAACACAGAATACTTAAATGAAACCACTGCGGTATAGCAAGGCAACATGGAGCTTTTTTTTTTAAGTGCTAATCAATTATATTCTTTCATTTTCCTCCCCATGCAGGTTTTTAAAGTCATTGTTCTGATTGTTATGCACAGTCTGCATACTGTTGCAGCACATACATTCAGTGTGGGCACAAGTAACACGCTGAATTCCTTGGCTCAAAAAAGTCCCAAACACAGCCCTTCCCCACCTCTCCCCTCTCGTCTCTTTGTTTCCGTCCCTGCATTTCTCCTCTCTCCTTTCCCCCCGTCACTACTTCTTTATGCTGTTTCCTTTGGTATTGCTCCTCAGAGCGCCGCACTCCCCATAGGCCTTACTGTGCCGGCGAGGTTCGATCCCAATTCCCCACATAGCTGTTGCCTGGGCCTCATTCAGAGACTCTTGTTGACTGGCAGCGTGAATGTCCAGGCCTCACGTTTCACTCTGTACCCACAACCTTTTCCCCCATCAATCATGGAAGAAGAAAAACATGTCAAAGCTAATACATCGTGATGTGATTTTTGAGATTAGACTCTTTCTGCAGCTGATATTTGTGATAAAATAAACCATAACCATCTTTGTAACACCTTGTTTTGCATGAATATAAGTGAAAATCATCCTTTGCACCCTTTTCTTGTACTGAACTTGATTGCAGTGAATACAGTGATGTGTCTGTGCAATATAAACATTGGGATTGGATCTGGACTAATTCTGCCTTAAATGGGAGTTGCAGCTGCAGATTTTTCCATATTCCAGATGCTACAGCTTAGCAGTAATTGCCAGCGCGGCCTCAAAATGAAATGATGTCTGTAATTTTATTACTTTATGATGGAGAAAGTCATGTAATATAATGTTTTCCGGAACATATAGAAAATAGCGGGAGAAATAGTTCCCCGACAAAGCGAGACAAATTGTTTTTAAATGTTAGAAGTGCACATGTCAAAATCAGCTTTAAAAATGGAAATTAAAAAAATGAACTCAGAAATGATGTAAGGAAGAGAGCAATACATCCGAGGGAAAGCAGCTTTTATTTAATTTTAATCAGTCAAGAAATAATGAATAAATATAAATATATAATAAGAAAAACAACACCACTGACAGACCTGAGGGGTTTGAATTTTTCATGTTACCATACTTCCAACACCTCCGTCTACACCTCTGTGTTTTCTGCTTTATCGGAGGGGCAGGTGGGAGCTGGATTACCTGAAGCAAAACCGTTGCTGGTTTGGCCCAAAATAGAAAAAAAAGGTTCTTGACACGGTGCAAGTGCAAAAGCAGGAAAAAAGGTTGTTTTGTTTTGTTGTTTTTTTTTAAGCAAAGGTTTATCCTGTCCTCAGGAGAGGATACGGGGATTTCACAGACAGTGAAGGTAGTTTGTAAATCACTATGGCTGATGCTTATGGCAAAGCATAAACAGATATCTCCCCATATGAAGCATGTGATTCACCCACTCACAGACAGATGCACAAATACAGATTTAAAGTGTGTGTTCATCATCCTCTCTATCACAAATGTAACTTTCCTCCCATGTTTCCATGTAGAGACTCTTAAAAGGGCTCTTAGCAGGGCACTTCAGAGATTTCTTAGGCAACTAGAGCATGGTGAATAATTCAAAGCAAACTTACAAACATGTTGCCCTGTTCACATATCTGTTGAGAATTGCCTCACATGCAACGAGGCTTCACTGTTATATTTTTATATGTCGGGTTGTGTGTTTATTGGGTTGTTTTTGAATTCTGGTCACTTGATGGCTTCTACTCTATCGGAAAAATGTAACCAAACGACAATTAAATATAGCTTAAAGTATATATATTTATCCTTTTATTGCAGTAATTTATTAGAAGATTTTTCTATATTATTTTTATGTTTTTGATAGAAATCTGTGTTAAAAACCTCGTCATGTTTTTTTCATTGTGATTCTCATACTTCTCCTCCTCTGTCTTTCAGCTTGCCCGTCAAGCTTTTTCAAGCCGACTCAAGGAGACGAGGCTTGTATGCAGTGTCCCATCAACAGCCGCACCACCAGTGAGGGCGCCATTAACTGCGTTTGCCGCAACGGATACTATCGCACCGACTCAGATCCCCTTCAAATGCCGTGCACGAGTATGTATGAACTTACACGCAAAACAAAAAAAAACACATAGTACATAGACATACAAAGTCTTTGGTGTCAAATATGAACTCTTTGACACGTACACATTTCACACCCGCGAGCAGAAGAGCCCTGGGATCAAAGGACAGTGGTAGTCTGTGTAACTCCAAACAGAGAAACCCTGTCAGAGCTGTCCCTCACACCAACACGACGCTGACATGCCCATAGTGTGGCTGTCCACAGATCTGACCCAACACACAAGGCTCGGCCGCCCCTCCTCAACATCACAGAGCTCGTACTCCAAGCCAGACCAGAGGTTACTGGGCCAGGGCGCGTAGCTTTGTGAAGGGGCAGGCACGGAGAATGAGCCCAGGCGAGACTCTCTCTTGTCATGCCAATGAAGCTGTTTGAATTTGAATTTGAATTTGAGGCTGACATCCAAGGTTGAGAGCGCAAGAGAGAGAGAGAAAGATGGATGGATAGACCAAAGCAAAAGTGAGCAAGGGAGGGGTAAATTTCTGAGGGAAAGACACATAGAAAGAAATGAACAAGGAGAGAGTATTTTAGCGGGAGGGAGAGGGCTAGTGTGCATGTGAGGATCAGTGCATAGAGTGTGGTCTAACTAAAACAAAACAGGGATGAGTGAGGGGGAAAAAAAAGCCCCTTTCAACATTTTGGTAGTGTTTTTTTCCTCATTCCCTCTCTGCCTGTTGAAAGGGACAGAGGAGGGAAAAGATTTGATGGTCTCCAACAAAGGAGATTTGCATAAGCCTGGCTCTGGGAGTCGAGCAGCTGTTGTGAATGAGAAAGCAGCAGCGTCACGTCACCCGTATTAAGCGCAGCAGGGCCCAGCCTGATTAAAGCAGGGGAATGGGCCCATCAGAGTGGCCTGCCAGCTAATGGGAGGGATATTAGTCCTTCTCCCCAGGAAGGAGATGCCAAGGAGGAGTTATGTTTCCATGTGTGAGAGACACCAAGAAGAGCACTCCAATGGGCTTCCTTCCAGAGCTGGAGATTTGTTAATTGCCGCCATTTAAAAGGAGGTTAAATACAAAGTGATCGATTCAGATTTCGGATGTTGTGGGAGGAGTGGAATTGTTTATCCCATTAGTCCTGGAGGGTACGTCTTCCATAATTAGCTGCACATGGCTGTAAAAGATAAACAGCTCTCATTGTTTATTTGTTTGGCCTGTCACTCAACATGTAGCACCATGTGGAAAGTTTCCACCCTGTAATGCCTGGTTTCTAAGAATGTCTCAATAGGAGAAACAGTAGGTTTCTCTCCACTGCAGTAACTCTATACGAGGCTCCATGAGAAAATTGACTAGAATAGATGTTAAGAAAACACTTGACAAAGTGGACACCAGCATTGAAAATGAGATGGCTTAAATGGGCATCCCGAGGGAGGCGGCGGTGCCAGCTTGGAACATTGTCAGCTCAGACCTTAAAGAGGCTATAGTATCTTAGTTAGCATGTGGATTGTCTTTCCTCATCTGTAGGGGTTATTTAAATAGAGTTGGTAACTATGCTCTCTACACCATAAAAGACACAACACAGCTTCCAGCACAAAACATCTTGGTATTTATTTAATCCCTCAACTACAGGAACTCTCTCTCGTGTTTTTCAGCTGTCCCTTCAGCTCCGCAGACTGTTATCTCCAGCGTGAATGAAACCTCTGTGATGCTGGAGTGGATGTCTCCTCGGGATTCGGGCGGCCGGGAGGATGTAGTCTTCAACATCATCTGCAAGAGTTGCGGCGGAGGCCGGGGAGGCTGCACCCGCTGTGGGGACAACGTTCAGTTCTTGCCCCGTCAGCTGGGCCTGACAGAATCCCGGGTCTACATTAGTGACCTGTTGGCCCACACACAGTACACGTTTGAGGTGCAGGCTGTCAACGGGGTGTCAGATCAGAGCCCCTACTCCCCTCAGTACGCCTCAGTCAACATTACCACTAACCAGGCTGGTAAGTGGGCCCATCTGTCTTTTTCTACACTTTATATTTCCCATATGCTCTTCTCTTCTCTTCTCTTCTCTTCTCTTCTCTTCTCTTCTCTTCTCTTCTCTTCTCTTCTCTTCTCTTCTCTTCTCTTCTCTTCTCTTCTCTTCTCTTCTCTTCTCTTCTCTTCTCTTCTCTTCTCTTCTTCTCCTTCTCCTTCTCTTCTTCTTCTCTTCTTCTCTTCTTCTTCTCTTCTTCTTCTTCTCATCTTCTTCTCTTCTTCTTCTCTTCTCTTCTTCTTCTCTTCTCTTCTTCTCTTCTCCTTCTCTTCTACGTCTATTTTTGTGCCGCTCCTTTGTCGCTTTAGCCCTGTTCATCACACTCATTCTTCTACAAGCACATAATGCACAGAGCAAAGACCTCCACTGAGTCAGTTTCTTTCCTCTCCTGTATGGTGATATATGCAGATTAAGGGCTCTAAAATGAGAGTGCCGATGATGATGATGCGATAGACAGAATGTGATGGCCTGCTGATCTTTACAGTATTACCTCATCACTGTGTTTTTTTCCACTGTGGAGTTGAGAGCAGGCGAGCTGCTGTCTCTCCTCTTCATCTACTGTTCAGTGCTTAGAGCGCTGTACTTATTCACCCACTTGGTTGTAGTGTTACATTAGAAACATTTAAAGACATTTATTTATTTATATGTACCAGTAATCTTAAACACTATTTCAATGATTAGTAAGAGGCCACTATTTCAGCCTAATAACAAACGGGTTCCCTTGATGGCTGGTAAGTCTTCTTCAGTGACTCCTCGTCTACCGTCTGCGCTTTGAATTTGTTACACTATGCGGTTGTCATTGAAGTCGGTCGCATGTTTAATTATTTCACTGAAGCAGCAGCATTGACTTGCTGTTTAATTGTCTCTATGAAACGCATCATTTGGCGTGTCAAGCTTTGCTCCCCCAAGCGCTGGTGAGCGGGCTGTTTTTGCTCTGGCTTTGCATCGTATTGGCCACATACGTAAGTGCCTGTCATCTCTCATCATCCATCCCCTTGCACTGAGGTTTTCTACTGAGAGGCACCTAAAGCTCTGAGGTACCTAAGGCGCTATGTTACGGTGCTTTTGCTTCAGTGGACATATCAGGTTTTGTTTAAATACACACTCTCCCTCTCTCATACTAAATGTCTAGATGTCCACATGGAAGCAGGCAAATAAAAAAAAAAAAAGGATATCCACATTGGAGGAACACATTTAAGAGATTTCTTGTAGCATGCTTTAATTTTTATGGAAATCTCTTTGCATAAATGCTCCATAAAATACTCAGTTACAATGCTGAAACTCACACTAAGTCACACTAAAATGGAGGCCTTTATTCAAACGGCGACCTCTTTTTATTGTCTGTTTTGATTTGAGTCACTGGTGTGGTGGGTTAATGAGGGCCTGTGAGTGCAGTTAAGCGTTGTAATGAGGCCCCTGCCCCACTCTTTCTCACTGGACCACAATAAGTCTGCCACCCCAACCCTTTGGCTTCTCTGCTTTCCCTGCCGAGGGGTCCTGGCGGAAATTGGGGGGCTCTGCACTCTCTCCACTGAAGTGCCTGTCACTTTGGATTAGGCAGCAAGAGCTCCCGTGACAGGGAGCTGTGAAAAGAACTCAACTCTTGCTTGCCCCCACTCCAGCCTTCCACCTTCCCCCCGTCACCCTGCAAAACCAGGCTCACTCCTGGGACACGGGATTGCAGTTTTGTGGTGCTACGCTACAGGGCTGGGGTCACAGGGACCAGGAGCCCATAATTGCATCTGGTTTGTGAGGCTTGGAGGTTACATAAACATCATGTCACCCCTAATTACCTCAGGCAATCCTGTGCCTCCCCGTTACACTGAGAATGAGAACTTAAAAAAAAAACAAAAATAAAAAAACAAGAGTAACTATGTTGTTTTTGTGTACTTAATGTGTGTTAATCAGTCCCTTAGTAAGCTTGCAGTAGGCCAAGAGGCTGCAGCGTTCCATGAAACCAAATAAATAAATTGAAAGTGAGTGGCGTGAAAGTGTGCATCTCATTCTCTCTCATTCTTGTGTGGATGGCTGGCGTCTTCAGCTATGACTTGTTGGTGTGAAGGGTGAGGGTGAGGAGGGGGGGAGAGTGGTGTGAGATGTGAGCAAAACTTCTCACTCTCCATACCCAATCAAGCACCCACCACACTCTATTACCCACAGGGCTTATCCTCCCACTCTGTAGGTGGTTGGCGACAGTTCCTCTGTGATAAAGGACGTGATTGCCTTGGAAAGTGCAGCGCTTGATTACACACTGTAATGCCACACAAAAGGGGGATGCCGTGCTGAATAGCCTTTAAGTCGGTTTTATAAGCATATGACTAATTCTCCAAAACTTGTATTTTGTAGAATTCGCAGAGGCCTTGAAAATCGCCTTGAAGTATTTTTTTATGAGTCACAAGTAAGCTACTTTTGCTCTGTGCATAAAATGTTATTCTTTGCATGACATTAAATTAGTTGAGGAAGTGAGTTGCAATTCTGATGCTTTCTGTCGGGGACTGAGGGTGAAGAACCACGGGGTATCTGGGTGTTACAGTGATTTAACTGGGTCAGACAGGTGAGAGCAGTGATAAGACCAGTCTCGCATACAATAGAAGTTTGTTAACACCATGGGAGGGGTCAAATATAGATGTATTGTCACATTGGCACATTACAAGCATTGATCTTAATGCAGTTGTTGAAACACTCCTACTTCAAATAACTGGACGGATGGATTTTAAATGGATTTCATTCACAGCTTTTTAACAGCAACATCCAAATTGTAACTACGACTGGAAAAATGTTCTGAAAGCGCCGATATGTCCAAGTTGGCACTTAATAATACAGAGGTGCCTGAATACCAAAGAAAAAGAGGAAGACAGACGTGGGGATTGATCCCCCAACGCTGTGATTAGTGGATTTCCCACTTTACTTCCTGAGCTACAGCCACAGCACAGAAAGTTGCTCAGGTTTCATTGGAAGTGAATGTGTGTAAAATGTATGTATTTTGTATGATTTTGCAGTCACTGCTGTACTGTAGTAGAAGAGTAGGTGTAATAATAAGGTTTAAATCTGTAAAGTACTTGAGTACGTGCAGTAGATCGTGTCAGAGCACGCATTTATCATTTCAGATAAATGTCCACTCTCTCCGTTTATGACAGCTGAGAGGCAGTATGTGATTTTATCCTAATAGACTTCACACCACTACATCCTGCTATTTTGTCTTCACACAGTCTGGGACACATAGCCAGATAGACAGGCTACAAACACACAAAAACACACACACACACATAATATATATATATATATTTATGTATCCACATATTGCACACATATGTCAAGGAGTATTTGGTTTCAGGTCAGCACGTCCAAGCCTGTGGCTAAGCTGCCAATAATATTCAAATGGAATGGATCTGATTAAGGACGGCTTTGGTGGAAATTGTAGTCATTGTTATATGTAATTCATGTGTGTATGAAGCTTCTTCTATGGCTTACAAAATAATAGATAATTGCACACAAATGACACTGTACACAGGCTGGACTGTTGCTTCCAATTATGAAGACACAAACAAATAATGCTGGACCCACACAAGAGGATAATTGGGCGGATTTTGGGTTTTGATTGCTTTTCGTTCACGTTTGATCACACGAGTTTCTGTGAGATCCGAAGTTCTCGGAATCGCCACTGATATTGTTTAGTATAAACGCCAAGTGTGTGGTCCTGCGTCATAAGTCTTAAGATTTGAAAATCCTCTAGTGCATAATGGCTAAGTAAGAATGTGCCTGCGAGTGATTTGCTTCATACTATGGAGCTGCTGTGTCATCGATTTCAATGCATAGAAGAGAAATTATCACTTACCTGAATGCATCATATTCTATGGGAGAATTCAGCATCGCACAACAGATTAATTAGATCTCACGCCTATGTGTATGGCGTACTGCACTCTATAGCGTCTGAGTATATTAGATTCCAGAGGACATATTTGTTTAGGCATTTCATTAACTCAAGGTTGAGCTGTGGCGTCTGCTGCTAATGCTGTGAAGAAGCAGGAGGACTGAATTGGTTTCTTATCAGGTGAACTGGCTGATTGTGGAAATGAACCACACATTACTCAAGGGGTGGGGGAGGGAGGGTTGCATCATTTTCATATGGTCTAGGGAAGATTTATGACTTAATTATTGTCCAAATGGCCCAGCTCTACTATAACCAGGCTACCAGGGACTTTGCTGCTCCACTGGGCTGTGGTGTAAAAAAGTACTGGTGCAGAACCAGGTGGGACTGCCAGAATATCACCAACCAATAACACCAGCCAAATCTGGCTATAGGATAGCATCCCCAGTTAAAAAAAATGTATAAAATCTATCTGTAATGGATTTTTTTTTAGTTGATTGTCTACACTTATCTTCTCTACTGTCATTTTAAGTGATTTCATGGATCACAGAGCTTGTACAGAGCTAGTTAGTGCATAAAATGAATCTTTACACAACAGCGTGCGTTATTATGAACTGGTAGAGATTTCCTTTAGCAAAGTGTCCTAAGAATGTGGCTATTTTAGTAGGTGAGGCCCTAATAATAAATAATAAACCAAAAATCCATCTTTAAAGGAATGGTTGGCATGTTATATAAGAAATATAAATTGTGAATGAAAATGTATATTTTGACGATAAAACAACCGTTATTGGCAGCATGATATCGGGGAAAACTCAGCTCTTAATATGCGAGAACTGGCTGAAGGATAAAGAGGCTGAGAGACAGGGACCACCGGTATACATGGCGTGCAGTGTGACAGTGACAGACGGTGTTAGGAAGGGCACATATGGTGGGTGCCAGTGTAGGTCAGGTAGGCAGACAGACAGGAGGCCTCAGCGTGCACCTGGAGCTCAGTACTGACAGAGCTTTGAGAGAGGGCCGCTCTGGTATTCAGCCAGCCTGCCGCACATACACCGCATCCATGCTGCTGTTGATACCGAGCAACCTGTTTACAAAGATAGATTCATGCAGGCACTGCAGCAGAGATTAGATTAGACTTGTGATAAAAAATGTGTTGTAAGCATCCTTCAGGGTTGACAGTGAGGTTCATCAGATGACTTTAAATAACCTATGCATGCAATATGAATTTAATTATGTCTTCCCAGAAGAGAATTAGCGCACGGATTGTCAAAATTAGTTAACTAATTGATCTTGTTCATAAATCATTCAGTAGCCATGTGGTTTTTTTTTTGGTTTTTTTATATGGATCTCTTCCTCCAGGATGTGATCTATAGGTTTAAGCCTGTGCAGGGAGGAGAGGAATAGAGTATGCACATCGCCTGCATATAAATCAAGGTTAAAAAGGCCACAATCTTTTGGCCCAGTGGGCTGTAAAAGGAAACATAATGTGAATATACAATTAATTCTTGTCGAGTGCATTGGCTGTACACTGAAATGCCTGAATAATTGACCAAGCTTTACTGCAGACGTTTATTTACTTTTTACATTCTAGAGAAGGATGACGGTGACAATTACAAATAAATAAATAAAGGAAATGAAGGAAGAAGGGGTCGTGGTCCTATAAGCACTGTGTTCACCAATTAACAAAACAGATCTACGATATGATGGCACTTCCTTCCCCGTGTCTTTCTCTTTTCTCTTCTTCTTTTTTCTCCTTTCTCTTTGCCAAACACGCTCTGAAGTTTAAATTCCTGTGGTAACATATACTGTAGATTAGTATTTCTTTTTTAAGGCGTCAGCGAAACAGTGTTGTCATTGTCTGTGCGACTGTCTTGCCACTGTCTGGAGCCTCTGGTCTGAGCACGACAAGCCGCTTCACCCTGCTCTTACTCAGATGCCACTAATACCTCTCTTTTTTTTTTTTCTTTTTTTTTTTAATGTAGGCTCTTTTTCACTCACGCACCATCATGCGATCTGCATTCACCATCATGCTCTTGGAAGGTTTTATGTGTAAATTGGGGTCAGGAACTTTATAAGCGGAGATGATCTTTTATAATCCTTGCTTTTGTGTGCCACTCAGAAAACTCATACTGTGTAGATAAGCATGATTCTAATGTTAAGCCAAAAGTCAAAGCTTTGCATTGACGTAGAACTAGAGCAGATGCGCTACATACAATTTCCACATCCTGTACATACTCTCATTTATTAATTTCTCTCAGTCGTCGTGACGTTAACATGGACCGAATCATGTCGATTCATGAAACACCTTCCTGAAAGCGCTATTCAACTATTCTGCTCATGTCAGCATTCATCTTTTTTGCACTACCGACATTGCTATTAACTCGATTAAACCAAATATTTTTGCCTACCACTGACCAAATCAGACAAAAAGGAGGCTGCAGCCCACACCAGCCTTTCCAACATTGTCGAATATCGACATGCATTCTGTGGTTTGCAGAGTTTTTCTCCTTGCAGATGCCAGTTGGGAAGTTATTTGAATGCAGAAAAGCAGCTTGCTGATTAAACAGAGTCCAGTTTCCCCTAGAGCTGTGTGAGTCAAAACCCTCATTCCACATCCCTGTGGTGGCCAGCTCAAATATTGTGTCTGTTCAGCCCAAAATGACTTGAGGGACCATAGATAGATCTGTAAATGTAAAATACTGAGTTTTTAAATTAAACTGCGCAGAACAAAGTAAACCAATTAATTAATACTATGGATGTTCTTGCTGGCTTCTTCGGCTGCTTCAAGACCATCCAGTAAATTCCAGGATTCACATTAACTACTGAAGAACTTTGGTTTTTATGGAAGCGCTCGTATTGTTAACTTTTCTAATAGTAGATTTGTTCACACAAACAGTAAAGTTTTTTAAAGCTCAAAGTCTCAAATGGTCAGATAGCACGCACCGTTTTCAACACAATCCACCAGCAGAGAATGATTTGACTTGTTTTTCACTGCATGACGGTTAGCTCAGCGGTAGTGAAATCATTTTTTAGTGAAAACTCATTTTCTCTGCAGCATTGTCTCCACTTCCTGGGTTGGTTAAGTTTTAAACCTTAACTCCTGCAAGCATCTGAAAACCCTTCAATCCCCTGAAGTGCCTATTTTAGAATTAGCTTATGGTGTGTATATGAGCGTATTATAGTCCCCAATATTTTCCAGTGCATATGGTTTAAAGTTTGATGAACAGAAATCTCACTTTTGTAGCTTTACTGCACTGGAAAATCTTTATAGATGTAAAACCCACAATCCTTTGCAGCTGGGGAAACAGGGCAGGCTGCCAGCATGCTAAAAGTACATGCAAATATGGGCCTCAACCTTTAAGAGGGCTCGATGCGACACTCATAAATGGACGGCAGTCGGAGAGAGTGGAGCAGTGGCAGCCTGTTTGGGAGGCTGCCTGGTGGAGGACCAGCTGGTTTAGACCCTTTGGGAGTGATTGAGATGTGGGGAAACCGATTTTTATGAAAAGGAAAAGGGATTTACGAGTCCTGACCTGTTCTCGCTACCTCCCCCATCTTTCCCAAATCATAGCATTGCTCCCTGCACCAGAACGTCTAATCAAATCAGAGCCACATGGTCACAGACACTTTTGGCTGTAAGAACGATGCAGATAGCCTCAAACATATACTTTTTGAGAAGCGTATGATTCAGGTGCCAGATTTTTTTTTATTCTATGCTTTGTTATTTGTTGGACTGATACAGATCCAAAGCAAAATGTATCAAACATGAGGTGGCATTGCCCATAAAATACATGAGCTGCAGGAAATAAAAGCCATTATTTTGATTGTTGTGATTTTTTTTTCTTCCCCCCACTGCCCCTCCAGACATGGCAGTATGTCGCAGTTACTGTGGGTGTCTTTATGTCCTGGAGCATCAGAAGCACCCTCCACTCTGTCTGATGAGGGTGTTTTTAGGCATGGCGACCCATGACTGAGCCCCCTGCTGCCACCCGTCCACTATGGTCTCACTTCACCAACCTCGCTTAATAAAGATGCCTGTTACCCAGCATTCCTGAGCAAGAAACACAGCTGAAGAGAGAGTAGAAAAAGAGACATAGCAGAATAAAAGATAACGGATATAAATTCACACGAACGGGACAGATGAAAGACTCACTTCTGCTCGCATGTTTGCAGAAGCATTGCCCCATTAAATCGGCTTGGGTTTAAATGAGTGGACGATCCTTGTAAACTGCATCTTTTAGCTGATTAGGGTAGTTACTAGGTGTTCAAACATGACAGTAAAACATCTATTAGGAACGAGCAAAACAGAGCCTTTGTATTCTCTATTGCTGGGCCAAGGCCAGAGCGTCATGCTAGAATAGACTCCAAAGCACTGTCTTTCATATCAGGCTGAGTAATAATGTGGGGTCTGAAACCCAATTCTTTGACAACAGCTGGGGCTTCCCATCCTCTCACAATTAAGCAATGTGATATACAACCTTGAGAGTTTCAGACGGACCCCCTAGACGCCAGCATATTCACTATTTTAATTTGATTATGACGTTGATTATCTCTGAGCTGTTTGCAGGCTCGGATATATTTGAGATCAAAACATTTAAACACAATCTGTTCTTAATGGAAGTGGTGTGAAAATATACGCCAACAACTGTGAATTACATCAGGGAAATTTAACACCTCCTATTTAACATTAGTGCTCGCCATCATTTAATATATTTCAAGTTCTGTAAATATATTTTATCACAAGCTCTAAGGAACTCATAAATACTGCTGTTAGAGACATATTCATCAAGGCTATTTCTCTTTCCTAATCAGCCATCTAATTTAATTACATAAACTTACAA
The DNA here is from genome assembly GCA_036937835.1 of Pampus argenteus. Classification (NCBI taxonomy): domain Eukaryota; kingdom Metazoa; phylum Chordata; class Actinopteri; order Scombriformes; family Stromateidae; genus Pampus; species Pampus argenteus. The sequence continues at coordinate 4,606,965 of CM072863.1, read as the reverse complement.
TCCCTGTCTTTGTCATTATAACCGCTTGATTAGTTTCAAGAATAGAGCATTCATTGGGAAAATATCTATATAAAGCTCACCCACTTTGAAGAAATTGATCTGACTTGACAGTTTTTCGATGAGTTGGCTCCCAGTTTATAAATGACTGGGGGGGAAAACTTTCTTACATCTTTGTTTTTAAAATTTGTAATTGTCTTTAATGGGCTGATTTAAAAATAATTATTGAAACAACAAGAAAATGGCCTTAAAATAACTAAAACATGTATTTAGTGGCATAACTCAGTGGAAGATGTTGACACAACGAAAACGAAGTATTTATTCAACCCCTTAAATTATAGATTAACTTGGGGGGTGCAAACGTTCTAGGTACTTGAAGATTTGGAGCACAATGGAGACTTGTAGATTTAGAGTACATAAATTAGATGTACGAAAATGGCTTTCATATGTGGATCAGTGCTGTAGGCCGTACGGCAGTGAAACGTTGACTTGGCATACCGCTGCATTCCACAGTCAATTGGTGGAACGTCAGTTTCGCTTGAGATGCGTGTACTGAATTGAGTTGAAATACAGAACACAGCTGGATTTCTATTTTCTCTACAAGCTGAATGTTTCAACACTTGATGTTTTTTTTCCACTCGGTATTTACTCTCTCTCGCTAACAGCCCTATCTTCTTTTAATTTAATCTTAGTTTGCTTTCTGTTCTGTTTCTGCCCTTTATCGGTTTCTTCATCCCAGACATGGCGACAGCCACCCTGCTGTCTGGAAGTTGTCTTTTAGTAGAAGAAAACCACAGTGTTCTCCTCCAACAGCTTTTCATGTTGGCATGTGTCCATCCTCTGTACATGAATACATGAGCTGCCTTTGTTTCTGTGGCTCTGTATCAGGTTACTGGGCATGGCTGCGCGTGTGTTTTAATGGAAATGCTATGCAGGAAAAGGCCATGTGGCAGTCTTGAATATATGTACATCCGTAATGGGATACTCGTGAGTTCTCCTTAGATATCCTTAGAGTAACAGTTTGCCTTATTAGGCTGTCGTCTTGTGACTGCAAAAAAAAAAAAATGGGTGAGTACAGTGAGATGGGAGATATTCCTGAGACCAGTGCCCTGACTGGATAATGTATACGTTATTGTACCCCCGGCTCCAGCAAAGAGGCATGATGTATGTACACTGCAGAGTCACAGGCCATCACGGTGTAAGTGCTTTGTTGAGATGAAATACACAGCATCTATTTATTATCTGCTGGCAGCAGCACACGAGGACGTACGCAGTCCCTTGACTTTCACTGTTTATATGAGATATCATAATTTGCTGCCTCAGATAGATGCTTCTGTTTGGGTCAGAGGGCATGCAAGGCTTGGCTGATAAGCTGATGAGAGTGAGTAAGGTTATAAAGAGGACTTTTTATCATTGGCTCACTGTGGTCATGTATGCATTATATTTGCTTCCCTGCTTCAGGATAATGTTCAAGAAAGACACGTCTGCTTGTTACTCAGTTGTATAATTTCTTTACACACACAGCAACAAGTCAAATGCATTATACAGACGATGTAAAGACCACACATACGCAGCGGTCGTATAGAGGCGTGGTTGTTGTAGTTTTTCCAGTCGGTGGGTTTTCCATAGAGAACGCGTGCCGATGGAGAGGCTTCTGTCTTTATTGCTGGGACTCAGGGGAGCCACTGTTCTGCTGGCTGCGGGCTGCGTGTGTGTGCTGCACGGGCCTAAAGGGGACGAGCGTGGGGCTTGGTGTCCATAAATCTTTCCCAGCACCCCTCCTGTTCTGACCCACACCCAGCCTAGCATTTCTCACACACACACACACACACAGAGGCCTGCAGGCCTTGCCAGGCTCCCCAGACAGAGCTTTTTATCTTCAGCTTCTCTTAGCTTTACACTGACCCACGGCACCCTGAACTAATCTTAATGGTTGTTGGAGGACTCGAGTTGATCACACCCCCCGACCTCATGGTTGTACTAAAAAGAATGTAGTTTTAGGTCACTGTGCTGTAGGAGGCCACCCATGCTGTAACAAGTCATTTACTCAGAAGTCTTAAAATTGTGTTTTCTTGAAAATGAATGAGGAAAAAAAACAGTATAAATATTATACTTTTTCCTAACACTAAACATGTTATTTAGATAATATTTTTTAGTTATGTGACACCTTTGAGATGGTATCAAAAAACAATAATAATACAATATTTTACCACCTGATTTGTCACATTATGAAGACTGAACAGAAGATTAATGTTGGGTTAAATGATGAAAGATGAACATGATATTTGTAGGAGCCATGCTGCACATGATGATTATACTATAGCAAGAACCGTGCCAAATTTATTCAGATTTGACTGTAATGAACAGTTACTGTTCATTTTAGTACGCTTTGAAAAACTACCTGCAGAGATGTAAAACTTGCAGTTGTGGGCAAAAAAACAGTTTAAATTTAAATTGAATTTCACTGCTTGTTGCATCGATAAGTTATAAAATATTCAAAAACCCACGTCAATTATAGTGTCACCTGGAAAAAATTATAGCGTTCTCCCTATTTAAAGCAAGTTTTCTAAAATCTCTATATGCTGATTTTCATACCTTCCCGAAATTCATGGTAAAACCAAACCAATGTGGAATTGGAAAAAAAAATGTTGACAGTAATTTAAAACATGCAATTTGTAGCCTGGAAAAATCACTGCTTCTTTAAGTCATCTACAAGGAATTATGCATAAGCAAAACTAAACGAAATAAAATTACATTGTGGCAACAAAAAAACAAAAAAAAACCCTCCACAAAACGGATGTTGTGTAGCATTTTTGTGGCTTGTGATTACCGCTATTTGTTTGTTTAGTTCATGTCGCTGAGAAAATGGGCTTACTTTGTCATACGTTCTGCACCCGCAATGCACTCTGGTTTGGTAATTTTGGAAATGATTTATTTGCAGAAGGTGGTCTGTTATCAGCAGTAACGACCACAAATTAATCACAGGAAAATCACATTTTATTGTGGGAAGCCCCATAATGCTGCTTGTGTGGTTTTAGCCAGTGTTGTAACTTGCCAAACTACAGTGCATGTCTAGCCACGAGCCTCTCTAAAAGCAGACTGCAGTATATTACATAGTCTTTATGAAATTACGTACTATTTCGTACACCTTTGCAGAGCCCTGTGTTTGGCTGCCGGATTAAAGATGCTGTAAAATGCACGACTGTGGTTCACTTGCCTCATCCCTAACACACTCTTTGTCTCTTCACAGCTCCATCCACTGTATCTATTATGCACCAGGTCAGTCGTACCGTGGACAGCATCACTCTTTCCTGGTCTCAGCCTGACCAGCCTAATGGAGTCATCCTGGACTATGAACTACAGTATTATGAAAAGGTAGGATTGATGTAGCAACACAGTCTGTCCCCAAGCCCCTCACTGATCCAATTAAACATATGTTCTGCTTCCTTTGCTCCCTGTCCAGCTAAATAAATGATGCGCTAATGGTTAAAAAGTGGCTCTTTTTTTAATTTAGTTGTACGTTTGCTATTCAGAGTATCTCCACATGTTCATTTGCATAACAGCACATCCTAGGAGGCATGTAAACAGAGCTTCTTCTAACATTGCTTGGAACTTCTGCTCTTTCTCTTTCAATTATAATCACAGTCAGTCACTGGGAAAGGAAACCGCACTCAGCCCTGCAGTAGAGCCACTGGGGATTGATGCGCAGAGACTTGTGGTTGAAACAATGCTTCACTGGCTGCTGTAAAAATAGTACTCAAGGGGCAAGCGCTTTTTCGGATCAGCATACTTTCTCACAAGAACACTTGCAGTCGCAAATATGCGTCGATTCACGCACAGTGATCACTTAAGTGCATGCATAAACAATCACATAGCTGTACATATGTGCACATACACACGTATGCAGTATTTATCAATCTTTCGTCCACACGCCGAGCCGTTCCACTTCGGAGTATAATTCTCTTTTCTGACACTGCTGGAGAGAGCTGTCAAAACAATTGTCCCGGCCCCTGCTGTGGCTCAGAAGCGTGTGCTGAGCAGTGGGTTGAAGGGAGCAGCTAAAAGAGTCTCGCTCTCCTCTCTCAGACCTGTCAGCATTCTGGAGAGAAGTATGGCAGTGAAATACAGCTCTGATCATCAGAAGGCATTGCTCAGAAAAGCTGCCTGACCTGAAACTGCCACCAAATCTACCTTCTTAACTGCAGCAGCTGGATGACGTCCTCTTTTTAGTCCTGCTGCTTTTACAAACAATACTGCTCTTAATATTCAAATGAGTTTGTAAAATAGATGTAGAGATGAGAATCACTGTTTTTCTTCTTTCTTCTTTTACCATTTCTGCTCCCGATAGTTCAGTGCAAGATTCAAAAGGACAACATTATATGGTGTATTTTTGATTAGTACAGTAACTAACAAAGTAAGTAACTGCTAATCAAGGTTAAGTTATCCCATCAATAATATTCTCATTAAAATAGTTGAATAAAAGCTCACATCCAATCATCATATTGAGGTCTTATAATCTCTATACTAAAACTCAGCGCTGTGCACACTAATACGTTATAATTTCCTCCAGTGTCCTAAATCTATTCACATGGCATTTCATAATTGTTAGCCTTTGCAACTGGACTGTAATTACTAATGTGCACAAATGTTGTTTTTCTCCTCCCAGGACCAATCAGAATATAACTCTACGACCGTCAGGAGCCAGACCAACACAGTGGTCATCCGCAGCCTCAAACCAGGAAGCATCTACGTGTTTCAGGTCCGGGCCCGCACCGTAGCTGGGTTTGGACGCTACAGTGGCAAACTATACTTCCAGACCATGACTGAGGGTGAGAATTCAGCCAATGTTGACCAAAGCACGCAGAGCTGTTATCACCTCTCGCACCATGTACCATAGTATGGATACAGACAGCTGCGGGAATAATGTGTGGAATAAATAATACAAGTACTCTGAAACCGGATTAGTGTGTGAAATCACGTTCCTTGATTTCATCGTGTCTTTTTTTCGGTGTTGGGAAACATCATCTACATAATTACTGAATTTTTCTCATTTTTACATGTCAGCATTCTTTCCTTTATGTGCTTATACAGAACACACTAAACACATCTTTTTTTTTTTACCAAAAAAGCTTTAGCCACCTTTTAAAATCAATGAGGTCAAAGTCTTATCTTTGTACTGTGACATGACTGGGATAAGAAACATTCAGTAAACATCAGTCATGTAGGTTAATGTTAGAGTCAAGGCCTGGGTTTTCCCCTCTGAACGTCTCATTTCCTTCAGCCTGCAGTGCCCAGGGCCATCATTAGCCTGAACTTTCATATAAACATCTCTGATGCTGCCACACGCACAGATCCTAGCGCTAAAGATACTGAACTACTCATACTGACTCATAACTGTAAATACGAAAATATATCAGGCTCGTTGTTTGTAGTTTTTCACTAACAAATAAAGAAAGGTAAATCAGTTTATTGTGATTTTTGACCCAGATCTTATGCCCCGTGCACCCATAAAGAAAACACTGATTACCACAGTTAAGAGTAAACGGTGTCCTTTTCTTATACGTAGCTGTGAAAATGCCTCCAGCAACAGGACTGAGCAGAATATGCAAAATATATCTTTAAAGAAAGTAAACAGTCATACTACGGTTTGTTTGCACAATATATTAAAATCTGATGTTCGGTTATGTCCAATTTTTACCTTTTATTCAATATTCCTAATATAATGTAATGAATAAATTCATCTTTTTTAATACTCAGAATCCTTGTCTGATGCACATTACACATTTCTATATACACTATAAACATTACCAATGTAAAGGGACATAATAAACTAGGAGAATTGTCGAGGTTTCCCCCCTCTGTGGTTGAAAATGTTTTATATCGTGGAATACAGTAAACTTTCCAGAGGCAGGTGCAGCTGTGAGGGATTCACAAACCCGTGTATCTGGCTGGATCCATGAAGTCGTGTATCATTAGTAGTGCTCAAGAGAAGGATCTGGCTCTGCCTCTGTGTGCCCATTCAGTAGTTGGATTCCCACTCTTGGCTGCCTGATCAGTCTGGGTCTCACCCAAAACATGCTCTCTCTCTCTCTGTCTGTCTATCTCTCTCTCCACACTTCACACACATTCTGCCAGATGATTTGTCCATATCCGTGGCATCTGAACACATTCAGTGTGCTTTGGAAAATGGTCCATGCAGCCAGTCAAGATGCCAAGATATTCATTGCTTCACCCAGCCGTATGTCTGTCTGTCACCCATTGCTCCCTCCATATGCAGTGGCTCAGATGCTAACCCATATGTCTCAGCTTGCGACTCTGTTTGTGTGTGTGTGTGTGTGTGTGTCCATGGCAGTATGTTCATGTGTGCGTTTCGTCTTTCTACAGAGGAATACAACACCAGCATTCAGGAGAAGCTGCCTCTCATCATTGGCTCTGCAGCTGCCGGCCTGGTCTTCCTCATTGCTGTGGTTGTCATCATCATCGTCTGTAACCGGTGAGTCAGTCCTGTCTCGGTTTTCATAAAGCTGGAAAATTGGACATTTCTTCTTCTTTCTTTTTTTTTTTAGTTGTTGTGTTTTTATTCAGTCAGGTTGGATGAGGTCTGTCGGTTTGATAAATGTGGGTTGTGGAGATAAAATCATCTGGGTTCAAAGATATTAGTTCTTAATAAATTCCAGTCTTTCAAGAACAGAAATGATATATAAAAGTCAACATTGCTAACATCATTAGTTTGTGTAGGGGCTCCTGCTCAGTCGGTAGCAAATGTTTGTAACTCAGCCAAAGGCTTTATTTCCCACCGGGGTCACATATTAAAACTATAACTTAGCTCCTATAAGGTATTTTGATTCATAGAAGTATATACAAGATTAATGTATGTATATGTACAGTATTTAGTTGGCAGACTTCCCTCAGTTTCTTCAGTTTTTTGTTTGAACGGGAGATACACCACTTCACATGAAGTGTATCACCATCTTGGATCATGACAGGCTGAAGACATACGTCATGTTTATTGTGGGATAGTTTTGGGAACATGGCCAAGACAAAATGAAAGAGTGCGTGACTGAGAGTTTTGACAACTGTTGGACATTTAAAGAAGTAAAAAAAAAAGTATCAAACCCATCACTTAACTTGAATATGTTTAATATTGGGAAGCTAACCTATAATAACCTAAACTAAGAGCAGCTCTAGCACATTAAATTGATAAAACAGAAAAACATGGTGAGGCTAGTGTTGAATTAAAGCTATCCACATCTTAAAAAGAGTCCAACAAATGTTTGTGAAACATGTGAAACTAACTAACTATTTGTTACACGTCCCTTTATTTTTCAAACAGATGCATATAGCAGTTTTGTGTCACTCCACTAGGAAGGAAAACAAAGACAACTTTGTGTGGCGTGACTGCATGGATGGCTGCATTTTCTAATAAAATAAAAAAAATAAAAAACTGATTTTATCTACATAGTCCGGGCTCTCTGTACAAGCTGACGTGTAGGTAGACCTGGGGGTGTTTGATCTGTGCCTCTGCCCCTCCCTACTCCCTCTTTTTGAACCGGAGCTAGAGTTCTTTGTCTTTTTCCCCAGGAGGCGTGGCTTCGACAGGGCTGACTCAGAATACACAGACAAACTGCAGCACTACACCAGCGGCCACAGTGAGTAAACCACCACTCCTTTCTGCCTGCGTGTAACACTGAGTTCCTCCTTCATCACCACACACACACACACACACACACACACACACACACACCTGTCTCCATGACTACCATCTCACACAGTCATTTCCATGGCTATCATTCAGCTCTCTGCTGCCTCACACACCTGTCTCCATGGCTACCACCTTGCATGCTGGTGTCCTTGGCTACGGCCCAGCACAGCACCACTTCACTTTCCCGTCCCCCACTTGCGAGTAATCCTGCCTGTTGTTTGACTCTGCTCACTCGGAGTCTGGATTTAACCGCATCAAAAACCAGTGTTCAAGTGTGTCGTCTACGCATCATCACATTTCATAGTTAACTAAATCCATTGTTGTGGAAATAGGTCAGTCTTCGCTCACGCTAACGCCATTAGCATGCTAAAGCCACATGAGTCATATTGCCATTGTTAAAGATTTCAAAAGGCTTTGGTGAATGAATAGAATTTCTCAATGATCTTCTTTCTTCATACGGTACAGTAGCGTACAGTTTAAATGACAATAATGGAGAAGTAAATCTGCGAGAAAAGAGCTGAGAGGTAATTTCACCATGCCTCCATCTTGGATATTAAAGCTAATCCGTTACGATTGGAAAATCTGTTTCCATTTTAAGTTTATGACCCCCATCTTAATTTGTTTATTTGATTGAGTAATTGCCATCCTGTGTCATCCATATGATGTTGATTCCCGCTCTGAAGGTAATAGCTGCTTCAGTAATAACATGATTGTGATGTACAAAGACGTCCAGTTTGTGATTCAGTAAAAATGTGCCAGTAAGAGACTCGGCTATGTCACACCTATTAACAACAGAAGCCAATGTGTCCTGTGTGCATCCTGTCCTCACACCAGTCACAGTTCAGGTTTCTGCCCTGTTTTTGGTGGTCTTTGCCATCATCAGAGGGTGGTCTGGTAAACAGTGTTTCAGATTGGGAAGAGATTGAAGGGTTTTTAGTAATGGGGGTGGGGGGGTTGCCTGGTAAGATCCTCTCCATCTGTTCATCTCTGCAGCACATTTCTTCAGCGAGGTGTGCCAGGTTTTTAGGCAACGTGCATGCTCTTCTAGCTCTGCAGCAGCCGAGGCATGAGTTCAGTATCCATTCAAATAGCCTCAGGCCTGATGTGGAGGTGAGAGCCGAATAATCGGATTTAAAACTCAGGACACTTAAGTCCCTGAACACTTAAAGGCCACCTTAAGCCAATTTACCTGGCATCAGGGCTTAGGAGAGCCAATTTATTTCTTGGAGTGGAGCTGAGCGATGCTGATATAAGGCCTGGGTTTTCTCCTGAGTGTTAATGGCAGTATGACTCACAGAAGATGATATATATATATATTAACCTGCCTTATCACTGCTAAGAGGAGTGGAGGTACCATATCTTTGCTGGCTGAATATCTATACACAGTAGCCACAAGGCACTAGTCATAACCACCATTTATAACTACACCACCTACTCCATCTTTCAACCTTCGTCAGCTGCCTGAATGTCAAGAAGTCACATGGTTGCACATGAATGTGTGAATGCAAAGTGAATTGATTGTTAATGTGCCTGAATGCATTTGACTGTCCAGCCCACAGGGGTGTAAGCATGACCACCCGAATCAAATATTATAGTCACTCTTTCCTTTTTTTCCAAGTGACTCCAGGAATGAAGATTTATATTGATCCGTTCACATATGAGGACCCCAACGAGGCTGTGAGGGAGTTTGCCAAGGAGATTGATATATCCTGTGTGAAGATTGAACAGGTCATTGGTGCAGGTAATGGAAAAATCTGACTGAAACGTGGATGGAATACAACACTGTAAAATAGCTTGGTTGCTAGTTGATTTCTAAATACATATGGGCACAGAGAAGCTGCTAAAGTTTAGTTGCTCACATCGCCGTGAGATGTTAATAGAACCGCTGCGTTTGCCATGTGACCTCTTCACAGGAGAGTTTGGGGAAGTATGCAGCGGCAACCTGAAGCTCCCAGGTAAAAGGGAGATGTTTGTGGCCATAAAAACTCTGAAGTCCGGCTACACAGAAAAGCAACGGCGGGACTTCCTCAGTGAGGCCAGCATCATGGGCCAGTTCGACCATCCTAACGTCATTCACCTGGAGGGCGTGGTCACTAAGAGCAGTCCTGTCATGATCATCACCGAGTTCATGGAGAATGGATCTCTGGACTCCTTCCTCAGAGTGAGCAACTTACATTTTTATGTCACTTGTGTCTTTGTTTCTGTGACTCACCTAGAATAGTTACTTAGAGTGGTAGCCACTGGACGTTAACATTAGCTTCACAGACTCAAGAGGACCGGCTGCTTCACAACCCCAAATCGAGATCTCAGGTTTTTATTGTGAAAGCATATTATTATTATTAATAACCAGGATATAGCCAAGATTTCTCTTTTGTTGTTTGGCCAACTTGGAGTTAACACTAATTAACTGCAGCTGAGTAAATTTACAGGCAACAGTTGTCATTAAGGCTCTAAAAACCAGCAGCTGTAGGTTTAAACTTTCTCCTAATCACGGCGCTTTTGGTATGAAAATTGCACCGTTTAAAAAAAAATAAAAACAACTAATAATTCAGCCTTTGTAGTGCATCATTTTGTTATTCATATCTCTGTTGCACATAAACACAGACACACACACTCACTTCAACTTCATTTTAAACAGAAATCACTAGTGTTCTCATCTCTATGCAGAATAACCGGGTGTTGGTCATTACTGAGTCCAGGAGTCGCTTTGCTCTTAGTTTTGTGTTCACATTTACTCCACTGCTGATTATGCAGCGCTGTCTATGGATACATACAGGAATCCTACAACCAACCCCCACGGCTCCCTGACAAGAAATATGCAGCTCTCACAAGTTCATGGGATTTTTAATTTTTTATCATCAAACCAGCGAAGGATATTACAGAGAACCCATCCATGTTCCCCCATTTATGACCCGCATAAATAATTCAAACACTTTGCAAGACTTAAAATGAGATGTCAGATGTATAAAAATGAAGCCTGGCTATGTGATGAAATGTCACACAACCCTTAAGTCTTGGGATATTGGTGGGAAACAAATTTTCCGCTAATATCATCTTTTTGCATGCTTTCATTCACCCTAATTGCTTTCTATTCATTTTTGGAATTGGCAGAAAAGGAAATTCTGATTTATGGAAATTGGGCAAAGACGAAAAAGGCTTATTTTTAGTCAAACTTTACTCTGACACAGAAAGTATGTCAGTGTAAGTAAAGTAAGATTACCAGATTATAATTTAAATTTAGCCAATATATTAAGTTAAAAAGTATGTTGCAGTTTGTTACGCAACACAAAAGCATTGCAAAGTATTTGTTTTATGCATGAAGTAAATAATAATCATTTAATTGAAGACGTATTATTAAATTGTTTGAAAAATATTCTCCAAACAATATCATATCCAGCTGTTTAATACTGTCAGTCAGTTTAAGCTTGCTACTCCAAGACTACATCAAAACCATCCTCAAGGAGGAAAAACATGCACGCTCCTGTCAGCAACTCAGTTTGGAGTCTTTATTTGCATTCTGCCTCCGACCTCTAAGACACAAAGCATCAGCTCTTTTTGGATTTGATTTTGCAGTGAAGGGTGTTTGTGTGTATGTAGATATTTGCTAAACATATTTGACAGCACATTGTATTCAAAACATCGGGGAACCTCTGCGGCACCTCACAGTGACAGTTTATGACAACAATTGCTGGCAGTGTCAAAGCCTCTGAACATGGTTTGTGTCTTCTCTGACGTGGTTGCTGGATGGTTCTTTAAAACGGTCACTGCAGTCTGTACTGAGCTGCCTGCTGAAGGATTGTCTGCCCTACTGCTCCTGCAGAAAAACCCGCAGGGTGCAGAGAGGGAGGGAGTAGGGAGGGTAGACAGAGCAGAGCCCTAACAGTCTCTAAAGTAAAGATAGAAAACATTATTTTCATATAAATCACACTGGACCTTGAGTCACACATTTCTACAAATTCCTGGAAATTTCTTTCCAGCTAACCTGACCCACGAAGAGGAATCTTTCCAATTAAACAATATGCAAACACAGCACACACATTTAGATGGCGATGTGTATTTGTGAGAAAGGTTTCATGAATAATGCATTGTGTTTAATTGCTGTGGTACACGAGAAGGAGCAGCTTGACGTGAGAAGCATCCGCTCGGCTAATGAGCAGCAAAGAGTTTGAAAGAGAAATAGGGTAGTGGAGCGGTCATGCAGACTGTTAATATGACTGTGCTCGGGGCTCTGCTCGCCTGCCCTTCCAGCTCCCTCTCTTGGCCTTTCCGTCTGTCCACACCCAGCCTCGCGCTCCCAAATGCGCTATTCTCTGGAATCTTCTGTTCTCCGGGCGTCGTGGTGGGTGGTGGGGAGAGTGCAGGTGTGCGCAGTTGGAGGCACAGCTGCACCACTGCTCCAGACGCTCCCCAAGCATGGGGTAAAGCCCTTTACCAAACCATGGAGGGGAACAGCTGTAGATAGCCAAGCAGACACAGCTTAGCCTGGCCCAGCCCTACAGAGGCCATTTAAGCCTAACCCAAAGGGCCTTTTTAGTGAAACTGATACCTCAAAGTAACTTTTCTATATTAAATTCATATGGGTTGGGTTTCAATTGGATTTTAGATTAAATGATAATGATAATAATGATGATGATAATTGGAATTTGACTAAAGACCAGTCAAGTGTTAATATGGGGCGCATGGATGATGAGTTCCACCAAGCAACCAGTGCAAAGAGAGAAAATCATAAATTATTACTGAGTGAAAAAAAAAATATTTAAAGATATTTTGTCTTAAAGCCGCTATTTGTAGAATCTCGATGTCATTACAGCATCTTTCAAATTCTCATTGAGAAGGTTTGTTTGTAGAATAATTACAGTCCCCAACTAAACTGGTACCGCCTCATTAATGCAGCATACTAACAAAGAAATACTGGAAGGTCAGGACAAGGTTGATGCAAAGCAAGAAAAACAACCAACAAGCCCCAAAACCTCACATTTAATAGGCAGTGAGTCCATTATCCTTTTAGATCTTTGGCTGAAATTAGAATATTAGACGGGGAGGGCAACCCAGAGTTTCTAGGAACGCCTCCTACTTCTGAACCTCTCCATGCACTTATATTGTAACACAATATGTCTGTTTTACAGCAAAACGATGGGCAGTTCAATGTGATCCAGCTCGTTGGTATGCTACGAGGCATCGCCTCAGGCATGAAGTACCTTGCCGACATGAACTACGTGCACCGCGACCTCGCTGCCCGCAACATCCTGGTCAACAGCAACCTCGTGTGCAAGGTGTCGGACTTCGGCCTCTCGCGCTTCCTGGAAGATGATACATCAGACCCCACCTACACGAGTGCCCTGGTGAGAAACGTTCAGGTCCTGGTGGGTCAAACGGTCTTCACAAATAAATGATTTTTACATTTGTAGAGAGCGATATTGGGTATAATTAGGCAAGTTTTCATTTACCATACATGGAAAAATAAACGCTAGAAAGTTTGATATAGTTTAACTGTTTAATATGTTATATTGCGAGCGAGAACTTGTTCCTTCTCTTGTTCTTTCCTTCCTCTTCATCCCTATTGTATGTATACCACTTCACCATTCAGGGGTTATATCCACCTGCTCTTTGTGTTTTTCAGGGAGGGAAGATCCCAATCCGATGGACTGCCCCTGAAGCTATCCAGTACAGGAAGTTCACCTCTGCTAGTGATGTGTGGAGCTACGGGATCGTCATGTGGGAAGTCATGTCCTACGGAGAGAGGCCTTACTGGGACATGACTAATCAAGATGTATGTATTTAACTGGCCTATAGTCATTATAGAAATTGCTTTTCTGGTTTTTGTGATTTTAATCCTTAAGCATCTCGCTTTTGAAACGCTGTGCCACTGCACACAGACACTTTTACGTCTAGAGTTTCATTACAGCCTCAAACCCCTCAGAGATACATTTTGTCATCATATCTGCTTTGCCTCAGCTCAACAGTGGCTTTCACACATGGGTTTTATATGAAAATTCCCCCACACTCACCACAGAGACATAATCAGATCATTTGAAATGCACAGCAGTGCTCAGTGGACAAAATCTGCTCTTGACTGGAGCCTCCATTTCCTATCTCCCTCTGGGTAGCGGAGGAGAGCAAATTATGGGGGAGAGAGATAATGAAAATAGTTTCAAATTGAAAGTGAGAACACTAATGTGCTAAGAGGGACTGAGGACCTCAACAGTTATCTTATTAGCAGCTCCAGATAGTGTTTCTGCTCCATCGGGGTCCTCGTTTGGAGGTCTCATGAATGAGATTAATCTGGGTCTGAATGGAGGTCCTTTAATGGTCCTGATAATGAGCAGGGGATTGTGTGTCCTCGTCACAAGTGTCCTCCGGGTTGTTCCACTCTGTTAACCGTGCACCACCTCTGTGTGTGCCCCTCGACCAGCACCCTCACTTGCTTAAGTCAGGCATATCTTTAAATGGCTTTATGGAGAGAGATCATTAAATACTTTGTAAAGACCAGAGACGAGGTCAGAAGTTGGTGGAATAAGGTTTATGTTCTCAATGACCTAAGTGGTCTTTAACAACTCTTCACATTCAGAACTAATGTGGTGATTTGTGGATGAATATATCTTTATACATCTGCGTCCAAGCAATAACTACAACTTCACAGATCTGCCTCTTAGACGGTAACACACAGTAATGACTACATCAGTTGTTTTCACCACATGGTGAGAGGCACAGATGCCCTTGTTATGTTATATGTTATATCGGAGGAGACGGCATGTATGACAATATTTACTACATATCAGTGAGACTTATCAACATTTACTATGTATCTACATCTATACATCAGGTCATACACACTCTTTTTTTTTTTCCCCCCAATAATCTACTTCCTCTTTTTAAAGCCTCATAGTGACCCTTGGTGATCTCTGTCTCCCCCTGCAGGTCATCAATGCCATAGAGCAGGACTACCGGCTGCCCCCTCCCATGGACTGTCCCAGCGCGCTGCACCAGCTAATGTTGGACTGCTGGCAGAAGGAACGCAATAACCGACCCAAGTTCAGCCAGATCGTCAACAACCTCGACAAGATGATCCGCAATCCCAACACGCTAAAGGCCATGACCCCGTTATCTTCAGGGTGAGTGGTAGGAAGGATCATCAGATTTGTATCATGTGTCTGTCAGTCAGTAATACTCGTAGTCACAATATATGGTAATCTGGTGGTAAATCTGTCTTTTATTTCCCCCCGTGTTCTGTCTTTCACTCTGTCATCGCCGGTATCTGCGTGTGTGTTTTATCTACGCGTCCGTGCGGTTATCAACGTATTATCTCTGCCGGCATCCCACAAGACAGACCTTTTGGTTTTAGCATCATTTCACATTGATGTGAATAACATCTAAGACAATATAATGCGTCAGATTTTCTCTCTACGTAAAGGTTTTCCCTCTTTCTAACAGGAAATTCATGCTTCTTCTTCAGTGCCATTCGTGGCACAGTTCACTTTTGCCAAACACAGTGTCTCTTGTTTCTCCTGGCGCCGAGCGGTTATGTAAATTAAAGCCTTTTGGTTTGATAGATCAAATCCTTCCCACGAAATGCTTTAGGCGAATACTGGATTGAAGCAATTGTGCAATTTTCAAAACAAAACATTTTGAAGCATTTCTGCTCTGGGTGTTAGGTTCCTTCAAGAGCCAGGGTTTACTGATTTCCATTATCCCCGTCTGTACTTTCATTTGTGGTATGAGTGCAGAACCGAGGGCCAGATTTTCCACAGACACTGAGTGGATATATTGGCTCCCTGAAGCCTATCACTTCATTTGGAAAATACACTTTATGAGAGATCAGTTTGGAAAATATTTGTTCATGGATAAAGCCAGTGGGATTCTCTTAGGTTCTGTCTCGCCTTATGTAAATGTAACGTAATAATTCATGTTTGAATCATAGGCAGGTTGTCTGGAGTGACTATGATGTTACGACTGTCTCTTTGTATTATCATTAGTCTTAATGGATCCTGCTTGTGTCCCGTTCAGTGTTCATCTCCCTCTCCTGGACCGCAGCATCCCAGACTTCTCCAGCTTCAGCACAGTGGACGAGTGGCTGGATGCCATCAAGATGGGCCAATACAAAGACAACTTTGCCAACGCCGACTATTCCACTTTTGATGTGGTCTCCCAGATGACCATGGAGTAAGTGCAGATAATTCCTGTCATTCTGGGTCTGATAAGCATAAAGGGAAACAATTGTAAAAGGCAGGTTTACTGCAACTCTAAAACCTTAAATGAGGAACAGGCTTTGCCTCTGGCCCATTATAAAAGACGTTAGCTGCACTGCATGTAATTAGCAGATCGTAATATTTCAGTTGCGAGGCTGAGCAGTGGGCACAATAGCTCGGAGCCATAACGGTGCCCTTTATTCTCAGCCATGTGTTTAGCACACCTCTCTTTGACCTCCGTTGACAGACGAAAGAAGAAACGTTGGAATATTGTGTTGGTTAACCAAAAAAAAACTAGTAGAAGAATCATCCTACCATGCAAGATATAATCCTGTTAAGAAATCCCCCTTATAGAGGAAAAGTCTGTGGATAACAGCATCACAAGTCAGATCTTTAATTTCTTTTCTTTTAAACAAAACTGTTGAGGTTCAGCATGAGGAGGAATTTCATCGTTTTTATTGATAAGATTCTGTGCAACAGAGACTGAATAAATGTGATGTTTGTGAGCTGATGCTACTGCCTTGTTATAAAAGAGGAACAAGCTGTTTAATTTTGGCGCTTTGTTCATAACAATTTGACTCCTGCAATAAATATTGTGTCTACAGAAGACTTGGGTGTTGTGTATGTCGTGAATTTGAAAACTTTGAAAAGTATTTGTTTTTTTGGAGTATGAGATGGGCGGGGTTCACCACATCAGTCAGGAAGTTTGTCAGTTAGAGAAAAACACACTAAACTGGCATTCAAGCATGTTTCTGTGATTATATAAACTTTCTGGCCCCCAAGATGAACGCAGCTGTTTCTCAGCAAAATGTTCCATGTGTGTATTGCTAACTGTCATCTCTGTTTTCATATACCCTCTCCTCTGTTTTCTGCTTCCATATGTTATGTTGTGACACGGGGTTGTCTGACTTTTAGCCTCACGCCACGCCATCATTTTCAATATTTTTTCGATAGATAGATACCGTAGATAGACAGATGGATTCTGAAAGACATGAGTCTAACATCTGCTTCTGCCTCTCATCACAGTGACATCCTGAGGGTTGGTGTGACGTTAGCAGGCCATCAAAAGAAGATCCTCAACAGCGTCCAGATGATGCGGGCACAGATGAACCAGATCCAGTCAGTGGAGGTTTGACCCTCCCGAGCGGAGCAGAGGGAAAGAAGACGGTCGGGATGCAGGGCTCTGGGTGCAGAGGATGGAGTGGATGTTTTTTTTTCGCGTGACAGTGTGTCTGGTCTTCCCACCAGACAACCATTCATCCCCCGTTCCCCTCTCCACTTCCTTCTCTCTTCCTCTTGTCCCCTCACTCTAACTCTCCCTCCATCCTTGGGATCAGCTGCAGAGCGTTCTGGAAACAAAGTCCATATGATGAGGCATCAGACGGTTCACAGCCGGCCCACTTTTTGGAGCCAGAAACACGGGAGGTTAGAAGTGACCAGCAACACATTTTTCAATCTTCCACCAATTTTAATTTGATGTTGAACTTTTTTTTTTTTTTGGTTTGTTTGTTCTGATAATTTTGTAAAGAATTTTTTAAAGAAAAAAAAACGGAAAAACTGAGAAAACGCAAGGAGTTTATCTAAATTTATAGATGATATAAGGTTGTACACTAGATGAACTGAGTAGGAAAGCTACCCTTTAAAAGGGCAAAAAAACAAAACAAAACAAAAAAAAACAAGGAAGAGTTGAGGAGACGAGGCCATCTTCAACAAAGGTGTGGATATTGTCTTTGTTGTTTTTAATTTTTAAACATCCTGAGGAAAACCAGTGCACTCTGTGGCCTGCAGAGGAGACTGAAGGACTTGCACTCCCAACTGTTTCACCAGGAGAGAAGAATAAAACAAAAAAAAACCAACCATGAAATGGACAACTTTTGGCATAGACTGATGTCAAAAAAACATATTGATTCAGACTGACAATTCAAACCGTGACATCAACACTCAAGAAAAGAAAAAAAAAGAAAAAAAGAAACTCATTGCAAGTAATTTTCTATATTGTGTGAAATTTTGTGATGAAGATTGCCTCTCACCATGCTTCCTCTCACTATAGACAAATGATTATTTTGTTTCCACGGTGAAATATTTCGCAGCCTGCCAAATAGAGCTCTTCCCTTCTTGCACCGCAGTCATAAACCCTGAAACTGTACATATCAGATGCACTTGACCTGCCATAACGTGATGATGACTCAGAAATAATTACTCAGTTCAGAAGCAGACGAACTGACTACAGGGAGGATTTCAGTTGTCGCCAGCGTCGGTTTCTTTCCTTATTTTGTGAAGTTAAAAAAAAAACAAAAAAAAAACAACAACACATAGATTCAGACAGAAACAAACAGGTTCTACTGTTTACATCAGAGCACACACACACACACACACACACACACACACAGACAGTATCTCCTCTTATTACATCCTTCCTCATATTTTTCATCTCAGATGCCGTCTGTGCACATACGTGCACAAAGCAGTCGCTCCTAAAGCGTCGGGTCTCGTGTTTGATAGCATGCTGAGTGAGTGGTTAATTTCACAGTGCTTTGATTTGCTGCAATTACTAGAAGTCTGTTTGGTAAGAGCTTGGATTTGATACACGTTTACGGAGTATAATGTCGGCTGCATTATATTCTGCGTTTCTTCTTCTTCTTCTTCCAGTTTTCCTTTTTGAAAAGACATTTTTATGTTTTAAAGTATTAAAAGTTTTGATACCACACACAGTCATGAATAGGCTTTACAATCAGGCGTTTGTTGAATTGAAAACAAAAAATGCAATGTGTTATATTATTGCAATTTCTGTATGGATATTATTGAATTGCTATTATTATTATTATTACTTTTAGATTTATTTTTTTTTGCCTGCACTGAGTCTGTTTGACTCCAACAAACACTCTGGATCTTCCATCAATGCTTTGAATTTTGTTGAATCACGTTGGTGCACAAAACCATGTAGATAAACAGCATTTCATTTGATTTATAGACAGTATATACATTTATTGTATGGTTTCCTGTGAAAAACTCATGAGTACAGAGCTGTCGATCATTGTTCGTTGTCCTCGGTAACCTGGTGTAAGGGTGATTTGGAGGAGGATGGCGTAACAACGTTGTGATTCCTTGGAGACGGTGAATCACGCAGGAGTTGAGATATATACGGCTGGTAAATGATATCAGCAGTTCAGCGCTCCTACTGGGCTCCGCTCCGAGAGCTGACAGCCAGACACGAGCGTCCAGCTGTGAGCCATCGGTCAGACGTGTCCGGTCACAGCGGGGCGGCTGCACCCAGATCACAGCCGCTCTGTCCAGGCACTGATTCCTTCTCTCTTTTTTCCCCCTTGATCACATACATGCTTGTCAGCCACCTGTCTGCTGCTCCCACTGATCTCGGCGCTCAGCAGTTGTCTGCTTTCGTCTTTGCAGAGTTTAAAATCAGCAAAAGCAGCAGGCGAACTGACACTGATCAGTGGGACAGTTGTGTTATACGTCTTGTCCTGATGCTGCACGCCACTGAGTATGTGAGGGGGAGGAAAAAACAAAAAAAACAACTGGACAATGTTTTCATGTTCACTTGTACCAAATCCTCACATCATGATGTGAGTTTTTGTGGCGTCACTACAGACAGCTTCAGCACCAAAGCGCCCAGTTAAAGAAAGTGAGAAACCTCAGTTATTGAACCCCTGTCATCCTACCTGTCATTATTCCCTGGCTGTCCGGAGAATTATTCTTTTTCTGCTCTATGATCCTTCCCTTGGTTATTTCCATCGGCAGCGTCATAAGAAGGAAATATTTTCCCTGGAAGCTTTTATAACATATGAAACTGGAGGAGGAGAATCATGAGCTGTTAGTCATAACTGCGAAAGCGAGTGAGAAGGGATGCTGTGACCTAAATGCCACTGATGCCAACATGCAGTTTGCTTTTTTTCTGCCAAGCTTTAGACTTCCTGTCTTCCTTTTTCCATTTCTCAGTATTTAACAGCTCATCAGTTTTATTTAGTGTGGCTGTACGCCTCTGCATGCTACAGCAAATATTCCGCCGTCAGGAAAAATACTTAATGTTCAAGAAATGACTGTGAGATATACACGAGACTGGAGACTTTTTTTTACTCCAGCTCCATTAAAGCTCATTCAGCATCTTCACCATCAACTCTGCCAAGACATTGAGTTATTGATCAAGCAGTTATCCCTGAACTATAGTTCAAGAAACTACCTTTAAAACAGAGCAGGCAGACATATTTACTGCTAGACACAGAAGTTGATTTTTTTTTTCTTCTGACTAAGAGAACGCTTTATGTCAAACTCCTTCTGAAGGATTAGTTTTGCTTTCCCATTTCATCTCAAGGGGGTTTAAGGAAGCATTTTGATTGAATGTGGAGTGTTTTGAAAGCACTGCATGAAGTATTTATGTATCTTATGTTTTTCATGGCACAGAAAAAGGGCATTTGTTGCAGTTCGAGGCTCAGCAGTGATCAGTTGGGAGAAGAAAATTGCTGCACTTACATCAAGTGTTTCAAGTGATTTTAAACATCCTTTTAAATATCAGACTGGCTACTTTAACACCAAAGTCCAAGCTCTGATAAAAAAAAAACCTCCTTTGTCCAATTTCTAGACTATTAAAAATGTATAGAAGCCAACTTATTCACCTGATACATTTTATATGGTGGGAATATTTCTACTGTAATATATATTTTTACCCAGCATGATGATTATTCTTTTATCGCCTCCTCAAATTTCAAAAATCAGACTGAATATTGCATTCATGTCCATTCCCGCCATCGGTTTTCACTGCAAAGGAGTGAATCAAAGGGAAATTTTAAATCCACTGTGTGTCAGTTCAGGATTTGTGAACACAGAAAGGCTAATTCATCTTCTCATTTCCCCTCTCAAGGCAGTTGTTCTCCGCTTTTAGGAAACGGAAAGTAGTTATGCATTATTTAACTTTACAGATGTAGTTTTATTGTAAATTTTACAGCACCAAAAATATGTTGTCACACTCCAGCTTCTGTAGTTAAAGACCTTTTTACAGTTTTCCTCTGAAAAAATCCGAAGTAGATTCCATGTGGCCGTGACGCTCATGATGGTTTCACTGCTGCAACTTTGAGCAAAAACATGCTGTACTTTCTCCTTCTACATCTGTGGAGCAAAGTAAAACCCGCTCAGTCCTGCCCTCACCGCGTGCCAATATTTTGAAGGACAGAGGAAAAACCGTTAAGTCTCAGTGTTACAGATACATGATAGTGTGCATAAACATGAGATGTGCCAGGTTTACACCCCGTTCAAACTACAGTACGGTCAGAGCAGAGATCTGCCTCCTGTTGTGGCTGACAGAAAATGGCTCCTGTTTTAATGGCTGCAGCGCGAAGCACCAGAGCGCCCTCTACTGCCGGGGTGGTCAAATGAGGCTTGTTGGATCCACGGTTTCAGCTCCAGATAGTCTGTGAATGTGCAGCGGGCAGAACTCATGTGTCCAGGACACTTCAGCAGCCCCGTCGTTCCCTCCGTTGGACAAACTTTTTATACCACTCTGGAAAGCTGCCACTCATGTTCCCCTTTATGACCCACCGCTCCCTCGGCTCGCCCTCCTCCTGCTCCTGGACCTCCTTACTACCATTCTGGTTGTTGGTTAGTGCAGACGGGGGATCTCCATGTGTTTCCCCTCTGTCCATTAAAGCCCACATTGTAGACCAGTGCCGGTTCAGACCACTGTGACTGATGTGGGAGACCCTGTATTTCTGTATAAATGTATATTGACTGTAACCCTGTGAATGATGTAACAATTTCATTATTTGTAATATTGTCATTGGTTTATTTTCTAAAAATGGAAAGCCCAACTTGACTCTCCTCAATAAAAAAATAAGATCTGTTATAAAACAGTGATGAGTTTTGGATTACTGTCTTTTTGAATCACAACATAATCTCATAATAATAGTAATTTAATAGTAATAATTGATAATAGTAATTTGTATTGTAAATTATTGAGATTTTATTATGAAGCTATCAATATTTCTGAAATAAAACAAAGTAATGGGAAATAAAGTTTAATTAGTTTTTCATTTAAAACTAATTAAAAAAAAGTACAATAAATATGAATAACATTTTATTAATATTTGAAAGGCAAATATAAATAAAGATATGCTGTAAATTACTGAATTTGTTAATAAATTAATAGATTTATTTTGCTACAACAGATATGGTACATATGTGATTAGTTGTTGTTTTTTTAAAGATATATACTTTTAGTATTACTACTAACAATTGTATGTGAAAACTTACAATTTTATTACATTTTTATTTTTATTTTCTTTAACATTAAAAGACAGTTAAGGGTTAAACTTTCTGAGCAGGATTTTATTGTTTTTGGGTTTTTTTTTAGCTCACATGCAAATTATTCCTTTTAAATTTTACTAAAGAAATAATCAAATTTCTTGAAAATACTGTAAGTATGTACAATAAAATGTTTGTTTTTTAAATTACAAAACATGCTGCGTAGCTCAATGAATTTAGCATTAAAACAGGTTAAACACTATGGAATATCCAATGCTTAAAATACAGTTTTCAAATACAAATAATGACACAATAAATAATAATAAATAATGAATAAAGATTAAATACTGTATAAATTTAATGACATTCTACAAATACTACATTGCATACAGTTACACACTAAAAACGCAGATGCGGGCTCCAGCGTAGATCAGTTTCGAGGTCCTATTTGAACTTGAGCTTGCGTCACTTCTCTCAGTGTATCCCCCAGAGCCAGACTGCTGCACATTGTTCGGTGGTTTTATGTCAGAAGTGATTTGACCAACAGTGCCCGCCGTCTCTCCGCAGCTCAGTTTCTTGAGTGGAGGTCAGGCTCCCTTCACCTTGCCCTGAGATTTTGAAACCTCATTAGCGGCCGACGCGTGAAAGGCTGGAGACCTCGGTGTGACCCGGCGGAGAAAAGGCGCGTGTATTAAAAGGTTTATCCCATGAGCAGGAGAGGAGGGGTTCAAGCATTTCAGTGGAGGGGGAGGCCCTGCTGGCTGTCTACTTCTAGTCTCGACCACCCGTAAGTCTCCCACCAACACTTTCACCTACCTGGGAACAAACCGGGAGACGGTTGTCATCTGAGCTCTGAGGAGCGTAATGTACAACCGAGTGACTGATTACATGTCAAACAGTAGCAGAAAGTTCAGGTTGTTTTCATGCAGCGACCGCGTAGACGCCAAAAGTTTAATTTAGGAATCTGTCCAATAAAAAGTGTATTTCAGTTGTAGGTCGGGAGACAGATATGTTTTAGTGTTTTTGGAGTGATGGGTGGGATTGAGGGGGATTTGTAAAGGTGCCTGCAGGACTCGTACTTCTTAGCTACGGCCCTGTGATCACGTCTTTCTGCTGTTCGTTGAGCCTGAAGTCTGTTAGAGACAAACAAGCTTCATTTACAAAATAAAATTCCCGTAAAAAAAATAGGAAGATTTGCTTCTTTTTTTAAATTCATCCTCTGGAATATGTGAAAGCGTTTCACTTCCACTCATTGATCCACATCTTTACAACTACGTAACCCCACAGAGGAAATTAAACACCAAAAAATAAATAAAAATCTCCACAACACTGAGCTGAGAAGACTATTTTTATTTTATTTCTTTCAGCAGAAAAACCCTCAACATCCACTGTTTGAAGTGAAATCGCAGTAATTGGTGGTAAACCAATTACTTATTTATGACGGTTTACTGCCAGTTTTATCACTTCTGGAAAACATCTGGACCAAACAAACCAAAAAAAAAAAAAAAAAGAGTAACTGGATAATAATGGGTGTTTTTTTTTTTCACTTTCTAATAAAACATTAAGTCAGCAGTTAGAAATGTTACTAAGTTTTTAATTAATGGTAACGGGTCCAGATGCTACGCAGCCGTTCCTCAGAGCTTAGCTGGAGTCTTTGTTTAAATTAAAAAGCAGGTAAACTGGATAAACATCAACTAACATGATTTATTTTTCATATCATGTCAAATATTCAACCTTATTACTGATGTAGCATTAATAAAGTATACCTGTACCATCATGGGTATATGTAAAGGCATATGTTAGTCCTACAGCATATGTTTTCCAGCTTTAAGGAACCAGCTGCCCGTTTCCATAACGATGGCCGTAAGATGAAAAACCGTACGTTGCCACCGAGAAACATTAAAGCCAACGTGAGCGAGTGAGGAAGAGTTCACCGGCTCATGTTGTGTAGAAAGTCCTCTAAATGGGTCAGAACTGTCACAAGTCGTTTCCATCATGTCCACCTCTGAAACATGATGGAGAGTGGAATTAGAATGAAATAAGACATAGCGATTCGTCCGGGCACAGCAGGAATGGATCTGCTTACCGTACAACTGCCCTTAATTGGCAAGAAGCTTAAAAGTTCGACCCCAGGAGCCAGATTTTAAGAGAGTTACGAGACAGTGGCTAATGCGGCACAGACTGCTAAAAGACCATTTGCTTGGATTGATGAATTAATGCATCCAAGAAATCTGGACATTTTGGGTTTGGGCATACGGAGAATTACATCCAACTCTAACTGAATTCAGGCTCTGCCTAATACAGGCCAGCAGGTACAGTAAATAAGGAGAGGTTCACATGGACCTTGGAGAGACCTTGGTTGTAAATAAAAGCCGCGTTTGATCGAAGCTACAAACTCTCTCCTGGCTTGGCAGGGAACTCGAAATAGCTTTAAAACAAAAAGCTGTTATTCATAAACAGGAGACAGATTTGTGACTGGTGTTAATGAGAAGAAAATGACAAGATGCTCACTCAAAAAAAAAAAAAAAAAACCTCCCAGGAAGATGCGTCCTGACGGGAAGAAGGGATTTATATGAGCTAATCACTGACTACTACGAATATTCAGGTGTGACATGATAGATCTCTGGTGTAATAATAAGGTGCACGAACAACCTGTCTGTGAAAACATGCACCGACACGATGGCATTTCTGTTCTAGACCAAAACAACAGAAACTAATCTGGCTGCAGAGCACAAACATCAAAGTGCAGATTGAGCGTTTTCGCTGCGATACAGAGCGACAAGTGAACTCTCGGTGACTTCGTTAAGAGTCCTTGAACTTCTTTTCTTCTTAATTCCCTTCAACTTGAGTTACACGACCCACAGATGCCACATCGTGTCGGGCAGAACCAAAGGGGAGATCTTCCCCTCCTCGCAGCGAAACGCTCGCTTGGGTTTTTTAAGGCTCCATCTCTGCCTCGAGCAGCAGGAGGGTGAAAAACATGGAGGCAATGCTCAAAGACAGCTAAAGGGCAATTTAAATCAAACTGCTTCTGTATACCACGTTTTGACATTTGATTACTGTATATTATATTTAAAATAAAATCTTTGAACAATCTGACAAAATCTATGATCTATAAGTTTATGATTTGCAAGCATTTTTCAGGTTGTGTGGTCAAATAATCTTTAAGAGGAATAGATCTTTTCCGCCATCTAGTGGTGGAAATATAACATTACATTATTTTCCCTTGTATTTATAAGAGTGTTTCAGTATAATTGGCAGATTTATAGATTTTCAGGCTCAACTGAGCTGTCGGGGAAATAATAAACAAATCCTCGAGCGTTTAAGGTTAAACATTTAAAGGGTAGAAGAAGAAGAAGCATCTCAAATCAGTTTCATAATCTGGAGCTTTTGTGCTGCTGTAGCATATCTGTAAATATTCTGTTATATTAATAATTATTTAAAATATTCTGTTCATAGTATGACTGAAGAACATGATTAAGGGTGTTAATGATAAAAATATAAATAAACATAAAGAGAAATTGTAGCAGAATGGAAACAAATGGAAATGTGCAGAAATGAGTGAAGCTCAGTCTCTTGATCCAACTAACATGTCAATGAAAAGAGGAAGATTTGTAAACTATCTTCTCAAAAATAAGATAAATATAAATCCTCAAAGAGACATACGCATACGTCTCAGTGCAGTGAGCCCCCTGCTGGTGGAAGCAGTTACATACAGCAGTGTCAGTTTGTCCTTGGGAACAAGGACAGAGTTTATATGAAATGACCCTCACAGTTGATATCAATGTTGCCATAAGGAACTATTAAAAATAATTAAATAAAATTCACACTTTGAACTTTGATTTCAATCAATCGTAAACAACGCTGACAATTTATCACCTTATATTATAAAGTTGATATTAACTAAGCAAACATTTTCATTTTCTTCTTGATTTGACCTCAAACCAAAATACGGATAATAATAAATATAACAAGTTTACAGCAGATGAAGAGGTGCATTTTCAAAATCTCACTTGGTTTATCCTCCATGCAGCCTGCGTCTCGTTTGAAAGACGTTGGATCGTTTACATATAGCGCCTCGAGGCTTTTCTCGTTATTTGTTCTCTGCTGCTTTTCCTGGAATAATCCTTTTTTTTATTTGTTATTGTTTTTATTGGAAATCTTTTTTTTTTCTTTGCTGGACACTCACAAAGATTGAATCTGAAACGTCTACTTTGGGATGACGTGTTTTGTCATAAATATCATGCTCTGAGGTACAAAATATGTTTTTGTCTTATGTCAGATATTTCAGATAGATTCAGGTTCCTTCTGAATATCTTACAGACAGACAAACAAACTTGTTTATGATAAACAAGCTGTGGCCTGCAGTCATTACAAAGTCACCCCGATGCAGCAAAAACCCCACAGAGCTGTGTTTCAAATTCTAGCGACACGTAGTTTCCAAAGATATTTAATATGAAATATCCACAACAATCTGCCACAAACATCTTGACTATTTCATTTTAATGTTACGGTGCAGCGTGCAGTATTGGGTTTGAATATAAACATCATATAGTTTCAATGAAGAGATGTGACAATGCACACATTTCTCCACAGGGGGGCACTGTGTAACAACTGCTCAGCCGAGGTCACGCTCCAGAGGACAAACTTCCCTCCGAGGTCTGATCCTGTCTAGACAACTTGCAATTTTCTTCTGTTTTCGTGAGTGTGAGCAAAGAGAGAGTGAAACGGACGACTTCACATCGTACCCACCGTTGTCTCGTCTGAGCTGAAGGAATTTGTCAACAAACAAAAAAAAAAAACTAAACTAAAACTGGGCTTCAAGGAGAAACACGAGTCATATGGGGCATCAGTCAAAGCAGGCCAGCAGCGAGGCGATATCTTCTCCTCTTGCATCCTCTGCTCAGGTACAGACACTGAAGGAATATTTTAAGATGCAGCGAGGTGTCTCCTCGGGTCCCAACAGATTACTGGGTCCGTCTGCCATGTGACATGACACGAGCAGTCATCATTACAGATCCACAAATGTTGGATCGGGAGACATTATTAACGTGGCGTCAGATTCACTACAGATTAGTGACAATGTGTGATGATATTCAGGATATTATTTACTGACCTTGGATCTCTTTTCTGTGCTGGTAAGTGGTACCTGACATGTGAGCCGAATAACATGGGACCAAAAACATCCAGATTATTGATCATTCTGACATATAAGAATAATATAGAATACGACAAGTCTATTGGTATTATTTTTTAAATGTAACAAATTGTTTATTTATATATATATATATTTCTTAAAATTATTGAAAACAAAAATTACAATCCATCCAACACTTGTTTTCATTCTATTCATGTTTTACATTTTTCTTTAACTTTGGCTCTAAAACAATCTATACACTTTAATGTATGAAAACCAGGACTATTGACTTTTTAAAAGTAATTTTCTGTGTGCTACTGCACTGATCCCCACCCGCCTGGTACTCCAAATAGGTTAAAACAAACATTTCCAATATTTATCCAAGGAGTTCCTACCTGGGACCAGTAGGCGCTTTGAGGGGAGATGAGGGGCTTTCATATCCCCCTTGTTAACCTCATCTAGCAGCAGAGCGAGTCCACTATGTTAGTGTAGTCTGCCTGACTCATTGATCCTTTATCTGACTGAGCTTTGTGCAACAATCTATGGCTTCAACCACGGCTGTGAAATATCAGTAGCCTGACTGTGCTGCGTATTGATAAATCCATGACGCTGTCTGTGGTGCTGAAGTAGCACATGGATTTATAATTTTTTCTCTCTGTCCTACGCTTTCATCACGGATCTATAATATAACTATATACTACAAATACTCAGTTCTATACTATATTGTAGCCTATATACTCGTTAGAGTCGCATCACCTTCATGATTAAAGTAGCAACATGTAGTCACAGAAGAGAGAGAGGATCATAGAGACACTTTGCTGCCTGATGTTTGAGGGGAGACATAATACATAATATGCATTCAGCCTAATAGCGGTTCTATTAAATGAAATTAGGCTCGGCCTATATGAAAACCCCGCAGTCCCCCTGTTAACAAATCACCTCCTGACCGGGCTGCTTCTTTCATGGAGCTGGAATAAACAGGAAGTGTCCATCCATCACACTCTTGAAGGCAGAGTGACAACTGAGTCGAGGGGGCGCGGAGTCGAGGTGAGGATGATAGATTGAATTGCTTTGACTAATACGGGCAGAGGGAGACGTTTCACGGTAGCTGTCCTCTCTACCCTCACTATCCTGCTGCCTCCACATCACCGCTTCAATCCATCTCACACTCAGATTTCTCAATGCCCCCCTACTCACTCACACACACACACACACACACACACACAACACGCATGCACGGCAGAGTCTGGTTGGGTTATGACACGCTGACATTTGCCAGCCAGGAAGGTGCTGTGGATGATAAGAGAGGGAGACACGAGTGATGGAGAATCTCCTCGCTGTGGCTCCCTCGGAGACATCCATTAGATTGGAGGAGAACTGATGGGGACATTTGTCTCTCTGAACTGAGTTTCTTTCTTCATTGGAGTTCAAATCACGGGGACTTTAGAGGAGGGAGCAGCAGGGGTGAGACGTTTCATGTCCTGTCGCGTGCAGCGTCTCCGCCTGTGGTTCACGGACGTTCTTCTAATGAGGCCCTTCCTGTTCACGACCCGTCCCTGCAACATCCGTTCATCTCCGTGTGTGGTGTTTCAGTTCTTGTGGTCGCCAAGTTAAAAGCTACATCCAACATCAGCTGTGATGAACATCAACATGTCATTGACGTATTAAAAGACCTACAAAGACAAAGCACACTACAGCACAAGGTCATGTGGGGATATTATAATGCTTTGGCTCTGCATGGATATGAATTTCACTTTCTATTTCAGGTTTTGACACTTTTAGTTTTCATTTAAGTGAAAGTTAACATTGATTTTCCCAGTGACAGTAACCATGGAAAACTAGGGTCAAATAAGTTTGTGTCCTTGCTTGTGTAACTCAGCAGCGCAGCACAGCGAGGGAGGACATGCATATATTTATTTATGCATGTCATTGTGTGTGTTTCTGTGTGTGTGTGTGTAAGCACAACTCAACAAAGTGTTTTCATGCAAGATGCATCTATTAACTGTGTTAGAATCTCTAAATGTCACCCCATATCTATCCATCACCTCAAAATATGGCTTTCATGGCAGATTTGGGTAAACGGTGACATGCTGCGCAAAGCTCAAATGTCATCACTCTGCGTGTGTGTGTGTGTGTGTGTGTGTGTGTGTGCACGCGTGTGCTCAGAGTGGCATGTGCTGACAGAACATCCTTACACTTGCTGACTAGCTGTGAACAGGAGAGGGGGGGCTGTCTGTTGACAGTCAGAAATATTTTCCCCCATGCATCACATGTGAAGCCGTGACTTTGATGGTGATCTTGGAAAACTAAATCCTGCACCTACGTCTCCATGGTGACGAAGAGAGGTGACGAAGAGAGGTGGCGCTGAGACATGACGTCTGACGTAACAACACGTAAGGAAGGACTGAAATACATTTAGGACAGGAGGGAGGAATAAAAAAAAAAATCAGTGACGTAGAAGTCACACCTCACGCTCACAGGACTTATCTCCTTGGCAACTATCTGCGTCCGCCTCAACTCGCACCAATTGAAATTGTCTCCCTCTCTGTTTCCATCTCTTTCATTAGCTGTCTCAAAGTTAATGTGCCTTTGAATGGAATTACATATTCTGTCTGAGTGCCCTGTCTAATTTCATCTTCCTTTCAATAGACTTGAAACAGAAGCACATATTTCACGAAGCTGCCAACACAAACACTGTTAACCTTGGATTTCAACGTCCCTCTTGGACACAACCGAATGTATTTATTCGGTGGGATCAGGCTCGAGTGTCAAACATGACGTGAGCGCGAAGTGCTGAATGGAGGACGTTAGCGTGTTCCCATTGGCCGAGAGGAGAAGGCAGACATTTACACTTGTGTTATTTTTGTCCTCCCACCCTGCGGTGGCACCCTGCGTACCCTCCGCCTGCCATCACGCTGCCCGGTGGCAGAGAGCTAATGATGTCACCATTTCAAGCCATCCTCAGCCGGACCTCTTGACCCCTGAGCTTGTGCCGGGGACACATTAGTGATGATGTGTGGTGTGCAGCTGTGGACATGACAAAACAATCTTATGCCAAGATGTTCGAGAATGTGCTGCAAAACACCATTTAAGGGAAATTGTGGTGATTGGCTGCTTGAAAATACTGCTTCATTTGTGCTGACAGGCCTGTGATATAAACTTAAAAAGAATCGGCTCTTTTAAGGGGAAATGGCTTCATATCAGCAGCCTTAAAGTGAGAAATCAAAACATAGATGGTGATGCATGGCTGGGTTTGAAACATAGCTAACACCCTGACCTCAGATGTAGCAGATATGAGTAGGAGGAGCCGACCTCTGGCTGATGTTATCGCTGCGATTTGTCTTTATCAAGGTGGTTTCTCGTGACTAGTTTGAACCAGCAACGTGTGAACTCTTCTCACATCTTCAAAACTGACTGTGTGATGATGAAATATGAAATACGTCGGGACATTTTCTCGTTCTAATCCAGGAGGAGTCGTTATTTTGCTTCAGCTGCTGGTAGGGACGTGGGAGGCAGCTGTCAGAGAGAAACGCCCGTCAATCAAAGCGGCCCTCCGCCAGCTGACAAGGTCATGCGATGCTCCGATGTCCTTGCATCAGCGGATTCCAATTCATTTAGCATGTTGTACGTGTCGTAATAAAACACTGAAAGTTATACATGTGATACAGCCAGCCTTGCTGACTCACGATGCATTCACACACATCTGTGAATCACAGCTCTCGATGAAAATCCCCGGTTGTATTTCAGCCTGTCAATCAAAAGCTGATCTATTTTTGCATGTGTCTGAACCCTGGGGGATATTTTTTTTTTTTTTGCACATCACTGAGTGCGCCGAATGTGTGACATCTTCACAATGGGCTCTCTGCAGCGTTTTGTGGCCGACCCGTAGAGGATTTTAGACCCACTTTCCCAGCAGATCCTCAGTCGGAGTAAAAAAAAAGATGAACCTTGTGCTAAACTGTTGTCGATGTATAAGGTTACTGCATTATTCATGACTGATATATACTGCGCTCTCAAATCGTTTACCCAGTGGACTGTTTTCATAAAGCGTGTCAGCCCTTTATACTTTTAGTGCTCTCAGTTATTTCCGTACTGTAACACACACACACAAATGCAGCATTTAGAGTTATATTAAATTCACATTAAAAAAAAACATCATCTGACAATTTACGTCATACAAAAACACTTATATCCTTATACCTAAACAACGAAATAGGCCAGCGCTGATCCCCGCAGTATGTAGGTTACCTTTTGTCAACACGAAGACATGCGGGGTTGTGTCAAGGTTAAGAAAAGTTTGTCTTCACAGTGAAAAGAAAACAGGGTAGGAACTGTTGTAGGATGCAAACTCAGCTCATGTTCTTATTCCTCTGAACCATAAAGTCTCATTATTGTCCAGAAACTCAGAAACACATTTTCAATCTTCATCATTACGCTGCATGACTTTCAGTATAATGAACTAATAGTTTAATTTGAGTCAATCCTTCACCAAGCTGCTGCTGGAAATACCCACTAAAGCACCAAAATGTGCATAAATTCACATCTGATAATATTTCCTAATAAATGATCAATATTTGGATAATGTTACCTTAAAAACTCCAGAGTCCAGCTGTTAAAAAGAAATGCACTAAATGTACTAATGTGCTATTTTTTCTACAGATGAATTGAGGGGCTTAAAACTGAAAATGATTAAGAGACTAATGACTAATGTGTTGTTGGTTTTGGTCTTTTCGTGGGATTATTTGACAATAACAGCAGCATCATCCTCAGAGACGCTGCAAGAAACAACCGGTTGTTGTTTTTTAGTGTGAGGACAGTCTCACAGTTTCACACAGCTTGCATGCAAATATGATATAATCACTAAATATAAAGGAAGCAGTTTTTATATTACGGCCGTGTTCAGTTTTGTTGACGTCTCTTCCTGTAAAACAGGAGCAAAGCTCAGAACAGCAATTCAGTACCGTGTTTTCTAGTCAGAGAGTTACATGAAAAACAGATGTTCTGTTAATCTTAGCCTCATGGGTCCATCTGTTCCTCCTGTAGTATTGTCTGCCGTCATGAGCAGCACTTATTTATTTATTTATTTATTTATTTAGTCTCTTAACATGCTCACAGTAGCCAGACCGAGGGCAAAGGCAGAGACTTCACTTAGAAAGCCAGTCACATTGCCCTTTCCACTAGCACTGTTCAACAAAGCCTGAGGGCTGCAGGGTGTAAGAGGCTGTCCTTGGTTTGTGTTCCTCTGCAAATCTATTGTGTGTGTGTGTGTGTGTGTGTGTGTGTGCGTGTGTGTGTGTGTATGTGTGTGTGTGTGTACTGGAGTGAGTGTGAGCTATAGAGAGAGGAGACAGAGACACTGAATGACTGATGTGACATTGTAGCTTGGTCACTCATCTTTGTGTCCCAAAATTAAAGGGATTGCACCAATGATAAATAAGATTAGATGAGTCTCTGAGGAAAGTGTGTGTGTGTGTGTGTGTGTGTGCGTGTGTGTGTGTGTGTGTCTGTGTGTGTGAGAGGAAAGTGTGTGTGGATGGAGGTTACCAAACGAGGATTTTGATTACGTCGTACCATTGTGATAAAGATTAATGCTGAGACTCTTTATTAATATCGCTGAAACTAAGGTCAAACTGCAGTTCAAATGGCATCATATGTTAATTCACACACACACACACACACACACACACACACACACACACGGCCTCCTCATACTCTAACCTTTATAAAGTTGGAGCGATTAGGTTGAAATTTAATATATATATAAAAAAGAATTTGGTTTTCTTTTCTTCTTATTTAGACGTGGCACCATTGCAAGTTAATGGAAAGTGAATTTGACCAGGGAAAAATTAAAAAAGTTTCAACAAAAAAAAAAAACAAAAAAAAGGAGCTATATCCTGAGGTTTTTCAACAAGAGGGGAAAAAAAGCCTGGAGAGAAAAAACAGCGAGAGTTGGAGCTCTGAGTTCAGTCAGAGGCCGAACTGAACACAGACACACGGCCACACTGCTCTGCACTGGTAACAATAACATGACAGAAAATGTTCAGGCTGAGCTGCTGACACCATACAGATGGCAAATCTAAATCTGGCAGTGAGAGAACGTTACGCAAAACTCAGACATCTGAGGACACAGTTAAACCCTGATCGGCATATAAACACTTCCCTCAATAGCGCAGCTGAAAGAGGCGGTGGCGTTTCTCGGTTGCATGCGAGGTAATAGAAACCCTCCAACCATCTCATTGGCCCTGGCGGTTGGCGAGGCCTCGGGTGTGTGTGTTGGTGCTCGACAAGTGAATCTCACTCATTCTTATATCACTAAATGTTTATATGTTAACTCACTGCTTCTCTTCTGTGTTGCTTTTCTTCCTCGTTTCTCACCTGTTTTTTTTCTCATGCTGGGAGATGGCACAGTTAGGAATCCATGTATAATCAGAGCTCATCCTCTGGGCAGAAGGATGGAGCTGCTACTGTATGTTGAGACGTTTCTCTTCAACACAACAGTGTCTTGATTTATATGCCTCACTCTCAAACAGTCAGCCGGCCTCGTATGAGGGATAAACACCTTTTGATGGATTGATAGCGAAGCAATAAGGCATCATCCAGCGCACGCAGCTCTCAGATGAGTTTGCTGCAGCTTCAGTCTTCAGTCCACCGACAGCTGACGGGGAAACAGTAGCTGAAGCAACAATGACCAGTGACAGCTTCAATCTCACAGTGACGTGTTATAACAGACCCGTGTAGAGACCCGCAGACACACTCTTGGTTTGCTAGTTTTTGATAAAAGCATAAAAAACAAGCTTCTACTTGTCATAAACTCTACGAGGTATCTTTAATTAATAGGATGCACTTTTACTTCTGTTATTTTCTAACATATCGAGAAGATAGTTTGAGAGTTTGTGCAGAAACGTTGTCGTTTTTCGTATCTGTGCTCCTCTCAGCTGCAACTATGTGATTGCTCAAATGTTTTTTTTCTAAGGAACAACCTGTTATCTTACAAAGCTGGAAACCTACTTTGGCTCTAACTGTGTGCTGTGTCACATGGACCTGACAAACACCAGATGCGGAGCTTTACTAAAAATAACTTAATTCTATGGAACAGGATGTCTGCTGCTTCGCTGCGGCTCTGCAGATAATCGTTAATATATCTGGAAAAAAGAATCGCTTGACATGCGGCTCTGATAGATTTCACTCATATCCAGTGACACGGTATGAAATGGTGCCTAATGGAACGAGATCATGTCACTCTTAAGTCGAACATATGACAGATACATCAGAAAGCAATAATGCCAAAGTTCATCAGATGGTCATTTAACAATAAACACTTAGAGCAGAGAGTGGCCAGATGAACAGATGGTGCATATTCTCATTAAATATAATATCCTTCTAATGACAGCACTAAAACATCCAGAATATCACTCATACGGTCTTAAAAGCTCATAAGTTTGCAAACAAAATGATTCAACATTGTGCCGAGTGCTTTTTTTCAAGTTCTTCTATACCAACAATTAAAATTTGTACCTGAACTCCAGGATGATCTGTAGGTAATATGTTGATTTAGGTTAAAGTGATCAGACAGATGACAGATTGATGCTTGAGTTGCACAAGTTAAAAGCAGAATTTATGACATAATATCATTTAATCTTATAAAACTCTTTTCCTTCCTCTCCGTGTTTGCTACAGATTTTAAAAGCTGCCCGGCGACAGCGTTGTTTCGCCCAGTGTGAGTGTGTGTAATCTAAGTGGACTGGAGTGTTTTCATTGCTACTGTTGAGCGGGAGGCAACTCTCCCCGGCGAGCGTGCACCATCGTGGGCTTTGACCACACTCAGAGAGCTTTAAAAACATTATAACTCTGACTCATCTCTCTCATTTCCAGCTGGATTGTGAATGATGCCTGTATGGTGGATTTCTGCTGCTACAGATATCAGTTCATTCGAGGACACGACATATTTAGGTGCTACCTTGTTAATTCTCAGGTATTCTGGTCTTCTCAACACCCTTTTTCAAAGTCAGGTCACGAGAAGTTGTGGCGTTTAAGTCCTGCTCTGAAGTGGAAAACACGGTGTATGATTACAGTATTACTCTGCGGTGCTACTGTAGTGATGCTGGCCGCAGCGATCATCCTTACACCGTGCCCTTGGCTTATAAAGAGCACCCCTGTCCTCGATCCTTACTTCCTGTGCTGGCATCGAACAAGCTGCCCAGAATCCCAAATGTCAGCGGATGGCTTGAGAAACGACAGCTGCTGCTGCTGCATCTTCAGTGTCCACCAACACCACCACCACCACCACGTTCCCGAGAAGTGTTGAAAGAGACAAAGTGACATTTGCAGCGGGGTCCTCTTGTCTCCTCTCACTGTGTTTGCACCACGCCGCCCCTTGTTTCCTGCCCTGCTGTGACCATGAATCTACATAGGATACTAGTCTGCTTACCAGGCCAAACATCATGCTGTGTTTGACATTCATCATTTATTGATGGGCTGTTCTTTAATTGCAGCAGGAGAGCGCTTAGCTTCCCTGCTCTCACACTGGCTGATCCACGGGGAAGGCCCACCTACCGGGAGCCCACATTTACTCAGCGTGCTGGGAGCACAACTGTTGACTTATAATGGTTGTGACACACAAAAAATAACCTGCAGGGTTGTTTTTTTATTTATTTTTTATTTCTCTTCTTTTCATTTTGTTAGCATTTCATTCCCTGTCTCACAATGACGATAGGTGGGTGAGGAGCAGAAACAAAATAATTAACCACACATTGATCTGTATGAATCTGCCACAACCACAACCTACTGTATGTATCCATATGTGTTATGCAATAAAATAGCAAAAGTCCTGTGAAGTTTTCTGTATTCTGCCCTGTAAAGCTAAACTAATCCTTCCACGTGTTTCCTCGCGCTCTCTCTGTCGTTTATTGTAAGTCACACAGGCCTATCCTCTTTCTCATCTAATCTCTATCTGGTTTAATTTGTCTCCTTATGCAGCTGCAGTTAGACACGTCGGTTAAATTTAGCAGTGAGAGAGCAGCGAGTAAGCTGTAGTCGCCACCGTCACTTACTGTAAAAAAACCCCCCAAAAAACGCAGTATCTAAACACAGTGTAGGATCTTAAACACAAATCCAGGGAGGTAGGAGGAAGCAGACAAGTCGTCATTAGTGAGGCGGTATCTCTCTTGTAAATCTACACAACGATGTCTTATTATGTGTATAAAAAGTTTGTCTGTTTTTGGCTCTGCTGCAGCTGTTGCCAAGAAGTATTACAGTTACAATGAAAAGAAAACCAATGGCTTTGCATGTTGGTTACCCAGCTGATACTTGATGCTTCTCCGATTGTACTTCAGTTCAAAACTACCAACACATCCATGTTCGATAACTGTTGACTAATGTTGTGTCTCCACTGACAAGGTCACTAAACCCTCAAGCGTTGGGCCCGTCACATCTGCAGAACACCTCATTTAACGCTTCAGTAACTTGTCACTGCTGGAAATCAATTTGTGCAAGCAGCTGTTGAGAAAGTTCATTCATTCCTCTAGTGGACTCTCAATATATATATATATATATATATACATATATGCTGTATGTATGTATGTATTTTTACAGGCTTTCCAGGTTAGTTGAGATCAAACTGAAAGCCAAAGTCTTCCCACGTCTGGAGACTTTGGAGCCACAGTGTTAGTTATAAATCTGCATAAAATATTCTCTCAGGTAAAATTGATAATTGCTGTGGTGACAATAATGTCAAAGTAGTATTTATTCATCCTCATGTAGTGGAAATATACACATTTAAGATGGATTTAGATTACAAGATTTAAAAAATGTAAACACTTAGTAGTATAATTAGTGGTAATGCATGTGTTTACATACGGATATTACTAATATTGAACATATATTGCGATTCCCCCTATATTATTTATTTTGTCTTTCCATTTATCCACCAGTGATGCAAAGCAAGGACATACCCCATACATACTGTATGTATTGTACATACTGATGCCACGTGTGCAGTGATACCACAGCACAGTGGGCCATATCATATAAAACCGCTGTAAATTTCAACCACAGTAATTTAAAAGGATTAATAAAGTTTACTGCTGCAGAATCGCGTTTGCTGCTGCTGCTGCTGCGGCGGCTTTATTGTCAGCTGTGTCCCAGGTGAAAGCCAGTGAAAAGCAACATTAATGAGGCACGTATAGTTTCATCACCTCGATCGACCGCGTGTGGCAGCAGGATGGATCGGCGCTTTCAGAAAAAGACACAGAAAGCCGAGGAAAGTCAAAGCGATTTGGGGACTGGCCAAGCGCGAAGTTGTTAACGTGACAACCACTACTGGACACTACTTGTCACAAGTGTCACATGAGAAGGTTGGCTAATGGTAATGCAGGTTAAACAACCTCGAAAATAATGTCTATAGTCATTTAACAACAGATTTTCCATTGACTTTTATTTCTTGATCAGCCATCGTTGTGTTGTAAAAAATAAATGACTACAATCTGCCGCCAACAATCAAAGCATCTTCTCAGACCTTTATGCACCGAAGAACTGCCGTTAAGAGACTTACTGGGTCACATTTGGAGACTGGACATCTGCATGACTGCCATCAGCGAACAGAGCGGACAGTTTATCTGCCAGTGGAAGTGCTCTAGTCGCATTTCATTATGAGCCATCTCCAATTTGAAGTATCTTTAAGTCCATTTAATGGGAGCTGCTCAACGATGAATCAGCTGACGGCGACAGCGAAGGGGAAATGTGTGTTATCATCTATAATGTGTAACATTTAGAAAGTGTTTCTACTGTCTTCACAAGTAAAATACAGCAGTGAAAACAACAAACGACAATTGAATGACAAACATTTGTCAGTTAGCAAGCTCTACAATGACCTTAACACACCATTGAACTCCACGTTAGCATATTTAGCGTGTAGTTAAAACTCATTGTTGCCTGAATAGAGAAGTAACTAATATCAGCGCCGCACCTGTTCTGTTTCTGCTTTATTATGGAGGAGTCTCTTCCAATAGGACGTGTGATCTGGTACCTTCAGGACACAGAACGAGTGTGGTAAAACTTGTCTTTACGAGGTCACGAGGCAGTCAGACCAGGCTAACAGGTGAAACTGAAAGCCAACATAGGACTCAATAGTGACAGCTGGTGGACAGGTGTGGAATAACAGGTCTGAAATGAAAAGAAAAGGTTTATTTTATGCACAACAAGAGACATTTTTGACTTAGCAGGAAACGTACAGGTGTAACTGATATAGTGAATGATGGCTCAGCTGCATTCAAATGTCCAAAGAAGCAAAGAAAAGTTTTGTCAAGATGTCTGCCTTGAAAAAAGGTCTATCAGGAAGAAGCAGCTGTCGCCAAGCAACAACAGAAGCCGTATACCCAAGACTATCTAATATATACAATATCTTTTTCTTCACTAGTATATAATCTGTGTATCATCACTCAAAGATACTTTTTTTTTCAAAAACAAGCAACAAAAAAAAACAACTAAAGTTGAACAATGAAAACTTTGCTAATCACCAAAGCGCAGGCGAGGGTCAGAGCTGAATCTCTATAGCAGCAGCAGTGATGTAAGGACAGGTTTCAAGTCGCCATAACAATTATTGCTCATATCTTTTTTTTAATTGTTTTATATATAAAAGTTGTTTTTTTCCACAGTGCCACTGTATCAAAAAAAAAAAAATAATAAAAAAAAAAGACCAACTGTGTCACTGCTTTTCTCCGTAAGAAACCGCATGAAAGAAGATTTAAGAAAAAGCAAGAAACTTTCCAGACATCAAATATTTAAACATTTCATGTAAAACAGCAGCATGAACGATCATAGTAAGATGAAATATGTTTACAGGAAACAATTAAAGTTTTCAGCTCATCTAAAATCCCTTTTTTTTTTTTTTTTAATGAAGAATCTGCCGTCTTCTCCCTGCAGCACGAAGTTCACATCACTGGTGATGCTGCAGATTTATCTGACTTCAGCGGACGCCCGGAGCAAAGAGCAGTATTATTAGATTACCTGTGATGAAGTGAGTTCGGTGTTATAGCCTGCTGCTTGGTTATCATGATGTCCAGGTGTGTGTGTGTGTGTAATACATGTAAACATGTATTAAATGTCCATTGTGAATATGTTATCTGACAATTTCCAACCATGACAACACAACTTTCTTTAAAAATTCATGCTGCTGCTGCTGCTGCACCCACGGGTGTAATTCACCGTCCCCCTGCAGCACCTCTAGTCTAATTACATTTACCTGTTAGAGCAAATCCCATTTAGGAAATTGAATACACATTTTGAATTAATTGTCTTCTCTCCGTTATGATTTGAGACTCATATAACCTCCACTTTATCATCCAAAATAGAGCAGCCATATAAATGATTCATATAAAGATGGCATGTGTCATTAATAACTTACTTTTAAATACAGTTTTCTCACACTTAGAAATAAACATGTATTATAAGTATCTGGCTTCCATGTTTCTGTTTTTTATCCAGCTATAACTGGTCGTCATTTCAACACTATAGGAAGTGACATCACATGTTGACAGCATGGCTCGGGCACGCCTCCCTTTGGAAATAAGGAGAGGGGAGAGGGCATGAGATAAACTGTGGTAGATTCAGAGGCAGACATTGGATTGGCATGGCTGTGTGCAGCTCAGCACTGCGATCTACATGCATGAGGCTCCTGTCTGGACGTTTGGATTGTATCTGCACAGCAGCGCAGCCTTGATACCGAGCTGGGAGCTCAGAGAGGGAATAATAAGGGGGGGTTGGGTTGGGGAGGGAGGGGGGGATGTAACCTTACCACACACTTGAGCGATGCTCTCTGGGTTTCTCTCTCTCTCGTTTCAGACCGTCGGGCTTTTCTACACAGAGACCTGGGACTAATGGAGGGATGCAACGATGTTACTCTTTGCTTGTCATGCTTGAATCACGGCTCCATATATCCTTTTGTGTCAGAGACCTTATTGCCTTTGTCTGTCACTGCCGCCAGATCAACCGCGGGGTAGCGTGGTGGACGGAGCCCCCTCCTCAACCCCCCTCTCCCTTGTCTGTGCCCCTGGCTTCTCATCAGTCCCAGCTCGCTCGTGTCTATTTACCTCCCTTAAGCTACCCTCCCCTCTCTGTTAAGCCCCGTCTTTCTTGCTCTCCTGCTCCCTACTCCTTACTATCTCCCTCTCTTTGCTTCTTCAAAGCAGGCGGTCTGCTTTTCAATCCGAGCCGCTTGCTACATGATCTCGTGGAAAACTGTTTTTGCTGCCGCCCTGCCGCCTCCCAGTTCTTGAGCCTTTCCAGATTTCAACAGGATGTTCCTTCACGAGGATTGATCCCTGTCCACCCCCTTTCACTCTCCCCTTCCCCTCCCTTGTCCTGAACTCCTGCCCTCTGACCCTCACCCTCCTGTTCTCTGCCCCCACCCACCCTCGTCTATTTGTCCATACCCTGAGACTCTTTCCTCCCTAACTCATTTCACCCCCATGACCATGTTGCCATGTGTCTGCTGGCTCCAACTTATCCTCATCTTGCTGTCCTCTGTCTTATGGACCCGGGGGGAAAACTGCCCAGCAACCTGCCTGTGCCCAGATCCTCACACTGTGGACTGCAGTGGCCGTGGGCTGACCCGTCTACCCGATGAGATCCCTCTGGATGTGCGCAGGCTTTTGCTGGCTGACAACTGGATACTCCGCATCCCCTCAGACTTCCTGGTTCTGTACAGTGACTTGGTCTACCTGGACCTCCGAAACAACTCCCTCTCCAACATAGAACCGGGGACTCTCAGCACCTCTTCCAGGCTGGTCTTCCTGGACCTGGGCAGCAACAATTTGACTGAAATCCCTAAGGGGACATTTGGGGAGTCCCGGAGCCTGATCAAACTACGCCTTGGCAACAACCCATATCTAAGCATGGTGAATGAGGACGCTTTCCTGGGCCTCACCTCTTTAAGAGAACTGGAACTGGAGCGTAATGCCCTGTCCACCCTAAAGGTGGGGGCACTGAGTCAGTTGCCCTCCCTGCGGGTGGTGAGGTTAGAGGGCAACCCCTGGGTGTGCAACTGCAACTTTGCCAACCTGTTCGCATGGCTGATGGAGAACAGTCAAAAGCTTCCAAACGGTAAGTAAGAAAATCTAGGAAGCATTTTTTTTTTCATGTGCTTTGACCCAATTAAAGCGTATCTGAGCACAACATACAACAGTATTACAACAAATCCATTGCCATAACAGCGCTCTGGTCTATTTATGTTTTCCCTGTAGAAGAGGGAACCCCCACCTCCCTCTCCCTTGCTCTAATTCAGTCTCTTTTTTTCCCTTCTCCACCCCCATAGCATACAATGTGTGAGACTGATTGCGTAATATAAGACAATAGCATTTGTGAAAGTGATGATTTATATTGATTAATTTTAAAATTCAGAATGAGACACCTACTCAGAGTGCAGCTTCGTCCAACGTGGACCAAGAAATTAAAATATGAAGAATTTTAGCTTTTTATCTATTTTCCTTGTTACACATATTATTATATAAACCGAGCACTGTCCTCTATCCTGCGTGGTAGTCTAATTAATCAATTTTCAGGCTTATATCTATATAACAGTTAAAGCCTAAACCAACGGAAATAAGAAATGTTTATCGCTCTATCTGCGTGAAATCTTAGGGCCCATAACGTAGACACTGTCTACCACTGTGATTCAGCCTGGAGCTTTGAGTTAGGTAACAGGGCTGAAGTTTTAGTGTGTGTGTGTGTGTGTGTGTGTGTGTGCGTGCATGCACATTTGAGGAACAACACTAGACAACGGTATCACTGTGTCCCTTTAGATGTATTCTGGGTCAGATCTACTTAAACAGAGTTGATTGGTCTGAACAGCCAAAGTCGCTGACGT
The DNA here is from genome assembly GCA_036937835.1 of Pampus argenteus. Lineage (NCBI taxonomy): Eukaryota > Metazoa > Chordata > Actinopteri > Scombriformes > Stromateidae > Pampus > Pampus argenteus. The sequence continues at coordinate 4,564,834 of CM072863.1, read as the reverse complement.
CTAATAAGGTTTGCAGTATACGTCCTGGTTAACACAGAAAACATCATACATGTTCGAATCCGTGTTCATGTAATATCTACCACACCTGTCAGAAGCTGTTTTATCCTGTTATCATGTTATATTCAGAGGGAACAGGAAAACGTTTAGCTGAAGGTCAGCTGTATGTATATTAGTGTCCTTAACAATACAAGAGGACACAGACAGCTGCACAGTTATCTCGTGCGAGCCAGCACGTGGGAGCCGAGCGGGCGAAAATAAACAGATCTGACATCTCAGCCACACATGACTAGTAGCTCGCTTCGTTATCGTGTTCTGATCAAACAGCGGATTTGACACATTGTATGATTTTGGCATGATCTGAGAATGTAAGATGTCATAATATGTCACAGGGTGTGACATAACATACAGCATACCCACACATGAAAACATTATTCAGGTTATAAATACGGCACATAATGTTTCGGATAAAGGGTGTTTGTTGTGTGTAAAGGTGTGCAGATATGGAGTGGGCACATGTCTTTCTGTCACCGTTCCAAGGTTGTTTGGGTGTGAAGTGTCGACCTGTTTACAAAGAACAGCGTTTATCCAAAAAGAAATGGATTACAAGCATCGTATATGAAACCTAAAGCAGTTCATCTAACTAAATGAATGTATATGGATATTATTACATGTGATATTCATAACAAAAACGTGTACCTTCTAGTTGGCAAAAGCTTTAATTCAACTTCCCCCCAAAACTGTGAGTTGCAAACTGCTGACAACTCACAAAAAGCGAACTCCTTATATACATTTAGGCCATAGTGTTCTGTGCTATCAATATACCGCTCTCACTTTCCTCTCTGATCTTTCATGCATTTTGCATTTGCCCCAAAAAAACAGACAAGTTTGGACCTGTGAGGAAGAGAAAAGTTGATAAATTGGCAAAGAATATACCTCATCCCTCCTGGTAGGAAGCCACAGATGCATTAATCATGGCTTCTAAGTGTTGTCAACTGTGAGGCATAATAAATTGCATTAGTAGTGCTGGCCAGGCTGACATCAACAACAAAGAAGAAGCCAAAAGCCTGGCCGAGATGCTGGCACGGATACCGACTGGCCCCGGCGTGTGTACACACACTCTCAAATTGAGTTAGTAATGTGTATCTCACCTCATATGTAGCTCCTACATCCCCATCAGCGATGACACACACACACACACACATGCACACACATGCATGTTTGTTTAATATGAATATGAATGGATTGGCCAGTAAAAGCTGTCTGATATAAACTATGTACTGATGACATTTTTAGCAAAAAGAAATAATAATTATTTCTTATTGCTGCCACTTCTCCTCTAAGAAGATGCAAATTAGTCCTGTAACAGGTCAGAGAACAAACCGGACTCAAAATATCCTCCAAAACAAGTCGTCGTCGCCCTTTGTGCATCATTTATAGAAGTGTTGCTTTATTTTTCATACTGCAAGACTGTCAAAATGAAGTGTGAGACACACACACACAAACTATTTAGGACGACACAGAGGTTCAAAACCTGGTTGCACATGTGTGGTTGTGTCATCGCTTGTAATCGTGTTAAGGTAACTTCTGCCTTGAACAAACACAAAGTGGCAAGTAGGATTATCGTGAGTTAGATTCACAAATACTGGTGCAAACATGGAGCCAGATCTAATTGACATAATGACTGAGCTCCCTCGATCACAGAAAGATGCGTTGAGCCGTTCTCTGGAAGTGGTTGCACGATAACAGATGGACAGTCATTAGAGAATGAGGTTGACTTGGTAAGCTTTTCAATTTGTATCAACTCTAACAGCCGTCATTAGCGTGGGCGTTTTCAACATAATATTTCATTCATCATAAAGGAACTCGATTACAAAGGCTGAAATGAGTGTGTCCTTTCCGGCTGTATGGGTTGATGCATCCTCTCTTTTCATCATGAAACGAACCGGTTCAAGAGACGATTTTAAGATACCAAGCCCACTGATGTTAGGGGTAAAGTTACTCCACACATGCTCACGTTTAAACAGAAATAATGTTCATAACCTGTATTTATCAGGAGGAGGTTCAGGTGTTGGTAATCAGCTGATATAAACCAAGCGAGTCAGCTGATGATGACCACCAACCTAAACTTTCAGCAAACTGTAAAAATAAAGAATTTAATTTAAAATTTGTCAATAAAGCATGATAAAAAAAAAAAAGTGCTGCTATTTTAAAAGCCATCCGGAGATATGTGCGGTTCCCTCTGTGACGGCCTGCATAATGTATCAGCTGCAGAGCTCATGCTGTAAACCCAATTCCCTTTCCATTTTTCACATCTTGATTTCCCCGGTGATTTTGATCTCTCAAAGCAGCACACTTTCTCTGTTTGCGTAACTTTGATTACCGCCGGTCAGCACGGTGAGTGGGTGGAAGAAAATTCAGGACTTTTCTTCTTTCTTTTTTTTTTTTTGGGAAGAAAATCTGATTCAGTATCTTCCACAGAAATATAGTGCAGTAGATGTTTTATATACAGACACATGTGCAGAATAATCCTCCCGTTTTCTTTTAGCCACCAATCAGGTTAATAAATGTTTGAACGGAGGAATGAGTGTAAACATGATCCACTGCTGTCTCCAGTGCTCTTGGGTTAAGGATGAACAAAGGCCATGTATAATTCAGACTGACACAGTTCTACGGCACATTGGCCAGCGTAATTGGAGACAGAGCTGCCTACAGGGCAGGGCAGGCCGACTCCCATGGGAGACCGAGGCTGAGGCCCATCGTGGCATTGCTATCAACACTAGTAATGACCTGAACAGTTTCACCACAAAGTAGCAGTTCATGTGACGGGGTCAAAGTCTGAATTTTTCCTTCAAAGCCTATCGAGTTGCTCTGCTACCGCACGGCATGATCGGCTCTGCAAATATGACGCCACTACATGGCACATGCATGACCATACAGTCCCCGACTCTTGCTGCTGGTGTGTGATGAGAAACTATATATCTATTCCATCACCACAGGCTGACAGCTTCTTTTATCTTGGCCTAATTTCATGTTTATTTAAAGTTAGGATGTGAGAGATAGTGCTGGCAAGGGAGAGCCGAGTGTGAAAGAGGTGGACAGAATTACACGGTGTGATAGCATCAGCTGCTGCATCATGTACAGAAGCAGAAAGAGACAATCTGCCAGTGTCACAAATAAAAAGGTGTGAAGCCAAAAAGCTCGATATCACCGGCGGTAGCACTAATGCTTTTCTGTGTGTGCCTGTGTGTGTGTGTGTGTGTGTGTGTGGTCGAGTGTGAAGCATAAACTTGACCTGCATATTTATCTGTTTCACCATAATAAATTGTGAACACAAACTGCTTTTTATTTATTTATTTATTTATTTTTTTTATGAGGATAGTGTTTCCTTTTAACTACCGTCTCTTGTATTTGTGAATATAATATTTGTGTGTGTGTGTGTGTGTGTGCTTTTGTGAATATGCCCATGCTACAGTGATGTCAGTGAGTCTCCATGCAGAAGGAATCCCCTCCTGAATGATTCACCCTCACCCCACTGTCACATGAATGCTTGTCATTTTGTGCATTCATTTTCACACGTTCTCCACGCTGTGTCTCTCTCTCTAACTCCTACTCCTGCCCTCTTTGTATATGAATCTCTCATATTCTTTCCTTCAGATTTCCTTTTTTTTGTGTGATTGCAATGAAATAATTCTTCCATTTCTCTGTAATTATATCTGCTTGGTTTCTCTTTCTTCTTCTTGGACTTCAGTAGCACATTCATATCATTTAATAAAAAAGGGACAGTTATGTGAGTCATTATTGCCACTGGATTACTTATGCAGAGTGTCTAGACACCCTTGTTTTTGGGACAAGTGCAGACTTACCAACTTGTACGGGAGTCAAGATTGTGGTGATTTTTTTTTTTCCTTTGCTGCTACTGGTGCAGAGATCAATCTGGACAGACAGTGTGGTGTTGAAGGAGGGCGGAGAAACAAGCCTTCGATATCAGTCTGTTACAGCAAGGTAGATCAATCACGGCTGAGACAGCAGATAGCCTATCCCCACGGCTGGCTGTAATCCTAAATGTAATCCATCAGCTGTCTGCACCGGGAACGTAACATAGCTGTGTGGGCTGACACACCTGATAGTGTAAGGGCATGATTTGTGCTGCATTATTGTGCAGGCGGACCTGCACCATCCACCTTTTAATGTGAGGTCATAATAATGTTTCAAGTCATTTATGGACTAAAAAAAGATTACCAGCTTATCCATTTCCTAAGCTGCCACTGGCCCATTTTTTAGTTTAGTTTTTTTTTTTTATTAAAAATGTTCTATTAGTCATCCACTATGATTCTTGCAGAGATAAAAAAAGTAAAAAATGTGATATTAAATTTTTAATTCTATTCTATTCTTATCTTATTATATTCTTATTTTAACATTTTTCTTTTTGCTTATTCATTTGCTCAGTTCTAGATTTTGAAAATCAATTCTTGAATATCAGTCTCGTCTGCCAAACAAATAAACATCCAAATGCATGCAGTCTATGTGCAACATATTCATAGCAGTGAAACATGAAGCTGACAAACAGTGTTTAGTATTAATGATGCATTATATTGCAGCCAATTTTGACATCAATTTGTTGACTAACTGTCAACAACTACCAACGTCTCATCTACATATCGTAAACAGGTTTTCCACTTGGCTGCTCATAATTACAATATGTGTACAATATGACAGGAACTTGACAGAAGTGTTTCATTTTTAAAGCAGTTGGGGCTTGTTGTTGTTGTTTTTTTTTTTTTTTTTAATAAATCTGCTGTTCCCAGTAAAACAATATCTGTAAAAATGGAGCACATCCATATCAGACTCAGACTTGGGTTTTTCTACATCTCTAATCGGATGCCACGTTCACTTTGAATATGGACACGCCGTCTCTCAGTGGAAGATGTGCACATGTTGTTACAAACAAACACGTAATACTGAGAAATCATTATGTTTGTTCCAGAAAAGTCGACTTTTGGCCGAGCTTACCCCAGCTGTTCAGTAATTCTCCTCTTTGTCAGGCCAACCGTGTACCTTCACTCATAAACTCTCTTCTTGCAAATCAGACAATGCATATCTGTATTAAAATAACTGGCAGAATACACACACTACTTCTTCTCTGACCATGATAAATGTGATAATCCTGTAACTCCTGCAGGGCTCATGTGTTCACCGGGATAATTTCAGTCTCAGATGTTATTATTCAAGCATCTAGGACATGCAGGCAAGACCAGACGTAACTGTCTCAAAGACAAAGGCTATAAGTCTCTGGGGTGATGGGTTACTTTGCCATGCAATAAGTGCACTGTGAATATAAATATGATGCATTTATCTCAGGCATAAACAGACAGGACAGGCCCTTCGATATATTGGATTGTGTGACAATAACACAAAAGGTCAAAGCGTTCTGTCTTCATCTCTGCCTCTTTCTGTGTTTTTCTATTAGCACATTTATTTCTCCGCTGTTTATGTTTTATCATTTAACAGTTGACCGTTACTGGAAGGCATTTGGTAAAATCAAGCTAACAGCACACAGCAGGGGCAAACAAGATTATTTTTCTGCCTCCCTGGAGTTATCTAAACTGTGTGCAGATCTCATCTGCTGCCATGTATCATTAAAATAAAGCAATAGTAATTTCACAAATCACATATTCCAGCTTAAATTTCTTCAGAAACTGCTGTGAGAAAAGTTGGAAATACAGTAAAACAGAAAACTAATTCTCTCTTCTAAAAGTCCTGCTGAGTCAAACTAAATTAACTGTCACTATTAAAGTGTGAGCCATATGGTTTAGTTAGTTTAGTTATGCAACATGATTCTGAAAATATTAGATTTTTGTAATTTGTGCAAAGTAAAAGTCAGTAGACTTTATTTTTGTTGCTCAGACAATGTGAAATCACAGTTTTCTCACATGCAAACTGATATTAATTTGTTTTGATCTGCGATTCTCCACACATAGACATGTCTTGTTATTAATCGTGCCAGGAAACGGTGTGCTCTTCCTCGGCTGGATTGTTGGTATTGGCTTCTTGTCAGGTTTGGAGTCTCTGTCTCTGTTTATCTCATCAGGCTACTTACGTTTTTTTTTTTTTCCGAGCTTATCCAGAAAACATTTGTTGGATGTATCTGGTTAAGGTCTGCGTATCCTCTGACAGGAGGAACACATAAAAATAGATAAAAGAGCGCAAATTATGATATACATGTTATAGAGATTAATGAGAGACTTGCCACAAATGACCTTAGCAGGACTTGGACTTACTGTGTGTGTGTGTGTGTGTGTGTGTGTGGTGACAGTGACATTTAAAGGATAATGCTGGCGATCTTGTTTATATTTGTTATTGTCAAGAAATCCCGCAGAAATAGATTTTTTTTTCCCACCCAGTGACATTAATCTTCATTACCATGAACTTGGTCTCTCTAATTCATTTTGAGTGTTTCCCACATACACCGACCTGCTGCTATAAATACACACCAGTGCACCAAATATGTATTAATCTAAAAAAAAAAATAAAATTTTTTAAAAAGACCCTGACAAATGCACGATTACTTCTGTTCATTAATGTTTGTAAAAGATTATGACAACAAGTACATCAAGAGAGCTCAAAACATGCACACATTCATCTCTATTTCAAATATTTAGGTCACACAGACCCTCAAACGCATTAAAATAATAAAAAAAAAAATATTTTTGTCCTGTAATTTACCCTATAATGCTTGCATTTTAACGTGTGTGTGTGTGTGTGTGTGTGAGTGTTTGTGTGTGTGTGTGTGCGTGCGTGTGTGCGTGCGTGCGTGCAACATCCTGCGTCCTCTACGAGCTGAATGTTAAAAGTAACGTGAGAATCTGTGTCTTACATTCAGGGATTAGTGACTCTAAGTTTTATCAAACAGTTCAGTTACAGACCTGATTAATACTGTAGAGGATCAATCAGAGGAGCTTGGAAACCAACTGCATCACTAATTTCCATTATTTCTGTTTCCATTGTCACTTAACACTTCAAGCTTAACCAACACATCATTGTTATTTCATTGTTAGTTGTTGTTGTTTACTACCAACGAAGAATAGCAGCTTTCACCCAGAATTAGTTTAATAAATAACTGTAGCCAAAAAAACGAACTGTAATTTGCAACCGAAGCTCGGCGCTGACTGTTGAGCAAAGACCCAGAAGTGATCTACTGCCAAGTGTGTGCATTGTGCAATATCAGCGGAAAGTAGCCACCCACATCACAAAGTTTCATATCTACCCACCCAAGAAGCTAACATCCACATCAGTATGTCTTCTTATGCTGCAAATATGAAGCTAACCTACCGACTGCACAGTGTTTGCACCGTTAGGGAATATGAAAGTAACGAGATGTGTATTATTTACAGGCTTCGTCTTGTCTAATTAACAAGTGTCAAATTAACCTTACGTTTTGAGTAACGTGTGAAACTGAACGCCGCCTCCTGTAGTTTCAGAGGTAGTATCAGTCACGAGTCTTTAAACATACAGTAACACATGATCAACCTGACCTCAGTGCTCCAGGACTGTTCTCTCATCAGTAATCATGAGTTGGGAGAGGAAGACTTGTACCCTTGAAATCCAATAAGCCACCTTCAATGTCCTTTTTTTTCCATTTAACTGATGTCTGAACAATAAACGATGTGAAAGTGACGGAGACACGCGCTCGCTGATTTATCATGCTTTCATCTTGAGATGAGCTTGGTCAAGGTGCCCCCCGTCTCAGACGAAGCCTTTCACTGATACATCGGTACATTTCTAAGATGTAACCGAGGGACATATTTAATGAGGAAATGTAGTTTTTGTTTAGAGGTTTGCCTTTTTGCAAAATGTGCTGAATAGTTCAGTACTTTAGATGGATATATAGTTACCAGTATACTGTGCAGGGCTTCACAGTTTCTTAGTTTTTTTGACTAACAGCTATGTTGTGGGTGGTTTCTACTGTATGCACAGTGCAACTTTCAACTCATAAGACTTCTGATCGACCCTACAGTTATTAAACCAGCTTCCCACTCTTTCACTGTGTTGCCCTTCTGAGTTCAGATTATCAACAATACAACATTGTCCGAATCGCACTGCATGCGACAGGATAACTAAAAAACTGCACTACAGTAGTTTCAGATCACTTTCATATGTGTAAACATGCGTGGGCTGTATGAACTATGAGAACATCTTTCATTTTTTTCTATCTATATTTTTTTCCTGCAAGTCCGGTTCGGCCTTCCTAGTACATCTGTGTAATCTTATTTCCTGTTTTGACTCAGGCGTGGAAGGCATGGAGTGCTCTCTCCCCATGGACGGCAGGCGCGTGTCCCTGACCCAGCTCTCAAAGGACAGCTTCCGCGAGTGCCAGGCCACGCTGACTCTAACGGACCTGCTCATCATCATTTTCTCTGGCATCTCGGTGTCCGTTGTGGCCATTATGACGAGCTTCTTCCTGGCTTCAACTGTTCATTGCTTCCAGCGCTGGAGTAAAGGCACCAAGGGGGATGAGGAGGAGAGCGAGGAATGAGAAGGAGTCGCTTTTTTTCAGGGTCCACCTGGTCCTGGTTCTTCAAACAATGAGAGGACACTGCAGACAGTGTGTGCTACATGTGACAAGTTGTATGCTGCTTCCTCCCTGGTGAATATCCAGGATTGTTTTACGGTAGGATCTTGTCCTGGTACGGTTGCAGTTGCTTTCTTTGCACATGGACATCTATAATACGGTAGTAAAGGACATTCCCAAGGAATGAGCCAAAGTCCCAATAAGAAAATTAGTGAGTGTCCTGCTTCACTCGCAAAATGATATAAATGATATTATACAGTTGGTATTTTTTTGGCCTATGGGCATCTTTTATGGCCACAAATAAAGTAAGGCTAACCTTTATAATGAAAGAGAAAAAGACTTTTACAAACGAGGTGTTGCTGCAGTGCTGTAACATTAGTGTTAGACAAGCCAATAAACTCTCAACACATCCAACCCTGCAGTCTGAAATCCTCTAAAGTTACATCAAAGTTAGCGTGAGCTTTTTTTTTTTTATTTTTTTAGATGATTTCAAATGAGGCGTTATCTGTGAAGGGCAGAAAAGAAAAGGACTGACCAATGACCTCAGTATTAAACTGCCTGTAACATGATATGCTGGCATATCCTGCCATTTAAAATGTCTTTTTTTGTTTTTTTTTCTCACTAACTTTTTCAAAAGTGGTTCACAAGTACCAGTGAATACCAGCAAATACTGGTTTTCCTTCTGCATATCAGATAAGACAGTTAGCAGAGGTGTCAGTGGACGGATTTGGATGTTAGGTAGCTGATGTTCAGTAGACAGGATGAGTTTCCAGCGAGTCTATACGTTCTTTCAGCAGTATATTCACTATATAACCGCAGATTTTATGTACAAACTAAATATACAGTCAAACAAGCATATAAATTGAGAGCGAATATACTGTATTTTCCTTAGATTGATAACTGTGAACTGTGTAGAAAGATATCCATAAATTATCTACAGTATAATCATGAAAATTAAAAAAAAAAAAAAATTAGAAGAATCAACATAGAACTATGTGTCAAATAACGCACTTTAAACGGTGAACCTAATTTTGGCGAGCCCCTAATTACACCATGTAGACTGGTTTCGTCTTCATCTGCCAAAGATTAGGTTTTTAGGCGAAGGAGAGATCGCATATACAGACTTTATTGTGGATGATGTGTTATTAGGTTTATTATAAAGGTAGGGATAGCTTAACTGAAGGCAGCACTATAGCCAAATCGAACTCTGTATACACATGTTGTACTTGCTCATAAAGTTATGGACTTACATTTCCTTCTTGTCTGTCTACGACTGAACCAGCAGTCTTACTTTGCTTCATAAACACACAACAGTCTTTAGCTACATTATAACAGACAGGCTACTTCACAGTCACAGCCAGCTTGTTGTCTCCCAACATAACTCTTACTGGATCAACAGCATTTTGCATTCATGCAAAGTGACGGTACAGTACAATGTCATTTAAACGAATCAGTCTGCATCCTGTATGTTTAAATCATCTATTTGTATTTTTATTTTCCACCCTTGCAGTCCAAATCTAAGCACGAATAAATCAGCTAAATCGAGATATGAAGCCGAAATAAAAAGAATGCAAACAAGCGGAGGATAGACAAAGGCCAATGAAGCAAATAGAGTCAAGTTAACAAAAGATAAAAAAAAAAAAAGGATTTCTGAATGCCTTTGTCCCTTTTTCGAACGAGTCATAACCCCAAGTGTTGTGCAGAAAACCGACAAGAAAATAATGTGGCCTTAGTTTGTTATTTTCCATTAGCATCGGCATAAATAAAGCATGACAACTCTTCCTCATTTAAAGAATGTGTCACATCGTTGGTTACCGGGCCTGTATTAATGTGTGATGTCACATGTTGTGTTGAAAAATGTCACATCCATCCATATCCAAACAGATGTAAGATTTTATGCTGTATTGGACGTTGTGTATTTTGCCAGAATTCAAGTAACGTGACGCACCTTGAAAAGTCACATGACCACAGGGGAATTGATATTTACCTGGCGGAGCTCAGTTTGACGATAATAACATGTACGATCCTGCGGAGGGGTGCCACTGAATTTCATATCTGAAGTCTGCCATTGCTACTTTACGAACGACAGTTTCGTCAATATGTAATACTGCTCATGTGTAGAGTAAAGATTCCCACGGTTATAAGTTCACACACGAAGAAATATAGAATATTTAGACTCTGAAGAAATTTAGGAAGGAAATCAAACATTAAAATTTGACTATTCAACACCAAAAAAACCCCAAAAAAACAGCTCAAGTGGATTCATTAGGCTGATTTGTTTTTTTTTTTTGCGGATGTTAAACTTCTTACTTAACTGCTATCTGAAGGTGCAGTCAACGAATCAGAGAGGGAGTTTTTTTTTTTATACATTTCATTATCATTTCCAACTACTGTGTAGTTACTGTATATTAACAGATTGTTATGTTAGCTTAGCCGTTAGCTCGAAGCACATGTCCGCATGACACATGTCCCTTTCTCTTAATCATTTTATTAAGTAACATTTATCAGCACATTAGAGCATGCACTGTTGAGTTACCTACAGTATACAGTTCAGATTCATGTCTATTTTTCTATTAAACCTTTCAGAATGAAGCATTTATTTACTCTCTCTCTCTCTCTCTGTCTCTCTCTGTCTCTCTCTCTCTGTCAGTCCCCTACAGTCATTTCTGACATCGATCACCCTTTGAAAGCAGAGACACTGGTGGCTGCTTTTCATACAGTTTGTCTTGACATAGGTCAAAAATACCAAAATCCATGTTATGTTTTTGTCAGATAAATGTCAAGAATGGCTCAAATTTAAATGAAGGGGACAGAAGAGGGTGTGACGTTGCTGCTGCAGATGAATGCGTTTCAATGTCCAACAGACCGTATGTGTAGCTGTATATTGATGTTTGGTAAAAAATAAAATTAAATAAAAACAAATAAATTAATCTTTTACTTTCTTTTTATGGAGTGGAAATGTGATTCTTAGCAAATCAATACCTACTGCAAAGTGATTATGACTCAATAATAAGTGTGAAACCTTTTTTATTTTCCCGGAGTTGACAGATGTTGCCTTGTCAAAGCAGCGAATGAGAGAGAGAGGCTCATCTGTAAACACAGCACAGTGTGTTATTGCACACAGCACTGTTATCACGCTGCAGGTATGCAAATGGTTGGACTATTTTTGGAAAGGGGGTTAGAAAAATTTGAGACTTATTCGTATCCAGCGTGTTCACAGACTCGGTCGCCTTGATTACACAGAGCCGTGTGCATTTGGACAATATGTGTGCAATATGATGAAAGCATGAACCAACGAACGGACGAAAAGGAATCGACATGCAATTCAATCCATAATGTGTTGCATGGAGGAGTCACTATTTTGTTTTGTGCTTCTTTTATCCCTCATGCAGATGATTCATTTCTCCTTGTCATGTCCTGTTGTGAGTATATGAGGCGGTCCAACATGTTGCTTTTCTTAAGAAATTTGTAGTCAAAGAATCACAGGCTGAAAACAATCCTCACCCTTAGGTAACGTTGGCTAGAAAGAAAGCAGAATCATGGCACACACACACCAGAGCAGCATGAGCTAAAAATAAACCGCTTGTGTAGATATTTGCAATTCCAAACAGGAATTGGTACACTGGATGGGGAATAGCGAGCAAGAAAGACTTACAAATACGACATTAGTGCACCACTTAAAAGAGGCATGTGAGGGTGGTGGTCGTGATGAGGATTCTCCTGCAACCATTTACCTCATTTGGTTGTCATGGCTACACAGCCGGAGGCCCGAGCTCTTGGACGCCGAGGCGGGAACAGGGAGAGGGAGGGATGCTGGGAAGCGTGGCCCTCAGTGTGGCTGCTTCGTGTTTCTTTCCATATATCAACTAACTGGACCTGGCATTTCAAAAGGAAAAAAATAAAATAAAATGTCCACAGCGCTGTGGCCTCGTGAACTACTCTGTGAGTTTCACATCCATTTGTCTTTTTTATTTGTCTTCATAATGAGTTGTAATAGGTCAAATAATTGTATCAATCATCACATGCACATGTCATCAGTCTTTGCAAAGCTTCTGTGGCGGAAAAAAAAATATATTATATATATGTTATATGTTGATTGACTGTAGCCAAAAATGCCCCATTATTTCTGTGCTTGTCACATAAAATGACAAACTAACAAAAATAAGAGTGAACGCTATATAAGATATAATTATAGTGTATCCTATTCACTGGATACACAAACACAGGAAGCTTTAGGACAGAGCTGAAAGTAAACTAACCCTCAGAGAGGAAACTTTGAATGAATAATGAGCTGGCGGTTTACAGTGGGATTAGGGTTTGGGTATAATAGGCAGCAGCAGAGGGGTCAGGTTACAAAGTTCAAAAAGGAGCCACACCTGATGCGTCTCTGTTTCTGTGTAACTGACCAGCAGAGTCCTTGTCTGGAATGACGACGTGCATTCGATTCTCTCTGGTCAAAATCTTTCTTTTTTTTTTTTTTAACATTGAAATATGGTCGAAAGCAGAGAGAGTGAGAGGTGAATCGGGGACAGTGTAGTTGTTGGCATCAATGCATGCTTATGGCAAACTGCTCATCCGCTGCACCAAAACACAGGCTGGCAGGCTGGCGGAGTCCATTACCCTCAAACTCTATTCTTTATATACAGAAAGTAGTTAACGCGTGTCAGTCGTCAACAGAGTCTTGTTATTCGCAATGATTTATGTTGTATTACCGAGAGATAACAGGCGTCTAGCATCAATTTACTGTGCATAGAGTCATCTGATATTGATGTAAAGACATCATAATCGATATAGGAATCAATGTCACCTGAGCAGAGTTTTTATAGTGCAGCCCGCCGCTTGCACACACATAACATTTAATAAACTATAACATAAAATCATTGCACCCTTACGATATCGAGATAATGTATGTTCGTCAGAGGCAAATGAACAATGTCTCATGAGAGGCATCTTAGAAGTATCGGATTTTCTACGAAAGTGTGTTTACTGTAATCAGCCGGCGGGGAGTCGTATCACCCTGTGACTGATGTGTGTTGAACTGGAGAAATTAATCCAGCACAGCAAACACATTAAAGTTGAATGAGGGAAGAGCGAAGCGGTCGCACCATGTGGCAGGAGGAGATGGATTTAAGCTTACTGCCTCGATTGGGGTCTAATGAGGTCAATACAGCTCACATTAATCAAATTCTCTGCAAAACACTACATCAGTAAAATAAAAAAAAAAAAGCAGCACCATTAATAAAGAAATATCAGATGCAATTATGACAGTAGAGGAAACGGTGAAATTAAGTTAACTTTAAACTGTGTCCTGTGTTGGACAAGTTACATGAAATCAATGTAATCAATTACTTATTGTAGTGATCACATTACATATTACTCAGCGGCTAAAGTAATGCTCACCCGCATTTGTATTAAAACACATGTAGAAAGAGAAAAAGAGACAACAGCTAGCGTTAGCATAACCTCGGTGAATGCATGCTGCACGCCAGAATGTCCCCCGACCTCGCCCGCATGAATCACGTTCCCCGAGGCGTCCAACGAGCAAAGTTACAAAGCCAGCTATGGACACACAACATGTGAATAAAGCGCCTTTAAAACGGCTGTGAGTCTCATGAACGCCACACTGATATCAACCCTCCATTAATCCCGGTATGACAGCAAGTAATGTAAACATAACTGCATCAAAGTGTGTGTCGGGCATCAAAATAGTAGCGAAAAACTGTAGAAATCAAAGAGGGAACATTGTGTTTTGTGATATTCTATAAATAAATACAGGCTTCCATATGGCCTACTTAGAGTTTGAAGATGGATCGTGTTGAGGCAACAACAAAGTGCTGCAAAGTAAATGGAACAAAAGAAGATGGGAGACGGGTCACGTTTGTTCCAGTCCGCGCGTCACTCAGTGGAAACATCCTCCCTGTTTACTCTTTTCCTTTCACAGAGCCGTCGATGTCGAGGTAAGAGTCTCAGCTGTGACACTACTCAAACATACACTCCATAGCCTTTTCTATACTTTGATGACAAAACAAGTCCACCCTGTTAAATCACTTACCGTGGGATGAATTGTTGCTGATGGATATAAAACAAAAAACTCAAAAAAAAACCTGATAAAACCTTCGCATCTCGATCCCTCAAAGCTATTTGCTGGCTGGCGTGGACCTGAGAGCTCATGCAGGATGCAGTTAGATGTAGTCACCTGAAAAAGGTCAACCTTGTTTGTTCTCCTTCACTGCGTCCTCATGTCTGGAACAATTAATACACGCTACATTGGAGGAGGAGGAGGAGGAGGAGGAGGGCGTGTGGGTAAATAAAGAGACGATAAAACCCAAAGACTTTCATTAGGACGTCCAAAATGTTTCTGTAATGTGTGTCTAAGCCATGGTGATAAACTGGAGGCGATGATGCAGATGAATGGATTAATCAATAACTGACTGAACAGCATCTGGCAGTATAGTCTTTACACTGTCAATCAATTGGCAGCTTATACATCAAACAAAATAAATCACTTGAGTGTAATAATCCTAATATGTCCCAGACGGCTGCGTAATCATGCGGCAGGGTAAACTGAAAGGGTGTTGAGACGTATCGATAATTATACACTCAAAAGTTTTATTGGAATCAATTAACGAGTGAGGTTCTTGTGAGATGATTATAATAACAATAACTACAGCAAGAGAGGCTCTGAAAAGACTGAAATGAAGCCTGGACAATCAGAAAGATGTACGATTAAACTCTCCGTGACTTAATTTAAGTCATCAAAGTTAAACTTTATTATTTATTAAGAATGAAAAGTTATCTACTGCTTTATCAGGTATTTATGAGTTTGATTTGAAACATGCAAATAAATCCTACACTGTTTCAGATTCAAAGTCAAAACCTTTATTAGATATGCAGTATGCAACATGTGACACTATGTGGTATTAAACCTATACTGAATGTTACCACTAGGTGTCGCACATGAGTCAGTAGCAATAATGAGACTGATAGAGAGAGAGAGAGCACATGAATGAGAGTATAGCAACAAGTAATGCACTTTTAAGATGGTTTATTAAACACCAACAAACACAGAATATCTTATGAAGAAACATAATATCATATTAATCATTTTATCATTCTGCTTATGCAATATTTAAGATAGATACAAACTGATCAACCATGTGATACAATCAGAAACTCATTCATATACATTTCATAGATATATTTCATCAGTCTGACCCTTTTATTTTATAAATTAATACCAAGACTTAAAACCGGTAAGAGTTCCTCATATAAAAAGTAGTTTAACCTCTACCACATCACGATTATATATTAAGACCATGAAAGCTTGATGGACTGTTAAATCCTCAGTGATAGAGACAGTATACAGAGGGGATAAAAAGAAAGGAGGACTAGGAGGAGGGGCAGGCAGGGTCCAGATGTGGAGGTCGCCTATTTAAAAGAGGGCTGGAGCAGAGCAGATGGTGCTCTCTGCTATCACAGGCATGGTTGAGATTAGTTGATGTGAGAGGGGGACACAGGACTGATGGAGAGGTACTGAGGGAAGTCCACATCTGTTTGGATTATCCAAGCAGCGAGAAAAACCGGGAGGACCACCAGGGACGAGGGCGCATGTCTCACAGGACAGGGACAAAACACTGAGTCATTTTAACACACATGTATAATGAATGAACCGCAGCTAAAACGAGAACAAAAGAGAATTTCAGCGCGTGACGCGTGATGTCGTAATTTAACACTTCAAGTCATCCTATTGGTTGAATTCAAAAGCCTTCAATTACAGAGTTGTGAAAGAAAGAAAAACAAAGGCTAATATAGCAAACCTTTCACGACTCATGCATGCAACATAAAGGAAAGATGTCAAAATGGTAACTTAAAGGTCCATACCCCTCATTTTCCCCTCAACACTTTATTTATTTATTTATTTATTTATTTATTTTTAGCTTGGAGCGATTGTTCATCTAATTGTAACCAGTTACTATGAGACAGTGAATGTTTGCGCGCTGATCTCACTGCCAGTTATCCTAAAGCAGAGAGGACACGATGTCCTCCAGGAGCAGACAGGTTGTCACTATGCACCAGGCTTTCTGTTTATGACTGGTAATGAGAGAGGAATCGACGTGCACGTTTTTTCTGCCGCTGTAATCATAAAATAGTTTTAAGTACACTTCACTGTCAAAGACATTTACAGCCACGGGGTGAATACTGAATATTTGAATCTTTTTCAGTAATATAATTTTAAAGCTTGACATTATAATTTTAAAATATTGCCTATTTTATATGAAGCATATGGAAATCTGCATCTTCATACTGTATGAACTAGTTATTTCTGACTCTCTAAGCACTGTCCCGAAGCCTCTCTACTCATCTTTCCTTCATTTGTTCCTCCAACATGTCACCAGCCACCAATTCTGATGATGATGTACTACATGTTTATTCTATAATTTATTCACATGTTGTGTGGTATGCATGCATAAGTATGCAGCATAGCCCTAATACCCCCACGGCTCTGCATGCCTTTAATTGTAACTCATCTAATTAGAGAATAAATCTGAATGCTATATCCCTCATGAGCACATGGGCTTTATTAGAATACAATGACAGCCAGAGACTAACGCTGACTAGCGCTGTGCAGAGAGAAACAAAGACAAATGACAGCACACTGGCTGCAGTGGGATGACTGATTGATTGAGATCCTTTTGTGCAACTGCAGTCAGAACATTACAATGTGACTTAAATAATGGAGCAATGTTAAAATAGCCACCTGAGAGGATGCTCGAGTGATTTAAACGTGCTGAGAAAACTGATATCCACGCTGTGACAGATACGTAAATTGTTGAGTTACTCAGGATTCACTTAACTGATGAGACGCATATGCTTGACCTTGACAAACCAAACAAATCAAACAATACATCTCTAGTGTTGCAGTTAATGTTGTTCGAGTGTTTTTTTTTTTTTTTTGGAGCAATGACTTCTGTGGCGCTCGATCAAAAGGGAGGACTCTT
This sequence comes from Pampus argenteus, assembly GCA_036937835.1. Classification (NCBI taxonomy): domain Eukaryota; kingdom Metazoa; phylum Chordata; class Actinopteri; order Scombriformes; family Stromateidae; genus Pampus; species Pampus argenteus. The sequence goes on along the minus strand of CM072863.1, from coordinate 4,547,266 downwards.
TTGTCAAAAGCTGTTAAATCTAGAGGCTGTGTGCTCGGGCTAGCCACGGACTCATCTGAAGCGGTTGTCAAAATGCATCATAATTATGATCCAAACATATAAAACTACATTCAGCAACCAGCAGGGTCAAAGGGAGCTTGTACAATCGAAGCGTGTTCCCATATATATTTCCAAAAGGAGTACAGTGGTATAAACTGTTGAATCCAATGTCTCTCTTGATTCGAGTTTTCAACTGATAAACAAATGTCACATGACCATGAAAACTGTGTTTAAAGGTGAGTCATCCCCAAAAACAGAGACACAACAATGCGCTGGAAACGGGACGCCCTGGACACCAGTCGGTGGAGTAATTCGTCTTCTGATTGTGTTGCTGAAAAGGTTACAGTTTATTACATGTCCAATAACAGTCTGCAAAGGTTAAGCTCTCTCATCACTGCACAAACTGGACATGTTACATCCATCAGCTACAGATCTATACAGTCATCCTGCTTTCCAGAGCATTTTTCATAAACCTGAATTAATCATTACCTGTTATTAGCAGCATCACTACACATTTATGTGCCATAATTTATACCGTAAGAGCCATAAGTTACGTAAGAGAAAAGCTGCCATTGTTTAAATGTGTAATGACTGTTCCTTTATCAACCTTTGTGTCATGAATAATACATTAATACTTGGTAAATGTTTTACATTAACGGGCTATACATACAACACAGTGTGCAACATCAATCTGCACTAATGAAGCACGTCATATAACACGTTACATACATCACTGCGTGTCTAATTAAAGTTGTGTTTTTGTCATTTTTATGGCACATTATAACTCACAGCTTTAGGTATGAATGCTGTGGTGTGTGGTTTTGGTTCACATTATACAAATAAAAACACTAAACAGTCATGAGAAAAAAAAAAAGTCTTAATTAGCATTGTTCAGCCACAATTAATGCAGTGAGTCAGTCAATGACTGCCACCTAGTGGTAGCCCAATGTCACTGCACCCGGGCCTGTAACAGACACCTAATCTTGTGTCGTTGTTGTTATTAAACACTGTCAGAGCAAATGTAAAGGTTGAGAAGGGGGAATGGAAACTTGTTCGCTTATGATTAAGACATATTTTATTTTTTTCCCATTGTCTTACAAATCCTGCATTTCAAAAAAGGTCTCCTATTCAAGGCCTTTTTTCTTTTTTTTTCTTTCTTTTTTTCCCTTTTCGTTATCTTCTTTCATTTCGGCTTAACATGAGGTAATCAAATGTAAAATTAAAGTAAAAAGAAACACAATGATAACAGACAAAGGAAAGCCTAACAGTGAAATTGCTACAGTTGTTTTTTATTTGTTTTTGTTTTTTTCATTATAATGCATCACCTCCTTAAAAGTCTTTTTTTTTGTTTTTTTGTTGGACCTCTAATCTTTTGGTTGAAATGCTTTTCTAGTGATTATGTAAGTAAGAGGTCACTGTAGTTCAAGCAGATGAAGGGAAGGGGGAGTGTTGTGCCAGAGACTGATGATGTATGTAAGGGAAGATAGTGTAGGTCTTTAAATGTTGTTGTGATGGATTACTTAAAGCCCCCTAAGTAAGGGTCAAGACATCAACAATGTTTTTTTCTCTGTGAACTGTGTTAATTCAGGGCCTCGGGCTTCATAAAGTCAAATTATTCCACAGAACCAAAGAAAGTAAAAGTCTGAGATAAAACGTGAGATATGATATCCTGATATATTATATATTTGATATATCTATTTAAATTCAGCAGGCTTTTAATTGAATAGTGTTGAGTTCAGTTCAAACTGAATCATATCTACTATAGTCTGAGCAGCTCCTTTCTGCTTTCATGACGTCAGCTGTCACAGAAGGCCGTAATCCTTTTCCTTTTCTTCAACGTGCCCTTTAAAATTTGCTGAGATCCAGCTGAGATTAAAGTATTATCCCTTTCCATCAACTCACTTCAGATCTACGACGCGCCCCTTCCTCATGCCAGGAAAAGCCTTTGTGTAAGCAGGTTTGAAAATGATTGGGTTACGAATCACATTTTACCCTTTTAGTTACATAACTCAGACTCAGTCATGTTAATTATGATTCGTTCATGTATATGTTGTCAATAACATTGTGTTGTCTTATTGTCCTTAACACAGATTCCTTTCTTTTTTTGACTGTTAGGATTACTTATTAATCACTATGCATGGGAATCACTATAAGTGTAATGTTTTAAGTGACAACTCAGTGTAAAAAAAAACATCTAAATTATATACTCATATGAGCAGTGGTGTAAACTACCCAGACGTTTAAGGCCAAGCTCTTCTGTAAAGACTCAATTGGAAAAAAGGAGGGTGAGAAAAGTATCTGTAAGAGCATGCAACTATGGGGGAAAAAAAAGAAGCTTTTTTAAGATAGTCTATAAGCATAGATTTTCCTGTTCACTGGTGCGAACAATTGCAGAATAAAATTCATTTCGATGTAAAAGATCAAATGTGCTGTGAGTCCATAATAACTTGCGTCCATTGTTAATGGAGCGGTGCTATATTTTTTTACATCTCAGCGACAGCTCAATCACAGGGGGCCCCGTGTCTTTTTTTAGTTCTGTGGTTTATAAGTGTCTTTTGAATAAGAGTCGCTGTCCTTCACAAATGGATGAATGATTGTATGATGGATCAACGGCAGCGGTGAGTCAAATGAAGGTAATATGGATATGTCCAAAAGACTTTAAAGAGCCATACTTAAAAAAAATAAATAAAGTAAAATCACCAACATTAGATCATCAAAGAGAACTGCTCCTTTTATTTTGTTTATTTTGATGTGTAATACTATAACTTCACCACATGGGGGCGCACATGCATCATTTTTTTCCCCCAAAGCTGCAAGCGCATGTGCAATTACCATGTTGTGCTCAACATGCAACGTTTAGTTCTTCACATGTTTACTATGTTTTTATGATGTTCTGATCCTGAGTATTAAACATGGTTCTGATTTCTATTAAACTTAATATTACAAAAACACCAAGCGGCATCCAAGATACAAACATACTTTTTTGGTTCACACCTATGATTTCTCACTTTTTTAAGAGGAACAAAAAAAAAAAAAAAAAATAAAAATATATATATATATATATATATGAGAAGACTTCCAATAAATTAACTTTCCGTGTTAAAACTCCTTACCGTAGCATTTAATAGAAATCCAATTTTCAGGGGGACATTTTAATACCTATAAATCCATTGGGCCTCCTCTTGCTGGTATCATAAATAGTGTACAGCTAAGGTGAGGATATTGGGTGTTATGGACTTTATTATGCAAAATTCATAGGGGAAGGTTTGCCAATGCCTCTGGAGCTCTGTCTGTCTTTAAGCCTTTATAGTACCGCTCGGCTCTGAGCTCACAGAGACTGGAAGTGGAAAGGTCCACTGCTTTTAATGCCTCAGCAGCAGTTCAGAAGTGAATGACTTTGCTTATTACAGCTGCAACTTCTTACTGTGTAACCAGAGTTAATCCTGGTGACATTGACTCAGACTTGGTGACTTTATGTGTTTTGTGGAACTCAAATGGCAAAAATACAGAACTGTCACATATTATATTATGTCTTATAAAGTGATGGTAGACATTACTGTATGTTCTTGTACTGTATGTTGTCTAGAAAAGACAAATTTATATTGGTCATATTGATTTTGTATCATTAGTACAGCATCAGCACCGATCTGTTGATGATGTAACATGCATATAAACACATATACAGCCACTGGTGGAGGAGGAAGTATTCAAATACCATTAAGTTGTGCATCAAATCATCTCACTAATCAATGATTAACGATCAATGAATGTTATATTAAACTACGGGACAAATGACTATGTGTTATGTAAGTAAGACTGATAGAGTCAATATATATTCCTTAAGCACTTTTCATTGCAAAGTACTTCACAATTACATAAAAAAAAGACGACAACAAGCATTTGAATAAATATTTCAAACAAAGACATTTGAGATTTAAGATTTAAAACGTACGACAGAGTTGAGGAAGGCTGTTCCATAACGCAGTATTCACACATGAGGGGAAAACCACAACAGATTTGTATTGCTGTTCTTTGTATTGATTGCTGCATGGATCCAATGAACGAATGATGAGTCACGCTTTTTCACTCCTTTTCTCTCTCTCTCACTTTCTCTAATGAAAAAGAGAAATGTCCTAATTCAATACTTAGAGTCCTTTTTCTTGTTTTGTGAATGAAGCAGCACACACACATTGGAGCAGCTGCAGGTGTCTGTATTTGACCAATCAGTGACGGTCATACACATACACCCAACAGCAGGGACTTTTCTTTGGCGGTAAAACAAACTTCGTTTAGATCCTGGTTCCTCTGGTGGAACTGAGTTGAGTGAACTGAGTTCCTCTTCCTGCGGTGGAAACATGGCTAAAGCCTGCATGGGGGTAATATGGGAACCTCGTGGCTGCAGCAGATGATTTGAACTAATTGTATTGGACATGAAAGGGGTCACTTGTGGTGACAAACCTGCAAAACCAGCCCTGGAGTTTTACTCAGCTCTGTCTCTCTTTTAGCTAAAGCTGCTTTGATTTTCTGACCTGCAAAGTTTGCTATAAGAACTTTATGAACTGATGATATATCAGATGTTGTGTGTTTGCATGTTTGTTTCACTGCCCTTCAGTAGTTTAACAATGCATCATATGTAAAGATATTTTCAAGATAATGTGTTTTGTATGAAATCTAATAATAACTGCAAGTTGCTAGAGTTGCCAAAAAATGAAAAAAGAGTGATAAGATTTCAGTCATAAATGTAATGAAGTAGTAGAAGTAGAAGTCTAGTCTCTAACTAACTTTGATTTTACTTTCTTTCTTTCTCCACCAACTCACATGGTACGTGCACAATAAACTGCATCTCTCCGCACACCCAACACATTAGTTTGGCAGGTGTAAAGAGGAGGAAGCATCTGAAGGGGCTATAAACTTGAAAGGCCTTTCCTCTCCATGAGGGGAGTAAGAGGAGTTAACTGACTGAGGGGGCTGGAGGGTTGTTGGTGTTGGAGTTGGTGGGGGGGGGGGGGGGGGGGGGGGAGGGAAGGGAGGACGGGAAGCAGGAAGGAGTGGAGGTGGGGAGGGGGATGGGGGTTGAGGGAGGGGGGGCGGCGTGGGAGGAGGGGGGGCGCCCTGGAAAATGTATTGGTCTAGTTGGAAAAACAGGTCCAAAAAAAAAAAAAAAGAGAAGAACAGGAAAATTTAGGGGTGAGGGGAACCGGAGCTGTGGCCTGTGGATGAACCCATCGGGGACTTTGCTTGGTGGGGTCATTCCAAGTTCAGGTCTTTCCCTCGCTGACTCTGCGAGAGCGGAGGAGCTGTCCATGGCTGAAGGGGCCTGCTCTTGACGGCCTCCAGCCCCTGCTGCGAGCCCCCCAGGGGCCCTGTAACACAAACCCATTTCCAGCAGGAGTTCTGTTAGGTGTGTGGGGAACGGGGGCATGCCCTGGGTAAACGGAGGTCATTCTGGGGATAGGAGGGTGAGGAGAGCCACCTCCACCAATAAATATTTTCCTGACAGTCAGATGAAGGTTTGTTTTTAAAGCTCTCATTCCTGTGTGTCTTTGTAAAAGCTCATGTTACTATTCTCGCTGGACACAGAAACAGCCCTGCGATGTGGAAATGAGACTGCGAGGTCGCGCAGAGTGAAATCTAGTATTATAAGAGGAATTAAAAGTAGTTTATTATTTTTCTTTTCTGGCATCATAAATGTACCATAAAAATCAGCTTATTGTTCACGAGTTAATTTCGAATGACACGAGTACCAGTCGGATATGCTAACTGTGCAGAAGCATAAAGAGGCTTTTAAAAAAAAAAGACAAATGAGAGACAATCTATCATTCGACACTCACAGACCAAACAGCCAAGTCAGGGGTGGCCAACTAATCAGGCAGTTTGCACAGGCAGCACAGCATGGGTCCTTTGAGTGGATAAGTGGTCCCTCCCATAATGTCAAGAGTAAGCCTGTACCAGGGGTTAGGGATAGGTTGGCAGGGAGTTAATGAGATGACTGGTGGGGTGATCAGCCATGAGAGGTTTGAAGACCTATGACACGGCACAAGACACACATTGATAGAGACGAAATACTTTCTAGATTTATGAAGTGTTTGTTTATAAAGTAGCGACGGGGACTTTAAGTCAAACCACAGCCTGACAGTGACCGTGAGTCCTGAAGCCATTTTTTATGAGCGCACCAGCTCCCATTTTTTTCATTTATCTTACTGTACAACTGCCTCTTTAAGCCCGAAATACACACTGAATCATATTTCCAGAGCTACAAGACCAAAAACATTGAGGGCTATGTTGAAATTGCCTATGACTCATTTACAGAGGAAAAAACACTGTAATGTTATCCAGAAAAAGATCATCAAGACTCCTTCTAAGGTTTGAATAACAACATCTACAATTCACTCCCAATGTCTAATAATTTGTTTTTTTTTTTAAATTTACATTTGTATTGATGGTGTAAGATTATAGATCTCAGTAATACACCGACCATTCCTCACCTTTTACCCAAATGTCTAACACGGGGTGTCTGTTAAACACCTCAGATGCTGATTAATAATGCATCATGCACTTTTTTTTTTTTTTTGTAAGATCAGGGAGCTTTTCATAGCAGCTCTGCAAATTATTCTGAATTTCAGCACCATTATGCCTGGCCATCTGCCCAAAAATCAAGAGTTGAAAAATATTTACTGAAACTGCAGCATGAGTGTATGTGATTTGATCCACAGCGTAGGAGAGACTGGAGTTAATACAAAACAACTATAAGACAGTGTGATTCTCATACAAAGTAAATATTAACATACGCTGTGACTTCAAAACCAGATACAGAGAGACACACCGACCTACACAGCTTGTCTTCCCCATTAGAATTACATAAGATGAACTATTATACTATTATATCAACAACATGATGTATATATGCAACCACTGCAACCCTTTTTACAATTCAGTTTTTGCTTTATTTCCTTTAAATCCTCGACATAACATCTGAATTAACCGTGTTGCTCTGAAAACCATCAGCTCTGTGTAAAAGAACATTCTGTTATCCACAAAAGGAACTCATTCCACAAGCCTGATAAGGATGTTAAGAGTGTCTGGTATTTAAAGACATTTTGTCTTCACTGGCAGGTCTGCAGGACCTGTCCTTTCAAGATGCCAGCAGACAGTTTCTGTCTTGTTGACAACAGTGTGATAGAAATAGAGAGAGAAGGGAAAGCGGGAGGGGTTGTGAAAAAACACAGCATGAAGGGAGAGATTGAGAGAAGTTGAGAGAGAGAGGGAGGGCAGAGTAGAGAGGTGAAGGAGGGTGCAGGGGGAACAGAGAGGGGAGAGGTGGGAGTGGGAGGAGGAAGAGGTGGTGGTGGTGGGGAGGTTGTGCGTGAATAGAGGACCTCCCCGTGAACTGTGCAGTCGCGAGCCGGGTCATTGGGGCGAGGTTGTCAGAGCGTGCCTGAAACAGTACACCCAGGGGTTCAGCCAGAGTTCACACACTCAGTGTGCAAGATCCATGTCCCTCAGTCAGCACTCGCCAGCCGTACATCAGCATATACACAGAAAACTTCTTGTGTATCATCGCACACGTGCAACGCATGCACTAAGACGAAATCAAAAGCAACAACAGGACAAACACACAAAATGCACTTGCAAAACATGCAGGATGTTTAAAAAACGTAATCAATCTTCTTTTGTTTTTTTAGCCTGGACTAAATAGGAATGAGCAAACATGAGTCTCACGCACATACATATTGTTTTCATATCAGCGCACGCAAAAAGTCTATCTAGAGGAGACAATATGCAAAATAAACATGCAAAAGGTTCGCCTATTGGAGTGAACAGATTTCATGAAGCATTGAGACGGTAACTGATAGTGTCCATAGCCAGTAACAACACCATCAACACAACCAGTAACGTTATAACACACTGGGAAAGATTTTCTTTAATTCCAGTCAGTGTGGTTTAAATAGGAGAGGCCACTAAGCCAGAATCCCCTCTGTGCGACTGAGCTCTTTGTGGGAAAGCTGTCTGCTTTACTTCCATTGAAGACTGGTTGGCCCATTGTCAAACCCAGAGCTTGACCTGGTGTTGAACCCAATTGTCAAACTTGCAGTGTAGTGCGGGACCTTGGTGGGGGGAGGAGAGGCACCAGAGTGTGGTTTAGCTGACTGAGGCAAGTGTTTGTCATCTTTTGGTCCCTGAAAGACTTCTGCACAATGATTTCATATGTCTCGGCTAATGTAGTAAAAAGCTGTGAAAAGTGGAATTTCCTGTCAAAGCTTCTTTTATAAATATATATATATAAATATATATAATTAATGTAGTAATTTAGGCCTAATTTTTGCTCTCACATTGCATCAAAGCCCCTCCAGTCATGTGGTGACCACCCCAATGTCTCTCCCAGTTCTCACGCTTGGGGATAACTCAGTCTTGTGTGTCACATGAGGATTTGACAGACAAGCCCAGCTGTGGCAGTCAGGCGCCAGAGCACCACGCCCTCGGAGTCCAAGTCAGACAAGGCCCAAGCCTCAGAACAATTCAGTCTTTGTGGATCTACTGGAAACCATCAACTGCATCCAAATGACCGTAAACTGTAGATACAAGCCAGATGTTGGAATTCCTCGGCTCAGTTCAATCTCAGTCCAGTCTGGCTCATCCAAGCCCGGCAGCACAGCAGTGGCAGAAATGTGGGTGGACGGATCTGATCATTGTGTTATATGAAACCCACTCTAATTAATCCAACCGGAGACAGACATCTCAGCCTGTATGCTGTCTCAACTGAGGAAATTGTGCAGCTCTTTTACTCTGAGCTTTGTGACAATTGAAAACAGGTCACCGTGTAGTGTTTTTTTTTGCTTTTTTTTTTTTTGAATGATTCATGAAACGCTTTATAATATACCAAACACAGTCATGTCGCATGAAGGCAGCTGTGTTGCATATCACGTATAATTCCTTCTTTCAACCAAATTACCCCCAGATGCCCCCCCCATCTAGATTAGTTATACTATATGGAACGAGTTAAGAGCTTCGGCGCTCGAATAATAATAGCTGTTTGTCTGTTTGTGCGAGGTTGACAACTTATACAAAACAAGTGCTCTGACACATACGATGTAACGGCTGAAGCCATGCGTAGCTCTTCTTTCTCCAACGCATTTCCCTCGTCATTTCAAGAGCGCTCTATCGTGTAATCAGGATCTCCACGAGGCCACGATAATATCTTGTAAGGTCTTCAGTGGTCCGACTCTGACATGCTTGCAGTGATCTGTTGGGAGACTCATTTGTCCTTTTGCAGGCTAATTACAGGACGCCGTGCGACCACCCCCCACCACCACCCTCCTGCATTCTCAGTCAACCTTTCACCTCCGAGGTGTTGGGCAGGCAATTAGTCTTCTTTGGCTTCTGTGTGAAGTGCATAAATACAAACTGGCTATTACTCTCCACCTCCGTTGCTTTATTTCGCTCTCTTTCTCTGGACACTCGTGGAGTCATTTCACAGTACTTGGACACAACACAAGTGCAATATAAACACACACCCATCTTTAGGGTTCAGTTGTGTGTCATGCATGGGAGGATGGCTGCTGGGTTTTTTTTTTGCCACCCACACCCTCTCTGCTCTCTATTAAGTTTGTATGGCTCATATTTTAAAATGTTACGATATTTAAAGATCTGGTATTAAGGCCCTTTTGACTCATTCTTCTTCCATGTTTTATTTTATTTTATCCATCTTTTACTTACAGCCCAGCTTTCCCTCTGTCCTGCAGCAAAGCTATCCAAAAGCTATTTACATAAAATCCGCATTATTAATGACGACCTACACCAATTGGCTAGAGGTGTGGTCCCAGCCTTCGCCAGTCAATCAGAATCCATCTTAATGAATAATACACATCGTATCTTTAGCTGGAGTAACGGCTACAGCTGGAGACGTATGTATATAGCGGTCTATTAACCAGTCTAGAGTCTGATCTGTTAAACCTGCTGAGTAACAGAAAGGAACAATGCTGAGTTGGCTTGTCTTGAAACTTCATCCAAAGATTGAAGATGGGAAAAAAAATCATTAAGCCGACAGTCGGCTGTAAAACAACCAGTTGCCAATAACAGGGAAGAAATTCAAAAATGAATTTCAGCCATTCCTGACGTAAAACTTAGAGCCTCACCATCACTCTAATCCATCCTGATTTGATTCAAGCTGTCCTGTTTTTTTTGGTTTTTTTTTTGTGCTCCTGACCTCTGTTTGATGTCAGCCTAAGATACAGATATGAAAGCTGTACGCTACATCAAAAAAAAAAAAAAAAAATCATGAGGGACCCATATGTCTCAGACCTATCTGGTTCCATTAAATGAAGCTAAGAAGGAGGTGAGAATTGTACTCCTTGCGATGTGTGATTTCTGCTCAGACATATGCTGACTCAATTCTTTAAAAAAAAAAAAAGCTTTTCAGCTCTCCAGCACTGCTTGATAACCCACATCCTCTCCTCAAAAGCCTCAGTAACAGCTCTCCAGAGGGATGCTTTCATCCTGACGCACACACTATGTGTTTGGTCTGTTTCCATTTAGCTAAGTTCAGGTGTAGTTCACAGAGGCCGCCAACTCTAGTCATGTGACTTGCATGCAGGCTCTGGGCTCGGGGCTTTTGTTTGTGTAATATAGCCCTGTGATAGATTGAGAGCTTCTGTGCCAAGAGAAGTCTAAAAGTATCTGACATGTCAACTGTTTTACATAAGCCACGAAAATATGCTTGATATTCAATCTATTTTTATTCCTGTCAGTCTTATCAGCGTTTCTGCGGTTTTGGTAAGAGTCTGAACATCTCCCTTTGTCATGGTGAATGCAACGGCACGTTAAAAAGGTTGTATAACCTTTTGATATCTGCTCTGTGCTTCAGATGTGAGGGCTGAGAGGACGCTGACCGCCGTCTGACCCACATCTGATTCACCTTGAGCAAAAGCAGGCTGCTGGCAACAGAGTTCACCCCGTGGCTGCGACACTGTTGCGTAATCCGCGAGGAAGCTGCTCTGTAATAAATAAATCTGGCTGAAGCGGTCCATCTGGGAACAACATTTTTTTTTTTCTGCAGATCTCTCCTGACGTGATGCCTGGTGGGCTTTATAAATATCCTGAGCCCGTCCTCGCAATGTGAACTGTGTTTCACCCTCCCACACCCTTCCCCTTTGAGTGTTTGCCTTCTGCTCGCACTGAAAAGCAGGCTTTACTTTTGCTTTGTTTGTCCCTCAGCGCTTACCTCCCACTTTCTCCCTGTTAACTGTCGGCGTTCAAAAAAGCAGAACACTGGAAACCACATGTGAAACAGAACTCTCTCCTGGCTTCACGGTGTAGGTGAATGACCCGGAGGGATTATTTTATGTCATATGGGAGCTCAGGAGGATGAGAAGTGTGAAGGTGTGACTTCTCTCCTTTTCAAATATATGGTAGGAACCATAACTGCAACTACAACAGGGCATTTTTCATATCAAAAATGAAAACTCAAACACCGAAAAGATCTGTATTTAAACACATTATTTTCACTTTTTTCTTTTTTCCCGCTATGGTCTTGTCTAGCTGAATCCTGCTCTGATCTGGCGTTATATTTATTGGCATGGTATGATGTTATAGAAACAAACCTTAATGAACAACAGGCGAAAGCAGACACACACACACACACAGAGGTTTTCTGTGTAGCTCCACGAAGATCACCATATTGATATTCTGTGCTTCTCTGCACGCTTTGCAGAAAGGACAGGCCAGATATGGCTGGCAGCTAGTGATGAATCGAATTTATGGAGAGTTATGCCCCAACTACCAAGTGTTTGACCTTGTGTTGTAGAACTACACCGACCCCTCCCTGTTCACCTAATGCATATGTATGAAGCATCTACCTGTAAAGGACTGCATTCCTTAAATAGCCAACTGTGGGCCAGAAGCGATTGAATATTTCATGGTAACATTAAACTAAAGCTGAAAATGTTTCAATTTATTTGATTCATAAAAAAATCATCTGCCAGCACGAACGTGATGACGGTGTCAAACAGATGCTGCAGAAACTAGCGTCATGTCCGTCTGAGTCTGATGTCATTCATGTATGGCTCGGCCCCTATTTTCCTACATTTGTCCACTGAGTTCTGTTTGTCTGTGTTTGTGTGTGTGTGTGTTTGTGTGTGTGTGTGTGTTTTGAGGCCTGACACCCTCTGAGCTTGCTGCTCCCTTTGACCTTTAACACCACAGTGTATAATAACTCTTAGCGTTTGACAGGTCAACTGAGGCGTCACGGCTGGCCCCTTGCTGTGGGTTAGGGCTGAGCCTTTTTATCATACTACCCACCCTGTGATGGATGAACCCAGCAACAAACTGGCAAGAGGGCTAACAGTGTTGTTCAGGGAAAGTGGATAAGGCGTTGTAACAAATAACACCTCACTGAACTCCACTCTGCTACCTTCTCATTGCCCCGAGCTTCGGGCTTATTCAGCTATTTCGCTTTGGGAGGCGTCTACTGGTCCACAAAGCACACAGACTTATACGGCTTTTTACAAGTAATAGTCCACTGCCTGCATAGCCAGTTTCTGATAGCACATGTCTCGAGTGTGTTAGTGCAAAGCAGGGGGGGGATATCTATTATAAGCTTTAATGTTCCACAAAAAATGACAGTATTTGTAAAAGGGGTTTTCTTGTAGTAACAGATAAACATCTCCTGTATATTTTGAGGATATCAAATGCATGTGAAGTGTTTTGTGATCACAGTTATCACGTACGGCGGAGCCATACAATGCTTCAAAGTCACTGAACTGGGAGTCAAAGAACCTGTATGTGTATGTGATGTGAATAACGACAGAACCCTGCACCAGCGGTTGCAGGTTTTTTACATGCGTTCAGCATCACTGCACAACAAGCCAAATGGAGTCCAGATCCGGGTAGCTATAATATATTTAATGGATCACTAGAGGCTGACTTTCGAAGCCTCTGTATTGGTATTACAAATGCTTGGACAGCATATAGGAAAAATACACTCATGCTTGTTGCTCTCTTTTTTTTTGTGGTGTGTTCAGGAAACAACGGTGCAGTAAGGGGTAATGATGGCTCATAAACATTAAATTAAACTTGCATAAACATATTTGTGGTCAGTATCAAAGGTGATGATTCAATTCACTGCTTAGCCTTTTTCAAATTAACAACACTGGGAAAGAAAGAGGGGGGAAAGAAAAAAAAAAAAAAGCTTGTATAAACAGAAATAAAACCGAAACGTCCAGCAGAGACACCTGGGAGTTTGGTCACAGCTGAGACAGCAATGCTCTCCGTTTTCTCCCCCATGTGACCAAACCTAAAAAAAAAAAAAAATCTCCTCTGCTTCCACCTGCGCCTGGTCAGTCACCCTGGAGCTGAGTCTCTTCAGCAGGGAGAAAAAGCTTTTCCAAGCCCCCTTTGATTTATTCTGTATTTGGCTAACCTTGCTCTGAACCTGCCCCGTGAGATTTCAAACCGTTTCGGCCCTCCTCTTCCAGTATACGTGCGCTACATGCCTCCTCGACCTAGTTCCATCCCAACATGCTTCATCTCCCTCTGCTTTCGCAACAGCCCGCTCCGAGAATGAGAAACAGGCCCTAGAAGGAGGCTCCGGTTCACTCTCAGCAGAGCCTGTCCCCCCCCTCCCCTCCCCTCCTCGCCCCGGTGCAGGTCACCTACTGATCACAATGTGCGGCCCTATCGTGAGTGCACAGGAGGGCACTTATGGATCGCTGGGATTCAAATGAATGTTTATGAGCCTTGTCTGGCAGCGAAAGGGCAGGCACTATCCCAAACTTTTATAGCCTCTCATCGGTTTGCCTTTTGGTTGTGTGCTTGCTTTGACTCGAGCTCAGATAATGGGGTGTCTGGATCTGTGATCTCCATATCCCTTCATATGTTTATTACTAGAACTTGAAGGATTGCTCTCAAGGCAGCGAGGCTAAAGTTCATTGTGTTACGTGCTCTCTCTCTGTGTGTGTGTGTGTGTGTTTGTTTTACACAACCCAAAGACCACATAGAGTTCAGTTTGTCTTTCAAGTTGACAGTCACATATTTCAGTGTCCCCCCTTTAGACGTTTGCCGCTTTCGTAATCCTCAATATTTTAACGGAGGATGTGCATTTGTTGTCACGCTGAACTTATTCTTTATTCCATGTTCATGATTAACCTCACAGCGAGGAAGGAAAACAGTTTGAGCACAAAAAAGCACAAACGCACTTGCATCACTGAACATTGCTCTTCTGATCTAAATATACTAGTTTCTGGTCTCAGGAGGCGCAATCAGTACTACAGTAAACAAACAAAAAGAACGAAATGATCGTGCTCTATTTCAGGTGTTGATGAGGCAGTACTCTGTGTGTTTTTATGACAGGTCAACACATAAATCAAACTGTCTATTTAAAGGGGAGGGGAGGGGGGGGAGGCATATTATACACCCCTTTTTCTACATGTTCCCTGGGGGCTTAATAAAATGTGACAAATCTGACGTGCTTTGGTCAAAATATCATGAGGATCAAGCACCGCAGCAGCCTTCACGTCCTGTCTAAAGAGCCTTGTTCACAACGGCTGGTTTAATTTTAAAAAAGCCACTGGTGTTGAGGCCTCTATAGTTCTAGATGTATGGTAGTGTCTAGACAACATAAATAGGTTTAATTCATTAAACTATGTCCACTGCAGACTGTGCAGGAGTGTGCATCTCAGTGCAGTATTTTCATCTTTACTGTTGACCTTCTTTTTTATTGTGATAAAACCTGAACGTGCTCATTCATTTTTGGGGTTCATCTCATTAAAAACTGTAGAGCGCAGAAACTTCCATAAGCTTATAATTATTAGAATAATTGCAGCTCTTTAATTCTTACTGATCTCATCTTTTTTTGTGGAGCAGTATAAACTGAACTCGTTATTTTGCTTCAATTAAGGCTCGGTTGTCTCCGTTGGCTGGTAGGTGTCACGTCTGTCTCCTTTTGGGACGTTTGAGCTTCACTGTGCGGACCTTTAAGGAACTTCCCTTCTTCTTTCTAGTTCTTACATAATATCCTCAATAAAAAAACAGTAATTATGAGACTGTGTGGTATTGATAAATCTCATCCATTGTGAATTTCAATAGCTCACATATTATCACATTCTTCTCTAGGAACATATGCCCCCCGGAGCAATATCTTAAATACAGTATATGAGCTAATAATACAGAATAATAACAGTTAACAGAACCAGATTTGATACAGTAATAGTTTACTTCCTCCTGTCTGTCCGCACATCATTAAATGAGGTTAGACCGCTCGGCACATGTAAAGGCGAGGTCCCGACCGACTTGTTGTGAGTTCATTATGTTTATAGAGAATTACCTCATCTCCCCCCCTCCCCCTCCTGCACCATTTTTTGACAGTAGAGAACAAACAAGAATACACATGCGAGCGTGTTTTATGTTTTGACAACATCGTCTGTCATAGTCACTGATCTCATGTCTGGAATAAATCAGAGGCGTTATCGCACTGCCACGGGAGTCAAAAGCCAGACCCAGAACGATATGGTACATATATACCATGTGTTCACTTTTTCCTGTCCTGCACAAAGAAACACAGCGCGTCTCTAAAACTCAATTTTTATTATCTTGTTTTGACTCAAAGACACATTAAAAAGGAAAATATAATAAAAAAAATATAAAAAAAAAAAGAAGAAGAAGCATAAAAACACACTAAAACAAGTGTCACACAAAACTTCCAGAATAACTACTGGTACAGACCTATGGATGGCTTCTGTTCAAAGTGTTCAAAATGGTGCTCAGTCCTCCATATGATTCACACACACACACTCACACACACTCACACGCACACACACATACAAATGGGACCAATAATTCTACCTGTAGAAGCAACATTGCAAATGTCCCCTAAGTATTTGTCTTCACACTATCATAGGGCCTCCTCCACTTCCACATGTCGTAAGGTCCATATTCCCTTAATTGTACCTCAGAGCTGTTGAGGTCGCTCTGAACTTCATGTCCTCATGTTCATGTCCTGCCTTTGAACGTGTTCATGCAGGTATAACTCCCAGTAAACTTGTGGATTTCTTCAAGTGCAACTTGTGGCATGAAACTAGGAAGGAAAGCAGAAAGAGCAGGGAAAAGATTGTTAAGCACTCGATTATTAACGTCATTTATGAAGACGAAAAATGACGAAATTTCTTTTACCTTTTAAGAACGACAAGGGCGTGCATGGTCCAAGGCAGGTAGAGAAAAGCCTTGTCGGCTCTGACTGCGTCGACAGTCCTCTGGGCGACTACCTCAGGTTTGAGAGGCGGGAAGAGCTGAGGAAACCTATAAAAAAAAAAGAAGATAGTAGTGTTGAGATGAAGTGGTGACCAAGTGGAAGAGCTGAAGCCCTTTTCCTGTCCGTTCCTGGGTTTTGATTTGTTTCAAGAATGAGTATCACATTTAAAATCTGCCCATTATGGGACAGACAGACCAACAATGACTGAGTGACAAAGCTAAATGTCTCTCTACGCGTCATTACTTTTGATCAGTGTGTTATTTAAGGGCGAGTTGACCAAGAACATTCTTAGCAATAAAACTGTGGGGGAGTATCTACAAACAGCAGGAGAGTTGAGCAAAGTCATAAACTTACACTTCTGGAGTTTCCCAGCACTCAAATAGTCTTTTTTATTTATTTATTATGATCTACTGTAATAAGACAGTAATAACAAATTGTGCCTCTATTGTTTGTGGTTTTATGTTTTACTGATACTTTAATCCAAAGAGTTGCTTTTATCTTCTTTTTTTTGTTTTTTTTGTTTATTAAATCATTTATTTGTGATTTTAAATACTTGTAACAATCAATGAAGACCGCACTTACTCCAAATACGTCTTTACTGGAGAGACTTGATTTGATTTGTTGAGTACAGCAGGTTTCCATTATGTTAGTGTGGAACGCATTAAAATCTGACTTTATGGCACAATATGTCAAATTAAGTGTCGAGCAGCTGATCTTCTCAGCGATGCTTTTGGTTTTTGTTTGTTTGTAGTACATACATAATAAAAACAACAACACATAACATATGTGAATTCCCAGACATTATAAGCAAGCGATACACTGTCGTTTCTCACTTTAAAAGGTGCCTTCTCACCTGACTCTCATGCCCTGAAACATCTCTGTGTTGGTGTGGAAGGGAAGCACTGTAGTGCAGCCAACACCGGGACAGTCCAGCAGGCCCAGCGTCAGGCTCTCCATGAAGGCCAGTGACGATGCCTTGGAGGTGCAGTAGTCTATGGCCCCAGGGATGGGAGACTGGGACAGGATGGAGTTTATGCATACTACATGACCGTGCTGCAGCTCCAGCATTCGAGGCAGGAAGGCCTTTGTAGTCTGGGGCAAGAGGAGAAGAAGAAGAAGAATGAAGGATATAATAAAAACAAGATGGGAAAAAGAAGGCGAAATATATTCAGTAGAGCAAAAAAGGAGACGACTAGACAAGAGAAACAGGCCCACAGTGTAACCGCAGATTAAATTTCCATTTCTATTTAGTTGATAATTGCATTTCTGTCTGCATATGACACGGTCTTTTGATCTCTATTCAAAATAATAAAAAAAAAAAATGCCATGAGTTCCAAAACCCTTCTGTTGTTTCAGGGACTGAGAGGCAATTTGGAAATACCCCATTTAACTTGCCATAATAGCAGCCATGATTGACAAGTCTGGAGGTGCTTACTGTATATATATATATATAATGCCATACTATAACAGAAATATGAAAAAAAGACAAACATAATCTACTAGGAGGAATTCCCCTCCATCTGCATGCAAACTGCCTCCGCTTTCATTTCTGCAAGTCTTACCCAGAACTGTCCCATGGTGTTGATGTGTTGGGATTTAAGGAGGGCGTCGTCATCGCTGTCCATCAGACTTTTACCGTGGACCACAGCTGCGTTGTTCACCAATATCGTAACATCTCCCACCTGAGATGAAAAAGAAAAATACTAAGACAAGAAAAAAAAAAAAAGATACCATTGCCAAAGATCATATGCATTTTCCTGTCTGCTTTTTATGAGATGATACAGTTGTGCTGCAAGCAGAGCTGTCAGCAACATTCCCCGCTCTTATTCAGATATTTCAGTTGCAGTGTAATCTATACACCAGATGGGAGACAGAGCAGCTCAGAGCCAATATACATACAGAGCAGACAGAGAGGCATCACAGAGAACTACTTTATGATATGTTTCGCTGTGTGCAGATGACTTTTCTTTCTGTGCAAGTAAAAAAAAAAAAAAAAAAGCTGGTTTTACCTTTTCTCTAACCACCTTGGCTTGCTTGTAGACTTCCTCCCGATTGGCTACATCACACAGGAAGTAATGGCACTCTGTTCCTGAGAGAGAGATCTCGTCAGCCGTCTCTTTGAGACACTTTTCTGTCCGGCCCCACAGGATCACCTAGCAAAACGAGGGCAGAAACAAACACATTCTACGTTGAGACTGTGAGAAGATCAGACGCTAATTGAAGTGTACTCAGTCATCAACACAACATTATGTATGTTTTGCACAATTTTTTTGCTGGCATTGAGACCTGGTAGAACTGTGGAGATCTTTTGAGCAGCGGTGCTCTTTTCATTCAGAGAACAGAGAGGCCATTTTCACTCCAACAAATAGTTTTTGAGCAAGATTAAAGGCTTGGGGGTTGCTGTGTGAATGAATGAATTGTCTCTTCATCCACCCGGAGACTAAATGAAGGCCGGTCATTTGAGCAGGGAACATGGGGCTGGATGGAGGTGGGGGACTAGTGATTGGGCAATTAGATCTGTCAGTCTTTGGGGTCAGGGAAAGGTAATGAAATCAGGGGGTGAGCCCTCCTCATCTCTCAAACACAAATTCTCAAAGAGATTACACGGCCTGTTGGGCAGATGAGCCCCGTCATTTCTGGTCAGGGAGTCTGAAAACAGTGCGTGTGTGAAGTGCTGAGGACGCCAGTGTGGGATTTGGCTGGTCGCCCGTGACCAAGGTTAATATTTGAGCAAAAAGTCTTCTGGAAAGTGATCTTGTGTATGTGAGAGACAGGGAGACTGTGTGTGTGTGTGTGTGTGTGTGTGTGTGTGTGTGTGTGTGTGTGTGTGTGTAAAAAAAACGAGAGCATGTCTGTCTAATGTTAGCCCATGGATCAGCCTGTCATTCCCATTGTTTAATTAAGTGAACAGAGGGAAATAAGTGAGGATATAGCGTATCATGTCATATATCTTCCACTGTTTTCCTACTTACAGATGGCAGAATTGAATCTGCAGTGTATAGTATATTTTATTTTTAAGACTTTTAATAACAGCACTTTTCAGCAGCACGCAACCGTTCCAGTGTTATAGATGGACGCACATCGTCCTTTGCACAGATTGAACCTGCCGTGTATCGCCGTAACAGGACAGATCCCGACGGTGCCAAACCCAACATGTGGCCTGCAGTATGTTAATTTAGACGGATGATGATGATGATGATGATGATCTTTAAAAACTCACAGCGATCGTGCTGTCTATAACTGTCCGACGATAATTCTGGCAAGAAGCAAACCAAACATGGAGATGTTGACAGTGTAAAGCTCTGAGGACAAAGATTACAGTTTGAAACGTCCTGTTTATTTAGCAATAAGAGGTTTTGACTCCGTCTGTGAGCAGCCTTTATTTAAATTGCTTTTGATTGGGGTTTTTTTTTTTTGTTTGCTTCATTTGCAAGCCTATTTGAGTAATCAGTGAAGGCAGACAGGTCTTGATAAATAACCGAAAGCTTTTAATAGGATTTGAACCTTCCAAACAAAGCTGACAGCTCTCATTAAAAGTCAGCACTCAAACTGTGTGCCCCTGTTAAAATGTTATTTAATTCATTAAGGTTTATCACCACCGTCACAACATTACAAGACCCTCAAGAACAAACAAGCACCGGCCAAATTGCCATCTGAGATAGAAACAGTAAAGAAAAAACACTTTTAAATTGATCTCACGCAAGCCGCCTTTGCTATCTGATAAACCAGTGCTTGTTCTAACCCGGGCATGCCTAATAAGACTTAACATTAACACATGCTGTAAGCAAAAGCTAATCAACAAATTAATGTAGCAGAGCTGGAAACAAGATCTTGAGAGAGAGAGATAGAGAGAGATAGAGAGAGAGAGAGAGTTCAGATGCCACTCAATACTGGCTGAGGTGTACGTCTCTGTGTCCCCAGTAGCTCCAGCTGAATTACAGTGATACTCTATCTCTCAGGTCTGAATGTATGGGTGGGTATGAACCCTCCTTTTCACACCCATTGTATGGACCAGCAGAGAGGCGGCACACAGAGGGGGCAGCAGGAGTTCAGGAGGCAGTCGCCTGCCGCTGTCTAATTACTGCGGAGACAGCAAGGTCAGTTGCAGGGCAATACCCAGCTGGGAGCGGTGTGCTTCCCGCCTCCAGCACAACACACACACACACACACACACACACACACACACACCCACACAAACCTGTTGTCAGTGCCTCGGTTTGGTTCATCTTCATTGTAGTGATCTCTTTGTGTAATGGTAACCACACAAAAAGCAAACACACACACACACAAAAAAAATGTTTTCTGCAAACATTTTTTTTTCTAGTTGTTGTTGTTGTTAAGCTACTGAGCAAAAAAAAAAAAAAAAGAGGCTTTGAAGAAATATGCTGTTTATAGCCGTCGCTATTTACAGAGATTGTTCTGAAAGCTTTCTGAACTTGGATGGCGTTCTCTAAAAAAAAATACTTTCTGTTCCTGTTTATTGTTCCAGAGCTTTGTTCTGCAACGGTTCCCCTCCTTCACAGGAAGACCCGGCTCCCCTTATGAGTCCCCAGCTCTCCATCACACCGGATTCTTTCATCAACGCTGCAGTTAGTTCTCCTCACACCGTGAAAAACACCAAAGCCCAAGAAGAAGAAGAAGGGGAAAAAAGGAAATTCCGGCTGCCAATCACAAAAGGGGCTCAAACTGGGGTGAATGCAAGTTCATAGAGGTTAACCCTATTCATAATTACCGTGCTATTTCCTTTTTAGCATCTCTTTAGGCGGGGAGTAATTGTCATACACATTACCACAGGTGTTGTTTTCAAAGCCTTCACACCTTGATAATACCCAACAATGGGGTGCTGAAAAGCATGGTGGCATCCTTTGTTGTGCAGCTGCAAAGTAAAGCTTTTAAAAACCCACTGGTTTCTTCTTGCTCCTTCCCCAAGGACATGGCATTGAAAGGACGCGAGGAGGCAGTTAGTGTTTCATTGAGCTTTTAGCAATGTTTTTTAAGCTGCGAAGGTGGTGCCTTAAGAGAGCATGTGGAGATGTGGAGCCCATGTCACACATGTATGGATGATTACAACCTGCAGCTTTTCAGCCGGGCTGCTCAGCGGCTTTCACACACGTGTGTGATGATGATGATGAATCTCATCTGAGGTGATCAAAAATAGAACTGCACTGTATTAACACATTACTGCTGAAGCGACACCAGCGGCTCATCGGGCACTCAGCTGTGTGTAATGTTCACCCACTGGATGGGTAGACAGACTAGAGGTGGAAATGACGATGGGAGACACAGGTTAGCCTGAGCTGCAGAGATGAGGATGAGGGTGGGAGGGGAGGGGAGGGGAGGGGAGGGGAGTGGGGTGAGAGATGGTGAAGGGTGAGGGTGGTGGTGGTGGGAGGGTGATTCCCTGAAACAGGACGAGTTACTTTTAAAACATCCAATAAATTGTATCAATACTCGGTGTATTAATACAATTGTGTTTGCATTTGATCTCTTACCTAATCAATCTAATCAAAACCTGGTTAGAAACATGAAAACTTCCAGCAGAGCAACATGATGATGATGATGATGATGATGAACCGTAGCTGCAGTTTCATCATAAAATAATACTTTTCATCACATTTCTGACCCATTTTTTTTTTTTTTTTTGACCTCATTAGAATCAGTCATCAAAAAGAGAAAAAAAATCTCTAATGATCTCTATCCATATTTGCTGGGTTGATTTTTGGTGAGCAAACACTCCATAAAAAAAAAGGAAAACAAAACCTAATCTGGATTTTATTAAAGCCATTATAGATCCTCTGTTGTGTTTGTGATACAACTGGCAGATTTCACAGCGGTGCAGAAACTTCTCAAACACTTCCAGGAAACTATAATAGGTTAATAGCAGGGTTTTTATTATTATTATTATTATGCCAATAGCTTTGAAACAAGTTTCAATGCGTCTTCGTTCACCCACACACACACACACACACACATACCTGCACACAGACTCAGTGCCTGAATCTGTGGATAATACACTTTCTAGACATGTCACGTTATACCAGAAACACACTGAGACCAGAATGAATGTCAGTCCAGCATTTAATCACATCAATCAGCCATAAAGGCTTGCTCAGACCTGCCCTCTGGTTGACTCAAGCTGTTGTGCAATACTTGAGCCACAATTGAGAGCAGCAGTCTCTAGTCTCAGTGGACCAACTAGGCAACAGGGGTCATGATCCCTATTTTCATGTAACAGTGGAACAACAATAAACAGCTGAGGCAGCGTTTACTACCTGATCAGGCTGCATGGAAGCAGGAGGAAGGTGTTGTCTGTGTTTGGCTGCCATAACTAATGTTGCTTTTGACAAAATTGTATTCTTCACCAATAATAATAATATTAACATGCACAAACATGTGTGCAACAAAAGTTTGAGGATTTACCTTTCTGGCCCCCTGCTTGGCGAACTCTTTGGCCAGGTGACGACCGATGCCTCGTCCCCCACCGGTGATCAATACCACCTCCTTGGTCAGGTCCTTCCTTCTGCTTGGTAACAGCGCAAACAAACTTGCTCTGATCACACAGTAGAACATGTGAACCGGGAAAAGAAACATACGACACGCGCTCTTCAAATCCATTGCGGAAAGTGCTCGCGGCCAACCGGATAAGTGTATGCTGTTTCACGCTGCAAGTTTACGTGGTGGTATCCTCCAACAGTGACCAAGAGGGCAGAACTAGACTTTTTTTTTTTTTTTTTAGCTCCCTGCTAATTTATGCAACATGCAAAAACTATCTCATCTGCAGCCCCCTTTCAGAAAGCGTTGCATGAGTAATCCACTGGCGACAAAATATTAGAAATGCCGAAGTGTGTGACTTGAAGGAGCTCTGACATGTTAGTCGAAATGTGAGCGATCAGTCATTGCGCCTGTCAAGCACTGCTATAGAGACGCAGAGACGTGAGACGCGGATCCAGGCGACGCTCCGTGTGTGTGTGCGCGCTACTGAAACCGCTGCGCTTTCTTTCTTTCTTTTTTTTTTTGGTGTTGTGTTCCTGTCCTGTCCTGCCTTTATATATATATCACCGCCTCTGCCCCCTTGGCTTCGATACACTAGTGAAACACTAGTGAAAGGACGTGGATGAACCTAAAGGGGAGGTTTGCAGAGGGTATTAATCCTGATTGACATGTTAAGTGGGGATGAATCTTTTTTTGCTCCAGTGCCCGTCTGCCCGGAGTGGTTGCGTACTTCCCCACCCCCTTCAAATGTTGGCTACAACGGTGTGGTTCTCAATCTGTGGTCCGGGGCCCCCCAGTGGTCGCCTCACCGCGTCCCAGGTAGGTGCCCACTTACGTCTGGGAAAAGTTGAACTTCATTGGTTCAGGATTTCTTTTTTTTTTTTAAAAACAGATCATTGACAAATGGAAAATCAGCAACCATATGAAATATATGAAGTACTCATATGTAAGATGGGTTATTTATAGGAATCCTAACCCCAGGACCCCAATTAATTAGGTGAGTAAGACAAATAAGCAAACAAAGAATGAGTCAACAAAGCATTAAACGCACAAACAATGGAGAAACCATAACATTGCCCCCCCCAAAAAAAAAAAAAGTTTATAGAGTTTAATTGATTCAAAACTCTTTTCCTGCTTTGATAAACATGCAGATAAATTTATCCTCTGAATACATAAAGTTAACTCTCCAGGTCAAAATCTTAGCTGATAAATTACAGTCAGTATTGTCTTGTATTGGAGTCTCATTGATTTTAAACATAATTCAGTGTGTCTCTATGTCCGAAGCGGTCTCGTTTGCAAAGCCACATCAGTAGTTTGAACCCAACTTGTTGTGGTAACAGTATATATGTGTATATGTATATATATATTGAAGCAAGCTATATCTTTCTGTGTGTGACGGTGCAATTTTGGAAATAGGTCAGCCTGGTCTCAGAAGTTTGGCAGGGTGACAAACAGAAAACTGCATGAATACCTCCTAAACAAATCTTATGAATTCATGGGCCTCAAACTAAATTCCAGTCTGTGATTTTTGGCCCTGCCACTGTGATTTTTTTTTTTTTTTTTTTTACTGGGTATCGCTGAATGCAGGGCTTTTTCAGCAACTGGGATGGGTTTAAAGAGCAGTCTCACAATGCTTGCTTTGTGCTGGGTTCAGCTACTTAGAGAAGTCAGAGAGGCTCTCAGGGCTGCTAAAAAAAAAACCTCCAAGACAACAAGACTCCAGATGCTGTCTTCATCTTGGAAATGTCTAAGATTTACCATAATGTGAACCCACAGTCAGGCAGGAACCAAAGTGTATACTCAGCATAGGTGAAATTAAGTAGAAGCGAGTAGATTTGCAAAAAAAATAAATAAAAAAAACAAGATAAGAGTGTGATGATATATGTTAACGTGTGTGGCAAATGGATTCAGCCTGTACATAGACTGCAGGAATGTAAATGTATAGACGGCACTGTTTACTTATACTCATGCTATCACTGCCATCTACAGATCAGCAGTGAAAGTTCAGATAAGGGAGTTCTCATTCAGACTTCACTGGGAGCATCTCTGAACATTTTCTTCCCTTAGACGCCAGACATTGGAAATGCCCCTCTGTGCCGGGTTTCACTAGGGACACAAAAGGGAAGCAGAAAAAAAGGACATAACAAGTCTAAGATATCTGCACATAAAATATTGCTGGAGATTGGAAGACAAGTTAATGGGTTGTGTTGAAATATGGGAATAATAATAATAATAAAAAAAGATAATAATAAGAAAGAATAAATACATTTTTCAAGTTTCTTTGGGAAAACATGTAATTACTTTCACCACAAGGCTTTAAATATGTTGAGGAATATTATTTGGTTTAGTTTTTTTTTGTTTGTTTTGTGTTTTTTTCTAGGCAACAGGCAGCCAAACATGTCATTAAGTGAAACCAAGGTCAGAATGTGTAGCGTGTGGATGTGGGAGTGGATAGGAAGCAGCTGAAAGCAGGTAGATAAAACATTTACTCCTAATGACTTACTTTCGGCAGGGCAGACTAGCAACACCATGGACCTGGGCTTTGCAATTTTAATAATTGGCTTCGCTGCTCTTGTTGCAGCCTTCCTTCTTCTGGTAATTGGACTTGTGTATTCTGAGCTGATGAATTCAGACATTCCTCTTGGGGTTGCGAGTAGTGGAAAACTGCACATGGTTCACGGCTTGTTTGTTGGCATAGCAATTGTGGTGAGTATCTCCAGTATCAATGGAATCGTCTGTGCTTATTATTTTATGTTTCCTGCAACTACAATTGTGTTATTATATCTGTCATAATTACACTTTTTTTTCCTTTTCATTATTAAATTAACTTATTCCTTAGTGTAAAGGGGAAAATGCTTCTGCTTCTGCGAGATAAAATAAATCCACTCACTTTTCTTTTAGGTCTTTGTCAGAGACGGCTGTCCTTTCTTTGTCCTCTAGCGACTGATAACGCTTAGATCAGAGAAGTTTTAGATAAGAAATCATGTGTAACAAAGGTGCAAGCAAAGGCAAGGTCAAGTGTTGCCCTTCTTTGATGTTGTCATAGTAAATACGATTTCTCAGGGAGAATAACTTTCACTTCGACCTAGACCGTCAAGAGGCACATTTTACTTGTGGTAAACCGGTGATTTTTCTCCCTACCAGGGCCGGATCCTACACCGTCTGGGTGTTTGTCACCAGGTCAGCTTCATCCGATGGTTTGTGGCCTGTTTTCTGACTCGCTTGAATCCAGTTCCCGCAGGCCTGCGAGTGAAGGATCTGAAGTTTTCCGAGGTGTCAGTGCGAGTCTATGAACCCACCGCTGTTTGCGATGGCTTGAGGAGAGGTCTTGTGTATTTCCATGGAGGAGGATGGGTGTCGGGCGGTATAGGTATAAAAAAAGTTCAGATAATTTTACTGAATGTTAAAAAAAATCGATTTTGACTTGTGATGTCTTGCTAATCCTGACCAGATTCTGTTGATGAAGTCTGCCGGCACATCGCCAAGGAGTCTGACACAACTGTGGTTTCTGTTGGGTACTTTACCTGTTTTTTTTTTTTCACAATGCACATAACATCCAAAATCTGTTACGTCTACTAAATAGCCTGAATACAACATATTGTCCCTCCGTCTTCCCTCTCACCCCTCTTAGGTACCGATTAGCCCCTGAGCACAGGTACCCTTCCCAGCTGGATGATTGTGAGACAGCCACGTGTCACTTCCTGTCTGTGGCTGAGGCAGAGTTCAGCGTGGACTCTCGCAGAGTAGCAGTCGGGGGGGACAGCACCGGGGCTAACATGGCAGTAGCGCTGTGCCAAAGGCTGGCGATGAGAGAGGACGGACATCTGCCATTCCCCTGCGCTCAGGTCCTCATCTACCCACCCTTGCAGATGGCAGATTTCAACCTGCCCTCATACCAGCAAAATCGTGCTGTGCCCATATTGTTTCGTGGCCGGATGGCGTTCTATTTCCTGCAGTACCTCAATGGCGACATGTCGGTGTGCCAAGACGTGCTGGAGGGGATCCATGTCCCCACTGAGCTCAGGCCACGGTACAAGGAGTGGCTCTCCCCGTCCAACCTACCTCCTGAGTGCCTCGCACGGGGTTTCCGTGAGCAACCGACTCCAGAGTATGACGGAGAGGTGTATCACGCAATCAAAGCTGGTTTGGAACCTGAGGTCTCACCTTTACTGGCGGATGATGCTGTCATTCAAAAAACCCCGCCCACCTTCATCCTCACCTGCGAGTACGACGTCCTGAGGGACGATGGGATTCTTTATCAAAAACGGCTGCATGATTTAGGAGTAGATATCACCTGGCAACACGTGATGGACGGTTTTCACGGCATGATTAACTTTTTTAACCAGGGCTGGCTTTCCTTTCCCTCAGCAGTGCGGGTTGCGGACAGTGTTGTGAACTATGTAAAAACACTGTAAACATTTGCCTTTACTTTCCATTTTGTTTTACATTTTAATAAACAAAGCTTGCCTCCAGTGTGTCAGTGCTCTTCTTCATTAAAAGTATGTTGTTCACAGAAGATAAAACCCCCACACAGAGCAATAAACAAAACCCCAATAGCCTGAGGCGATAACTCCTGGAAACCATTTCTGGCACCATTTTAACAATATACACTATACTGCTAAAAGGTAAATGTCATGCCCCAGCCTTAAGTAATGTTTTTTTTTTTCAACACAGATGTAAGACACCTCCCAGGATCTTTCAGGATAGTCTGCTCGCCTTCCCCTTTCAGTGTTTGCTGTATCCATAGCAACAGAGCTCTTCTATTTCTCCTCCACTGCCTAAGCCAATATGAGACCAGGTGAGTGCACCTACATGCGATGTGTTTGACTAGCTAAGCATGTTCTAACAGGGATTCAGTTTTGTCTGGTGTGTTTGACACCAAGTAAAGCATGAACCAAAAAGGGACAGCAGAGGATAAATGGTCCCAGACTGGATGGAAAATAGAGCAGAAGTATGCAAACAAAGTGCTGTTAGGCAACTGGGCAGAAGAAAGACTTCAGGTAAGCGAGTTGTTTTGACTTTTTCTAATGTTCAATAATTTAACATTTGTTATCAGAAGGCAGCGGTTCAGGGCTCGGAGCTGAAAGCAGGTCAGACTCTCACAGTGCCAGTATCAGAATAAGATGTTCTGGTTTAAACAAACACACTAGAATTGGATGTGGGAACACAGACTATCTGTGCTTTTTTTTCATGCTGCAGAGCCAAACCATAACACCATACCAGTGGCAGCCTGCCAAGGCTTTTGTAGCAACTCAGTTGCTAGTCAAATCTATAGCAAAGTGATTAGGCAGCCTTAGTTCAGCTACATCAGCACAGCCGCCTGGTGGGAGAGGCTAAAGCTAAAGACTAATTGCATTGACGTTGGGGTTCGGCCACAGGCTGCTGGTTCAGGATCTGAGAGGAGAAATGACTTGAGAAATACTGTACAACAGTGCAGATCGATAGTGAAGTGTGAGCTTTGCTGATCCTCGCGCTGGGCTCATTGTTCAAGTCCTTATATATATATATTTATATATATACATCTCCCTTCTCACTCCTCTTTGTGATGTCTGTTTATTCTTTCTGACACAGTTCACTCGAGAGCCAAAGACAGCCAACAGCACCAATCGTATAGACTACCAGCCCCACTGGGACGTCAAGCCAGACGACTTTGAGAGAAGATGTGCCCTGCTGAGAGCTGAGGTCAGCCTTTAACTACTCATTCATGGCATTAACACCAATTGAATGCCTGTCACAACCCTGCAAGTCAGGGCTTTCTTTTTTTGTGGCCACTTTTGCATAATATTGATGGCCAAGATAAAGGCCCCGTGATAAAACTCATTATGAAAGCGAGTTTCTGGTCAGACTCAGCAGTCATGAGAAATGGATAAAATCATCAGTCCTACTGGGCACTTAAAAGCTAGTTAGAGCAATTTGCTGCTGTCACGAGTGAGCCTCTTGAAGATTATTGTAAAAGAACGGGTCATGCCCTCTATATTTTAATCCCATAAAGCCCACTGGGTACAAGCTAACTACGTTGAGACCACTATTGTCTTCCAGGGACTTCCATCCAAGCTGCTCTTTGCCCACCATGGCTCACCATCCTCTCATTACTTGGTCACGCAGTATGAAGAGAGCTACGGCCGTAAGCACATCAATGCTTCGCCCACTCAAAGACCCTGGCGTCCAGACAGCTTGACATGGCACCCTGAGAGGTCTGCCCATCCAATTTCTGGTAAGACCATTATTTAAAATGCTATGACACCACTGCCTAAGAGTACACAGCATATGTGGGAAATTATATATTAAAGCATTCAGGCAAAATCTGAAAATCTGGATAGCCTCCGATGACTTTTATCGTTCCAAATCAGTCACCAGTGTAATTAATGGTTGCAGTAACGGCGGTTAACTTTCTCTGCTGCTCCGTGTTCCTTTATAGCCCTTCCAACCAACCTTGGCACACTGCAGTCCGCAAAGCACCGTTTGGAAAAGCAGCAGTTACACCTCCCGTCCCTGACTGTGTACAGGTCAGCATACCAGAGGCACCCAGTTAGTGCCTTCTGCCAGAGCCACTTTGCCAGGACTTCACGCACACTCTCCAGCCACCTCCACACAGCCAATCACGACAACAAGGACCTAGATTTGAGACGGCGAACGCTGCTACAAGTACCAGATTATTGTTTGAGTCTATTTCCAGCTTGAGAACAGGCACAGAGTCAACACTGTGCCTCACATGATGATTGTTGATTTAGAAACTCTTGTGCTCAAGGTGATGCTGCGTAGTGGTTCCTCCTTTTTTTTCTTTAATTTCAAATTTAACAGTGCAGACCATTTGGGAAATCAAAAGGAATTAAAAAAAAGAAACATGATTCTGTCACTGTGAGAACTGCAGTAGGTTTGCTTGCAGATGTGTGTTGTGTGGTGAGTAGTTTAAGTTTTATATATACCAGTGTGTGTGTGTGTGTGTGTGTGTGTAGTAGGAGGAGAAATGAGAGGGACATAAATTATGTCTGCCTTTCTAGAAGATAATTACATGCAAATTCTTTCTCTCTCTTTTTTTTCTGCACACTTAATATCTGAAACTCTGAATGGGTTTTTAGAATTACCCTGGATACTATGTGGAGAAAGGACAAAAGAAACAGATTATTAAAAAATATATATATACATAAAAATAAGTGCTGATGCCATAACTGACCTGGGTATTGAGGCAAACCAGAAGCCATGAGTCATCCAAGCAACATCTGAAAAGGACGTGTGTAACTCCCATTTCATTAGGTGTTTAATTACAGGGAATCAAAGTGTTTAATTAGGAAGAATTAAAGATGCTTATGTTTGATGGTCAACCATCTGCGGCTGCCTCCCCTGCCTGCCTGCTGCCTTTCAGTGCAGCTGAAGCCCTCTTTTTCAGCCAGTGTTAGCTAGTTAGTCACTCTACTGTGCTGATGATGTCTGCGTGTCACATGATGCCTCTGTGCTGCAGAAAGTCTAGTGCTCAACATGTCTAACCCAAAACATTGTGTTGTATTTGCCTTCTGAGCCACATGATGGTGCTATAGCAGCATATCGCCCCTCTGAAACCTGTCAATGCGTACTGTGGAGTCAGCCTGTACAGTGAAAGACTTTTGATTTTAAATGAGCCAGTTTAATATTAATATAATTCCTATGCATATTTCCACTGTTAACATAACTGTTCAACACTTCAAAAATAAACCAGATCGTTCCTGTGTCATTCTGTCGCTGGTTATCAGTCACACAAGCATTTGACCTAATACCATTATTCACAAAATGTGTATTAATATGCAATATGAATAAGAAATTTATATATTTCTTTGGTGTTTTTTAAAACAATACAAAAAAAAGAGATTTAGTTGGTATAATAAACAAAGGCTGATCAGTCAAAATTAAAATAAATACTCTTCTGTATGTAAGGAGAATGACAATAAACACTTTTAGAAGCTCACCTATTTATAATGTATGACACACCCATTTACATCTTGTCATATTTAAAGAGCAACTGTAGATAATTGCATTGTATCCAGGCCACTGTGTAAATTATACTTGTGCCCTACACAGTGCAGCACAGTGATCGATTGTCACTATATTGCCTAATCTCTGTAATGAGACCTGAATGCACCAATTTACTCGAAGACTTATTTATGAATTATCTTTATGTCTAAAGAGCTTAAACATCTGGAATGATATAAAACTAACTTAATGGCAGGAAGGAGAGGCAAATCATGGACGCAAACAATTTACATAGCAGCATATCCTGCATAAATCTAAGCAAACAGTAGTTTTACTGCCATTAGGACTCTCATACTTTACATTTATTGCCATAAGAAACACACTTTTTTTTCTTTTTTTGCAATACCTAAGAAACTGAATATTTGCAACTTTGCAGAAAGGTAAACCTCAAATAAACAACAGCATCGTGATTACAATTTTGCAGTAACATTTGGAGTTGGGCTGGGTTGAGAATAAGCCTGAACCAAGCAAAACGTAATGTAAAGTGTGGTTCTTTAGGGATACTCCATCACAACCTAATCTTATCATCAACGGAAAACTGAATCCTCGTTTACACACTGGTCTGGCGAGGCTTCTTATCAGGGAGTGAAAGGACAAAGGGGAAAAGTATGCCCTTCGCTGCAGAGAGGACACTCAAATCCTCATCTCTGAAAGCAGGAGAGATCTCATCAGCCTCGAACCTGGTGGTGAACTGGCGGTTGACACAATAGATCGTGTCGTCCATTGTAGCGCACTGGAAGGCGGGGCAGCGGAGGAGCCGTTTGGAGCTGCACTCATACCACAGTCGAGCAACTGTATGGTAGCGATACACACTGACACCCAGCAACGGGTTCACGTCAAACCGATACAGAAATCGCCCGACAGCCGTCATATCTACAGTTCTGTCTTTGCTGCCTACTAACGGACTTGGCCTCCAGGTGTTGGTTTTGGGGCTGTAGCGCAGTAGCATATATCTAAGAGTTCCCCCAGTAACAAAAATCTCTCCATTGCACACTGTGACGTGATGTGCCACAGCAAAAGTATCATTAGGCAGTGGAGCCACAAATGTCCATCTGTCCAGTCGCGGGTCATAGCATTCCACTGTGGAGAGGCACTCCCCTCCGATGGCGTAGATGCAGCCTTCCAGTGCTGCCAGTTTGCAGCGGGGCCTGGCTTCATTCATAGGACTGATCTCCTTCCAAATGGATGTCAAAGGATTGTAGCAAAACACTCGCTTTGAGGGTGTCATTTCTCGGTCTGTGCCTTGGCAGCCCACTGCCACAAATAAGTAGTTATCCATTGTGCACATGGCACAGGCTTTAGAGATGACCTCCTGAGGGATCAAGCAAAGTGTATACCAAGCGTCTTTGTAGTCATCATAATAGTGCACTGCACTGGACGTCTTTCTCTCCTCTCTCTCTGCTCTCTGATCTCCAGCGTTACTCGCCCAGTCTTGAGGGTCCATATCCGCCACCACGACAAACTTTCTCCCTCTCAATCTCTGCTTCCGGATTTGTTCCCGTTCCCCAGCCATTAGACGCCCATAAAGGTTGGGGTCCCTGAGCACCTGGAGGTAGTTGTCTGACATGACTCCAAGAACTGCTTGCTGCACAGAGGTGTGGCCATGATGTTTAGCCATGCACAACACCTCCAAACAGTTTCCCAAATCAAGCCTACTCTTCAAGCTTTCCAAATCTGCACCATCAAGAGTTTTTGCTGAAAATAGGACTCCTGCTAGATCAGACCCCTCCCTCACATTATGGTCTTTACTGTGTGTAGAGGGACAGATCTTTGGGTGAATAGTGATGGAATCATCACTGGTTGAAGCCAGAGAGTGAGTCATTGTAGTTGAGGCACTGGGAGTTACAAAGGGCATGGAAAGCTCAGACTGCTCTGCTGCAGACAGATAGCTCTCTTTGCGTAGGAGTACACGCCTTGCGGGGGGCCTCAGCTTGAGGCATCGTAGTGAGGAAGGATCCTCAGCAGTGCTTTGTGGTAAAACCAGATCATGCATAATTACAGGGCTCAGAGAAGAAGGAGATTCTGTGAAGCGGCTGCTGCTGTGGCTTCCCAACTCCACTGGCTGTGACTCAGTGTTCCTCTCATACTGACCCAGCACAGTTTTTGAGTCTGTAATAGAGTGAGAGGAAGACTCAACATAGTAATCATATATCTTTCCACGCACAATATGGTCTCCTGTTTCTTTCAGCACAAGGTTAGCATCCTCCACTTTGATCTCTGCCTTGGAGAGGAAGATGGAGTAGGCCCCCTGGTGCTCCAAGTCCTGCCTTAACTCCCTGCTCACACCCACACTGCCCTCCAGCTTCTGCAAAAAGCAAGGGGAGCGGCGCCCTGTTGTACCGGACATCCCACTCTCTGTTGGATGAGGAAGGTTCAAAGCAGATCCATATGAAATATTACTTGTGGAAACCTCTGCCTGCTTCTGATGAGCAAGCATCTCTCCCTTTATGCTAATGTGTTGGTCACTATATGACATGTTAAATGCATCGTCACTGTCTTCAGCTGCAGGTGTTTCCTTGTTGCTATCAGATGTCAGATCATCTTTTTCCGAGTCTTTATCCGAAGGTCTGAGTTGCTCGTCTCCGTCATCTGTGTTATGTTTTGGTGAGCACTGACATCGCAGGGTTGTCTTGCAGTTTTGGCAGGTTGCATTTTGTGTCGCTTTGTCTTTATCACAGAGCTGAAGTTTGTTTGCATCCCTGGAGTTGTAGAATCTGTAGGCCCAAGACACCAGTAGCACCGCAGCCACAGAGAGACTCAGTTTCGACAGCAGCTGCATGTCAAACTGGACTCCCAAAAGCTCTGCAATGGGCATAGCTGTTGCTGTGATGTTGGCCACGATTGGTTGACTGATCCTATTGAATGTTGTTGTCAATGGGTCTCAGCTGACGGTAGCACGCTGTCTGGTTTTCATTGTAAAAGAGCTCCTGTGATCTGATGACTGCTCCTCTCTGCCCAAAGGATCAAGTGTAAAATGATACCGCCAGAGGTACTGTTTGCATTTGTGGCTCTTTAGAGGCGGAGCACTGGTCATGCACCACCTGTGACAAGTCAGATGCAGATTCAAGCAACATACAAAGTATATGTAAATATCCTGTACAGTAGATCAATATTTGGTTTGCGCATTTAGCTCACTCTCATAACAATCCAAATGTCAACCAAGAAAATCTGGAGAAATAACTTAATATACACTCTAATCCTAAACTGGCTTTGAGTTTTTACTGGTGCATCTTTTGCTTGGTGTTTACCTGAAAAGGATCAGTTCAGATCATATTTTATTGTGTCAATTTCTGAAAAAAAATGTCTATGAAAATATGATAGATCACACTCTTTAACTTGCTTAAATACACAGCTAGAGGTGCGGGAGGGGGAATAAGGGGTGGGGTAAGATGATAGGTGACATTTATCAAATGCTTAATAACCAGGATACATCTGTTTGCACAGCCATGCCGCAGATCAAAGGTCCTTTACTGCGCTACTGCAGATGCTTAAACTACTCTCCTCTGTTGGACAATGAAATGCCAGGCACTTGGTATTATAAACACATAGGATAGTAAATAATACAGATAACCGTCTGAAGATGGAAAGAGTGTCTACAGAGATACTTGACAGTGTCATTCATCCCCATACACTATATTGAGATGCAAACGTACATCTTTGTCAAGCGGGAGCCATGTCGCTCAGTCGCTGCTGTCAGGCTGTCATTTGTGTTACTGAGAACACACTCGAACACGAGGCTGCGGTCAACAACAGAACAGTGTTTATTTTAACAGCACTCTGCGGAGCATTTTAAAAAGTGCATCACATGAACGGGCACACAGACGGTGTGTCTAGCAGACATGGGTGCTGTTTGGTCATCCGATAGCTCAGCCTGCAGATGACATAAAGGAAACTGGACTCTGCAAGCATGATTGACTCGTGAATAATTCACGGATGGGCCATAGAGGCAGCTTCTTATCCTCCACCATTGCTTTCCAGCTCTGGTGAACTATTCAGAATATTGCTGTAAAAAAAAAAAAGCATGATTGTCAGTCATGTGCATTGCTGGGTGGAGACACTTTCACCTGCTTTTGCTTGTGCTATAGTTGTGCAAACGTGCGACTGAACCAGAACAAAGGCCACAAAAGACAGGTGTCATATTTTTCCTGTCGTATCTATGGAGATCAGTCAAGCACGGTAGTCCTCAAAGGGATGTAATTACTTAATAACGTACATATTAAAACATACTATTTTTTTCTGTATTTATATTTTGTATCCATCACATATTTTGAGTCATCAAAGTGTGTTAAAACAATAAAGAAGTAATTCATAAAGCTGCAGTAGGTCAAACTTTGTAAGGGTCGTCCAATCTTCTCACATGTAAACCTAAACGGTATTGTTTTATAATGAGCAAACAGTAATATTTCTTTCATTTGTGAAGGAAAGGTATACACAAAAGCCTGCCCTTGTTTTCACATGGATGCTACTGTAATTAAGGACAATTACTACTAAAGCAGAGCAATTAAATGCTTCAAATCCATGGCTTAAAAATCTTTCTGGATAACAGAAAATGTAATAAAGCCACATATTTAAAAGGGGAATATCTATTGCCCGTTGGGTCTTTTTGGTCCAAGATAGTTTTGAACTAATGTTGTGAATTTTAGTTTCTACATACCATTAACTTTGCAATACACACACACACACACACACACACGCACACACGAAAAGTACGTCATCCACTAGCGTGATGATTAAATCATACTGTATAAAGACAATTTGCACGTTCTCTAATGCATTCAGAAATGTTTTTTTTTCTCTTTTTGAATGCAAAGACAGCGATAAAAGCAAAAAAAAGCACAGAAGCGCCTCTTGAATCAAATTAAAATGATAGCTGAGTTATAATGCTATACAGTGGGTGTGGACAAGGATCTGTGCCCTTTGCTTCCTTCACTCGAAAAAAAAAGAGAAAGAATTCAAAGCGCATATGACTGTCTGTTAATAATGTTTGTACTATGCAGCTCTCATCTCCAGAATGCAGGAATATGGATTGTACTTTGGCAAGGTGAGCTGATATCCCAAATGGATATGTCTATCCTTTCTATTCGACTAAGCTTTAAAAAATCTCTCCTCTTACCTCCCACCTGGTTTAAACCTTAATCCCTTAATACATGTTGTGTCCTTAGAATAGCTTAAAATGCAATTCTTGTGAAGTCCAAAAAAAAAAAAAGCAGGATTACTTTGCATTAGTCTACCCTTCACTGTGTATGTGAGAGCACAAACTTCCAAGGGTTAACAGCAATGTCAGAATCTCCTTCAAAAGGCGCGTTGGGGTTAATACGATCAGAAACATCAGAAATATAAGTCATTTTTGAAACTTTGCTGTATGTAGCTGGGCAACAACAAGTCTATATCTCTCGGCATAAGCAGACTACCTTTCAAATTTCCTTTGCAAATGATTCCTGCAGCCATCAAGATATGCAGGTATGTGCAATATTAGACATATATTACCTGTACCTAGATTTAAGGAAGGCTGGAAGATGCACGCCTGCTTAAACATGTTGGAACACATGTTGAACAACCGTGGTTGTAAGTAAAGTCAAGGCTTGTGAGTTTTTATCATCTCTCCATTTTTAATACAGGTGAAATGAAACAAATGCAACAACCCTGTTTACACACGCTGCCTCAGGTAAACACCTTCCCCCGGAATGGGCGGCTAAAAATGATCCTACTAGTACTGTAAATGTCGGGGTAAGAGTTACGTATTGTACACAATGTAGGTCACTTAAGATAGTATGTCACAAGTAAATAACTGGATTACAGGCCAGTGACAGTTGAGTTGCAGTGCTGTCAATTTGCAACACACCAAAAAGGAGAAAGAATCTTCAAACGTCACATGCACCACAACCCCAAAACAGCAGACATATGTTGGATTTTTTTTTTCATCATTGGAGACCTGCCATATAGATATAAAAAAAGACCAAATGAGAAACAGAAAGGCTATTAATGTTTTTTTTTTTTTTTGCCCTTTCAGCCAAGGATTATCTCTGAAAACAGTGTTGAATGAAATACAAACAAAGGTGAATGTAAACTCCAACTCCATCTCAGCAACCATCCCTCACCGTGACCCATATAACCTCTTTAATTGTCTTTAATATTTACACTGATGTACACAAAATACACTCAAAAAGGAGATTTTTTTTTTCTAGTTTTTTCCCCAACGCATTTAAACCCTCTTGTACATTCCAAGCCATCAAAAGAAAACCAAAGAAAAAGGAATACTTGTATATTAATAAAGAGATTGTTCTCGTGGAGCGTCTGCATTTGTTCCCTCTTGCTGCTAATCAGGTGCATCCAAGGAAATATAACAGGCGGGTGTGTGATCGATAGGGCGTCACAGCCTAAACCAGTCCCACTTTTCACATTTCAGTCACTGACATTTTGACTCATCAAAATAAAATCCAAATGCTTTTTTTTTTTTTTTTCCTTTTCTGTTTCAAATCAACTGATTTTATTGATCAACAGGCAGACGTGGGACAAGGAACAACAACAGAAAAAAAAAAGGTGTAACTGGGCAGATCTATATAGGAGGTGGTCATTGTCATTTTCATCACGTTGTTCTTTTTGATATCATTATCTCGGTTATTTATCTTTGTTACAAAAACAGTGGAGCGCCATCCTGTGGTAGTGCTGTTTCCTGATTGACTGACACATGGAGGGTCTGTTGATGACTGGAGAAGGCTTGTAGGATTGTGGAAAATGTGTGTGTGTGTGTGCATGTGTTTTGTGTGTGTGTGTATGTTGCGTAAGAAGGACAAGTATGTGAGTGAGTGAGTGAGTGAGAGTGTCTTGGATGAGAGGTTTCACGTCAGTTCCACTGTCACTGTGAAGACAAGTGCCATCCACGTTAGTCCGAGCACGTCCACGCGGGAGGCTCCATCTACAAAAAAAAAAACCAGACAGAGACACATTTCCTCAGACCTCTACTGATTATATCAGCAATATCAGTCGACCAATGGTGTAACTTGATAACTCAGTCAGTCAGTTAGTCAGTCAGTCATGATGTGGCTAGGTTCATTCAGACCTGTGGTTAGACCTGTCAGGTAATACAGTCTGTTGGATCATATGTTTGTTGAGACTGTTTAAATTCAACTTTCAAAGTTTCATGAGATCTCCCTAATTAATGTAACTCCTCTCAGAACAACATAATCTGGCATTTTTATATACAGCATATTCCACTCTGTGCATGCATGTCATACAACATCAGATAATAACAACGGGATCTTCTCAAAAGTACTTCATCTCATTCTGTAATGGACTCATCCAACCATAAGATCATCGTCTGAGGTCCCCTTCCGGTCTACAAGTATAGAAGTAAGTCGCTCCAGCCATCTGTCTGCCTTCAGATTTTGGCTCAGACCTCAGTGCATTTCTGCCAACCTAAATTTTCTTTTTTTCTTTTAGATGACTGGGAGTGATTTCTGCGGCAACATGCTCTTTTTAATAAAGGATGATTGTACATGAGGTGCAGGGGGCATAATATGCCACATGAAAAACATTCGACTTTTTGCATATGACTCCATGATTACTTTGACTCCTGGAGAAGATTTACGTTAAGTTGGCTGTCTGTACAAACCTGCTTGATAATTCTGACTGTGGCTATGACACATCTGTTTACCCTCCTACCAGTCTGGCTCCTGTCTCTGATCCGACCTCAGTTCTAAAAGAGGGTTCAATTTTGAATTTTTTTTCCTTTGCAGACATGACATGTCTACCAAAAAAAAAAAAAAAGTGAATATGCAGATTACATGATGACAGCCTCATTGGATACAGTCCATCTGTTGAGACTTGATCGGTAATACATTTTGCTTTGATTACACCCCCCCCCCCTCGTCTAAGCCAAGTTGATGCATTGCCCACACTAACATGATACCCAAAACTTTTGACACTTCCACCAGCCTAGGCTGACAGGTACAGTATGATGTATCAGAAAACATGTCACACTTTTGTCCTCAATTTCACTCATCTCTTAAATTTAGTTTGCCATATAGCCGGTCTGACAAGTTGTCTAGAAGACTGGAATTCTGACAAAGATGAATGAATACAAGCCTCTCATGGGAAGCTTAGTTTTCTTGTCTGCTGTGGCCCAGACTGACTGACAGGTGTGGTCTTTCCCACTTGCGCCAGGCGCGAGGAGTCGGGTATTCACCCATTAAACGATGGAGCATGTGTGCGGTGACCTCTTGGGGCCATGTTGTACACCAATTTGACTTGCATGCGAGGCATGTCTGCGTCCATGCTGACCTGATTCTGTCCTCGCTGTGACACACCTGCTCCTGTGCCTACCATGGCATTTGCATATTCAGTTTTGCATCCCTAAGATACGACTAGCAGAGACGGTGGAAAAGGTGGAAAGAGGAAGAGAAAAAAATAAATAAAGAGCAAATGACAAGCGAGATAGAGAAATCGAGTGCGGGAGAGGACAAGAAGCAAATAATGAGATGTATGTTTGAAGTAGGAAAACACAAAAGCAACAGTGATAGAAGAGAAGCGTGGAAAAAGAGTGACGCTCATGTCAGGCTACAAAAACGGTTCAATTCTTCACTGACTAGTGCAGTTCAGCTTAAAGACAGCTCTACTCGCCATCTGCTCAGGAAGCTGTTCGTATTATATGCCGGGACAGATACGGGCATCGCACACATGCACGAGGGATTATACACTGTGTAGTTACGCCATTCAAATACATTTTCCAGTTCATCAACAACAGCTCACATCAAAAAAAAAGAAAGAGATCATAGTACAGGTGTTTTATTGATTCTTGCTTCATGATGTGACGTTAGATTTAGTGTATTTTAAAGAATGTATAATCTGATCTATCGTTTATACCTCATTCAGGAATATAGAAGGAACGAAGGACATATCACTATGATGGAAGTGGGCAG
Organism: Pampus argenteus; assembly: GCA_036937835.1. Classification (NCBI taxonomy): domain Eukaryota; kingdom Metazoa; phylum Chordata; class Actinopteri; order Scombriformes; family Stromateidae; genus Pampus; species Pampus argenteus. Next base: position 4,507,573 of record CM072863.1, on the reverse strand, counting down.
GAAAGGGTAAGGAGAGGAAAGGGGGGGGGAGAAAGAGCGAGCAGACATTGATGAAAGGGGAAGATGGGTTGGCATTGAGATACAGAATGTGAGTATGAAAAATCAGAGAGAGGAGGAAAAGAAATACAGAGGGAAAGATTGAAGCAGAAAGAGAGAGGGAGTGGCAGAAAAAAAGGGAGAGATGGAAGGTTGTTGTCACAGCCCTGCGGCTTCTCCTGACAATCCCTCATCTTTACATATGATAATCTCAGAAGCCGCAAATGAGCCACCGCAGCACATATGAAACACCAATAATCTCACACTCAACCAGAAGTGACAGGCTCGGTTAGTCATTGGAAAGAGGCGTGTTGCTCGCTGCTACTGAACATTGGCAAAGATTAATCCTAACTGAATCACTCTCACACAGTCTATCTGGGGCAAATGCATTCAGGACAGACAGAATGAGGAGCATCAACCTGTCAATACTCTGAATGTCAAAAACCACAGTTTGCCTCTCTGATCAGTGCCAGATCTATGCGTTTTCTGACAGAACACATTGCAGGGTGTATATATATATATGATATTATACAGCATCACTGGAAATATGATGATCAAGCGATACAGCAGGAATCATGCGATGCATTGAAATGAAAACACACACACACACACACACACACACACACACACACACACACACGGACATATAAAGCTGGTCATTTCTGTGGTTGAAATACTCACTGTTCTGATTCTGTGTGTTTTTCATCATGCTTGGATTTTCTGTTGGAAAGAAGGCAAAAAAAAAACAAAAAAAAACTATCAAAGACTATCAAAACAATTTAGCTGTTACTGAGCAACTGAGTGACTCAGTGAATGAAGCTGGGGGACAAATAAGAGAATAAAGAGGAACGACAAGGAACAAGACAGAGAGAAAGAGAAAAATAGTGATCTCTGACAGAGGTTGCTGCTTCCTAATGAGGCTGAACTCACAAAGTTCCTGAAGCGCATGTTAAATGACACATCTCCAGTGGAAAAAAAAGACCGGGCCTGTTAATGGAAGTGGGAATACAGAGTACTGCACCAGAACAACCGCGACACTTTTAGCAGCAGTGAGACCAGCTGTAACCAGACAGTCTGGGAGAAGGGTTTTGAGACTTTGACTCCATCTTTAATAAGTAGCGCCGATGTCTACCCTGCACAATACACTGTGAAAATGTGTTCTCAAAGTTCTCGGAGGGATAGAGTAATTGCAAAGGAAGGAGCAGGAGGGCTTGCTGAGTATTAGCAACACCCCCTAAATTCCACTTTGTGAGCTATTTTTGGATGTTAGTCTTCACATTTAAGCAGGTGGAAGCTACGCAGTGTGAAACTTTTCTGGTCTCGCTGCAACCACATTAACATAGCAGCTCCTCTGGGAGACACGGTGAAATTAGCGAGTGCACCTTTGCATATGCCTGCTTGTGTTTGCCTACCCCTGCAGATTTACATAAGCATACATATCTGTGTATTTCTGCATGTGTGTGCAGTTTAGGTCTCTGCCTGTGTGTGTGTAACTGCCTGGTTCCTCAGTGCTGACTCACTTCAACAGTATTCTCAGAGGGTATCATCACTGAATGTGGCTAAAGATCTATATCATCACGACAGTGGAGAGACTCTATACCAAGCCATCATTATACTCTATTATTCCTGATGATGTATATTGGATACTTTGCCAAGCGAGGAGAGCCCCAAAATACTTTCTCTAGCTCTTCGCCCCTGGCAGAGAGAGAAGTGTCTCATCTCAAGGCCACGAGGGATGGTGCCAAGGTCACTTAATCACCATTTACTTCCCCTAAGCGTGAGTGGAAGCAATCTACAAGGAGCAGGCAGACAGATGGGCCATACTAGGCACGTAGCCGATGACACCTGAGGGTGCATCAGGGTGTTAAATAGACATTAGTGCTCTTCCTAGCAAAACGCCTCCCAAGGTAACGCCTCCCTAAAGTGGCACTTTCCCCTTAAAGTGGGTTCTTATTAGACCCGCCCAGTAATTTGCACATTTGTGACATACTTTAAACCCTGTTCACGGGAGTGTTTCAGATATAATATCCTTTGTTTTAGAGTCAAAAGGTACGAAAATGGCGTTGATCTATACATGCGTGTGCGTGCCATGAGTAATATATATATATATATATATATATATATATATATATTACTCATGTTTCTCTTACGTGACATGACTTCTGTGTAGTTCACGAGTAACATTGCTTTTTTTTTTTCATAGTAATGTCTTTTGTGCTTTCTAACACAAGTCTCTGTTTTCGTAAATGTTTCATAATCACTCTATTCAAACATGACAGAGCCATTACCGATACAGTTTTTGACGCTTGTGCAATATGTGACGTCTTGTATGCAAGAGGGACTGGTATCACTACTGATGAAAAAATGACATCAAGAGAAAAAAAAAAGTGTTAAGTCCTTTTCGCAGGCTGCATCAGTGATGGATTTACAATATAATAATCTTATTTTATACAGACAATATATTTAACGTTGACTGTGCAGAAGCCTTTCCATCAATGCAACGGCATCAAATTCAGACTTGCAGGAATTGTTACAACGTCATTAAGATTGTGGAAAAAGTGACTCAGGGTCTTATTCAGATATGAGAGCGACATCAACACCAGTAAATTAACTGAACATGTTTGTTTCATCCATTCATTCAACCATTGGCCTTTGATGTCACTTCAATAAGTGAGAGCAGTCACTAAATCTCCTGTTAAGAGAATAGTTATCTCACTAAGTGCAGCCTTTAAAAGAATCTGTTGTTGAGCCAATTAGGAATACAATCTCTTATTAATCACACACTTAACTGCATTAATGATTCAAACCTAAAAGTGGTCACATAAATCTCTTAAGTATTTTTCAAAGTTACTGTGGAAATATGTAATATTTCTGTGACATTTAATTGTGTTATTGTATAAATGTTCCAGATAACTTATGTGGAGGCAAGTTGTACAGTCACAAAAAAAAAAAAAAAAGTTTCATATTCAATAATTAATTAAAGTGAAATGTGATTTTAGTTCAACTGGTAGTGTAGCAGCCACTCCAGAGCGTACATACCAAAGACTATGAGGCGAGTGTGTGTATCCGTTGAGCCCAGAGGATTCTGGGCCGTGCAGCGATACATGGAGCCGTTGAGCTCTGCTGGCACTCTCTCCAGAATCAGCTCCTTCCCCTCTCGCTCTGTGCTGCCGTCCAGCAGGCGGCCTCCCACCCGCGTCCAGGTGAAGAGGGGTTCGGGGAAAACCTCATTCTATCAACACCCCGGCACCCAGATGGGATGGAAAAAGGGAAGAAAAAAAGAAAAGAAAGAAAGAAATGAGAGGAAAGGGAGAGATGAGAGAGAGAGGCGGTGCAGAGAAAGTCTGTGAGTCTCAGCCAAGAGATTAAGAGCAAAGGATACATGAATAATACAAGCTCCAATTTTTTCCCCTAATGCAACAGCAAGTTAACAACATGCATTAATAATCAACACTTCACTTTACAACAGTTTTTTTTCCCCTCACATTTTTGAGCCCTCCAGAGAACACCGACCCCCCCACCCCACCCCCACATATCCAGTCTAAAAATATAACCCTCCATGAAGCACTATTTCATTCATCAGTGTGTTGACATATTCATAGATAATATGAGGCTATAATATTATGAGGGTGAATCTTCTTCTTCTTCTTCTTCTTCTTCTTCTACCTCACACCACAATCCCTCTGTGATACATGTACTGCATCACACACACACACACACATATGCAGTTGAAAACACACACACATACACACACACGCCGTGAAATAAAAGGCCCTGGAATACATTTCAGCAGAGCCGGTTTTCAGCGCAGGTTTTCCTTCTAGCCTCATATATTCAAAAGAAAGTGCACATTTTTGGAACATCACAGGTACTTGACATGTGACGAGGGAGTTTGATTTATTTATTCCCCAAAGAAATGACCTCTATGATGTTTCGAGAGATCAACAATATGACTTCTGCCTTTGTTACAAACACAGTAAAAGAATGAAGTGCATCCAAAAACAAAAAAAAAAGATCAAATGTAACTTTAAATAAAATTCTCTATACGTTAAGCTGAATCTGAACATCAGTCCAGACTTCAGTTTGTCCTTCTTTCGTGGCTTTTCAAGTGTTGCCTACTATCACATGTCAACATCCTTCTCCATTGGCTCAAAACGTCCACATTCAAGATTTACTTTTCCACAAAGCAAAGAGACGTGTTCAACGGTTAAAATTTCTTAAAACATATCTAACAGTTTGAAGTTTGAACTCTTCTAAATAGTCATAATGAAAATACTCAGCTAACTGCTTTGTCATTGTTGTGACGAAGCTGATGCGATGTGTCTAACCTTTCAAACTAAATGTTAATAAAATAAAAAGCTCTGTCTTTGAATGTCTTTAAATGAGTTAGTAGATTGAGACAGACCTTTTGGTTAAGTAAGACCCTCCTGTTTTATATCCCCATATGGAATCCAAGTTAAAAACAGCCTGTGCTGCTGAAACCATCAACGCCTGGTTTAATCTCATACATAAAGCAACAAGAAAAATGAACACAAACTGAAACTTACACTGTAGGATCATTATCCATAATAAATTCTGAAAGCAGTAAACCTGGAGGGTTAACTGGCATCTTTTTTTAAATATTTTTTTTTTTTATCGCACTATGAGAAAGACAAGAGACAAAATTATCTTGTCTTGACACACCGTCTTATCTACTTGTGAAACCCTAGAGCCTCGGTCCGGTGAAGGATGAGGGAAATTTGCTTTCTGATGAGTCTGTGTGTGCTGATGCCTGCAGCGCCGAGGGGCACCGACCAGGCTGTACGCAACAGTGAAGCTGTACAATAACCAATCATGACACTGTTTAAAAGAAAAAAAAACTTTAAACACATGTATAAATCTATGAAGTCAATAGCTTCAGTGCACCAGACTAAAAAAAACAGAAGAGTGAAATAAAATCCAACAACAAATTCTGAACTGCAACTCTTTAGACAGTCCTGACGCAGCGGTCGAGGAGTAACAAAGGCAATTTGCGCTGCGGGCCATTAGCATGTCCTATATCAGGATTAGCTCTATCCTTTACGCTTGGCTGGCTTCAGCTACACAGCTTCAATGTGTCATTCATGTCAAAGAGATCAGGATCATCCGCGGCACGTTCGCACCGGGGACACGGTCGCTTTATGACAGGGGATGACAGTGACATAAAGACGATCTTATTGCGGTTACCTTGAGCACCTTTTAGGATTAAAGAAGAAGAAGAAGAAGAAGAAGTCTGAAGGCTTCGAAAATGACTCTGGCTAGCATAGCATGCAGGCCTGTTAGCTACAGATGACAGACATGGACATCAGACAGACTTCAGTCTTTTTTTTAAAATTTGTTAATTTCTGTTTTTAATTTGTCTTTATTGAGTACAAATAGAAAACAGCCTGGAAACAGCTGTTACGATATGAATCCAATGGAATAGTTTGTAAAAATGTTTTGACAAAAATTAATGTATACATAAAAAGACTGAGGAAAAGATGTCCATGCACTGATAAAATGGACCATGCAGGATTAACAGTACATACAGTATGAAATGAATTTCAATTTCTTGAGACCCCATGCACTTACCCCAGGCGATCCTACCTGGAATCCTTGCACAGTGATGCGCACCGTGTCCCCTACCTTAGCCCTGGTGGGGGACATGAAGAGTTTAGGACCCTTCGGAGCAGCTGAAAAGACAAAAAAAAAATAAGGATAAAGAGACAAAGGTCATCGTACTGAGCACGGAGAGCAAATCCTGCTGGACACCTGTTTCATCACAGAGGGAGAGACAAATACAATTTCCTGTCAATTAAGGTCACGGGGCGAGAGACGAGGGACCTGCAGGTTCTTCCATCCAAAGGACTGCGCTGGATTTATTCCCCCTTGGAGAGAAAAAGGAACTAAATTGGGTGGATACTCATTACTAGAGGAGAATAGGAGTGCACAGGGTGGAGTGTGGAGGCAGTGAGATAAGGGACACTCAGAGAGATAATTCTCCTGTGTTGGTGTGGACAGCAGCGCCCACGCGGCTTTCATTTGGACCGTTCTGAAACAATACGGGCACAAGCAAAACAGGGACAAGGGAGATGCTATAATTATGAGGGGGGCCCCCCGGTGATTGTCCTGTGTATGTAATGCTGAGATAAAATGAGTGATTTGCATAACGGTGTAAAAAGCCAAAATGCACAGTATACTGTATTAGGCCCATATAAGCAAGTTCTGTATATGTTAGATGGACAAATGGACAGAGCAGCACATGCAGTGAGACATCCCATCAATAACATCTGTATACGTCCGCCCCTGGAGTTCTCCAGCTCATTTGGTTTGAACTCTCAGTATAAATCACGCCGGATGCTTGTTTTCATTGATGAGTTAAACTAAAGGATAAATAAATAAACAGACAAATGACCTTAGGATTTAGCTATTAATCTGGCAACAAACTGTCCACCGTGGCTAATGAAGCACAGCCTTTTCTTTATGCAGCCATCGACTATAAGCCTGCAGCAGACTAATGGATAAGGAGTTACACTGTCATATATGTAAATAAGATTGCCTGCATACTGTATATTATGGGATCCTTTTATAAAACATAAGCAGAAGCTTTTAAGTTGCTTAAAATGGGGAGAAAAATAGATGACTAAAAGATATTTTTGAAAAAAAAAAAAACTTTCAGCACATGTGACACATGTTGTTATGTGACTCGGTCCAAATTAGTGCAAAGTCTCACAATAAATCTCAAAATCTGTGAATTTCTGAAGACGAGATGAAAACATCCACATATTTATATTGGCAACCTCACCGGAGACGCAATGTGAGCAGTCAGACATGGCGTTCCTTTTCATGCTAAAGACGGATGCCATCTCATAGGCTAGTTTTGGCAACGGCAATGTGAAGCTTTTTCCACCGCCCACGCGCTAGCGGAAGGGTATTTTTAAATACTGGTTTCATGGCGTCACATAGAACTTGTAAAGCATATGGCTGGGGAAGATGATGGCTGATTTCTGGGATTTGCTCCAACAGTGACAGTTGGTGTCCTACGTCATCACCTTTGATTAGGGCAGCATGCGATGTGATGGACGTAGCGCAGCCTCTCTCTCTCTCTCTCTCTCTTAGGATGGAGGACCTTGCAGTGGAAATGAGCCAAAGACCCATGACAGCATCGCCTAAGACCCAATGTCTTCAGTTTGCAACGAATAAAACTGTAATCACTTCAGGAAGGGTCAGAGAATAAACATGCCCTCCAGAGAAACAACTCGGCATCAGGTGTGTTTTAACACCAAGACACCAACAGGTCTGCCTAGCTGCACAACAGACTTAAGCAGTTAAAGGAAACCTGTCGCATTAGCTGAGGCGACTGGGTTTGATGAAAAAAGAAAAGCTGGAAATGCATGTAGAGGCCTGACTGACTTCTGGATCTGGAGATGCATGTAGAGGCCTGACTGACTTCTGGATCTGGAGATGCATGTAGAGGCCTGACTGACTTCTGGATCTGGAGATGCATGTAGAGGCCTGACTGACTTCTGGAGCTGGAGATGCATGTAGAGGCCTGACTGACTTCTGGATCTGAAGATGCATTTAGAGGCCTGACTGACTTCTGGATCTGGAGATGCATGTAGAGGCCTGACTGACTTCTGGATCTGGAGATGCATGTAGAGGCCTGACTGACTTCTGGATCTGGAGATGCATGTAGAGGCCTGACTGACTTCTGGAGCTGGAGATGCATGTAGAGGCCTGACTGACTTCTGGATCTGGAGATGCATGTAGAGGCCTGACTGACTTCTGGAGGTGGAGATGCATGTAGAGGCCTGACTGACTTCTGGATCTTTCATGGATTAAAGCGACGATGTAGAGCAGGTGACCCAAAACAGACTGATGGATGTGGAACTGAGCTGCAGGTAAATATGGATACAAGCAACATACTAGGTACACATGATAAATCTATTCTTCCACTGGCAAACAAAGACACATGCCTGCAGTGTGAACACACACACGCACATATAGGCATTTATATTCAAATAACCATACACAAATCCTTCAAATGCACACACACACACACACACACGGATCGCAGACGCCTTCCTGAAACTGAGCATCTGCTCTTTGATTATCACGGTCTAGCAAAGCGATGACTGGGAGATGTGAGGAAAGCCTGAGTCTACCTGCTTCCTGCTCTACGGGGTATGAAATACGAATTCCACCAGTTGACTAATGATGTTGAATAATAAACACCTAAGCTCACGTAAAAAAATCCAAAGCATAGAGCTTCTTTTAAATATTAAAGACCTGCCTCATGATCTCATGGAGGTGTAGCACTTTTTTTTTTTTTTTTTTTTAAATTCCCAAAGCTCGACACAAGCTTCATATCAATTTGTATGACGAAGCGCGGTGTCCTTCATGAATATTCATTAAGCGTAATACAACATTGGTGGACTGTCAGACCGTCGCTCTGTCTCATGTGGCAATATTAAATCTCAGAAAGATTTATCACTTATGGGAACTGCGAAGACGTCCTTTTCATTTCCTGACCAAACACATCGGAGAGTACCAAGAGTCTGTACATACATACATACATATATATATATATATATATATATATAGTAAGTATACAGTTCCTGAGTGCAATTATCTCCTTACAGCTGCATAATATAAATGAATATTATATGTAAGTGATGGTCACACACAGTCACATTAGATTGTAGTTAAATGTTCTCAAATACTCAGACAAATAAAAATTCTGTCCCCATTTTGTTTATAACAATATATATATATTTTTTTGTATAACCTCCGACCTGAATGACAACCATATATCATTAATTTTTTACATTTTTACATCGAGCCCCAAAAGCAGGTCTATGAATGCTTTGAATTTCAAGTGTGCTCTAATTAGAATCAACAAACTCAAACACATATATTTTTTTTTATATGTTTTTTTTTTTGTTCTTTTTTTCTTTATAGGTGGTGGAAAAAAATAATGTCTGGTGTCTAATGTCTGGTGATGCCCCTTCTCCATCGATTTAAAAGAACAAAGGTAGCGGTAAATTAATGACTTTCAAACAAAACAGAGAAAAAGGCTTGTCAAAATAATAGAGCCTTTGACATTTAGCAAGAGTTTCACAGAGCCCATTTCCCTCCAGGGTATGTCATCTGTTTTATTATCAACATGTGAAAGAGGCAAACACTTTGTCTTGAGCAGACAGCTCATGGCGTTGCAACTGTAACTTATGCCGTGTCACTCTTACTATATTTTTTATCCACTTGAGACATGATGGTGACAGTAATTTCATTTAAAAAAAAAAAAAAGTTTCCCAAGATTAAAAACAGTGACAATACCACTTTTTTTTCTCTCTCTCTCTCTCTTTTGACACTGGGTCATTTCCTCTGACACGATTGAATGATTTAAAGAACAAGGCTGGCGATTGTTTATATTTTTCTTAATAGCGGCAAATTCCTAAAAGAGAGACCAAAGATCAAATCGAACATTGAACTGATCCGATCCGAACTAACAGTCCTCCTCTGTGCCACAGACCTTTTATTGTTCAAACTATTAAAAACACATCAATGAGTCACATTGTTGCACTGGATGACATAGTCCTGCATTCATCCTGCCTCACATCCACTATCCCCGCTGCAATAAAATACTCACCAGGGCACTAAACGTGTATTATATATGTACGTGTTGTTTGGGTAATGTTAATGTTTGGGGGCCGGGTGCCACAGTCGAGACTGTCCTGCCAAGAAAAACATCAGGATCAGTAGTTTATGCAAGTGAACTGAAATGACATAATATACCCTCCAGCAGGCTTGGTAATTATGACTGGATCAAATATAAATATTACAACCGTAACCCTGATCGATCCTTAGGGAAAGTAATCATTTTTAACCTCAACCACCATGTTTCCAACCTAAATTTGACCGGACCTCAACCACACCGTTGTCACAAACTATTGATTTATAACAGTTTTGAAAAGGTACATTACGTTGTCCTTCTGATTTCTTCAGAAAGTGGCATCAGATCAGAAAATGCTTCTTCTTTTTTATTTATTTATTTTATTCTGGAGAGCATGAATGACACAAGCAGTGACTGTGCCGACGATGTATTTTCTTGTTTAATTTGGAGGACTTGTTTCACAGAGACGAAGGGAAGATGGATTTGTTCCCGTCATAGGATTCGTTGACAGCAAAAGGAATCTTGAATAATACAAGCTTTTTTTTTTAATGCCAGATTTGTATTAAGAAAACACTCCTTTATGTCAGTCTGAACTGAAAACAGATTGAGTCAGAAGCTACAGCAGAAAGGAGAGTCCCTTCTCCACTAATTGAGACTCTGTAGATTCATCCTATTTACCTAAATATGTATATGGATTCTGGCAGGAAATCTTTTTGGCACACAAAAAGCTGAAACTGAAACTTTTAAAAAAAATGGGACTTTTTTTTTGTGTACGTTTTTTCCCCCTTTTTTTAATTAATAAAACGTACTGATTGTGTACATAAACCCTCCATAATAACAAAGGGGAAGTCCTTCAGTTCATATTAATAATGGTAACTTCTATACATCAACTCAAAGTGAGCGCAGTTGCTCACCTAGCGTAGTAAAGATGGATATTTAATTAGACGAAAGGCGGGGAATGACACCATGTACAAGCCTTCAACCATCGCTAGCTTCTCATGGAAGATAATGTCTCTGTTTATCATGTCAGGATTGCGTGGCTCGTCTCCAGGACGACCATGCCAACATATTGCCTTTTGAAGTGTTAATTAGATGTGCTGGAAGCAATCTTAGTTTTTAGATTAACAAAAAAATAATAAATTAAAATTAAAACAATCAGATAATGTGTGTTCGTCTCTCTTGGATCGCACGTTGAAACTTAACACTAAGTTTTCACTTAAAATATGACTTTTTAAAGAAAAAAAAATCATCATCTACTTCTTCTGCTTTGATAGTTTGCAGATGAAAAAAAACACAAATAATCCCACTGATATAGTGTTTCTCTCCTTGAAATAAAATGATGAAATTTAAAGGCTTTCTCTTTAAAACGCTGAGACGTGAGACTGCGGAGCTTAAGGGAAATGCTCATTGAAGTTGGAAGAAGGGCGGCGTCCCCCGAGGTCGTCCTTTCAATGATATAACATTGGTCAGTGTGTCTAAATTCTCATCTCACTTTTCTAATTCAGGTTGACTTTTTCAATAACGGTACTGAGTTAACTCAATCTAGCGACAGACAGCTCGATGAATTGCCCTGTCAGTCACTCCGAGTTTTGCATTCGCCGCTAAACTTGCAATCTGCTCAGCTGTAACACAATTAAGCAGCATCAAATGAAAATCAGTGTTGTTCTGAGTACATTTGCAAGGGAGACATAAGGGGGCCCAGTCGGTTTCCAAGCGCGGCGAGGGGATACAAGGAGACATCAGGAGATTAAAAGGGAGAAAAAATGAGAGAGTGTGTGTGTGTGTGTGTGTGTGTGTGTGTATAGCTGGAGTTGGAGGGGAAATAGAGGACAGATGAGAAAAAGGTTTGGATAAATGAGAATAACACGTAAAAACAATGAGGTAGTCTGCGTCTTACTCACCCAGAGTGACCTCTGTCTGCATGGGCATGGACAGCGCCGGATGCTTGACCTCGCAGCTGAACAGAGCATCGTTATCCAGCTGAGGGTTTAGGGTCCAGGTGAGTCGGGCCTGCACCACCACAGAGCCGTCACTCTGGGGGATGTGAGTGTGGCTGAAGTAGTAGAGAGGGTCCGTGCTGTGCACCCAGCGGGGGAACTCCCGGCTCACCACTGTCTCTGGGATGACCTCTGTCGCGGGGCTGGGCTCGGAGGCCTGCTGGCCCTGAGTGTGGACACGCTGGGGGCTTTCTGTGTACAGACGGGCTGCCCGGCCTTCGGGGTCCAGGAGGGAGAGGGACCTCTGCAGTTTAGTATCATCGAGGTCCCTACTGATGAGCGGCCTGGCCCCTCTTACCCCCGCTGAGCCACCACCCTGCTCGGTGGAGGGTTGAGTGTAGGAGATTACCTCTATCAGCTCACCATCGCGCTTGAAGTACACCTAAGACAGAACGAGGAATAATGAAATGGAGCGAAAAGTAGATGGTGAAGAGAAAGAAAAGTGGGAACAAGAGCTGTAGCTCAGCAGAGAAAACCTGGTAACTTTTTAGCCACTTTGGGGAACCTCTAAACAGAATATTGATGGGTGAAACACGAGCAAACATTAGGATTTATCTGGAGTCATGTTTCAGGCCACCTGACGAATCTAAATTCAACATTCACTCTCCTTTCAGCTCTATTTTGGTCTCCACCAGTTCCTAAAGAAGATATCTGGCTTTAGGTCATTTCTTTCTGGTGCTTATGTAACAATATTGAAAAGTGCATTATGGGAACTAATATAAAAAATGGGCTTCTGCTGTGTCAGTTTTATAGTAGCATGTGCTATCACCGTTTCATAAGTCTGTTGATGAAATTTCAGTACATAACCTGTAGATATTTGCATTGAAATAAGGTCGTACGGTCACTGTTCTGTTGCCGTTTTTTAAACACATATTCTTGCTTTTTTTTGTTATTGTTGTTGTTGAAGAAAGGCGAATGAAATCTTCAGCTCTCCTTCGGTTATTTGAATTCAATTTGCCAAAGATCAGAGAGTCGTCATATTAAACGCTACGTTTCACTATATTGTCTGAGGTGTTTTTATTTTTTTATTTTTTTGTGAGGTAGATGGTTGAAGGATCCTTCATGATATGGTGCCACCTCGAGTGTTGATGTAGCGAGTGGGTAAACAACAATGACGTGTGCAAACAGGATAAGGCCGAGCTTCAGAGGAATAACTCCAGATGATATTTTCACATTCAGAAAGAGATAGAATCTATAATCCTAAACTGTTGTGGTTTTTTTTTTTTACCTCTACAGTTCAACTATTGGCAGAAGTGTTCACATTATTCTAAAATACACACAGTACTGTGACTCATAATTTAAGACCTTGAGAGTTTCATTTAGTTTAACCTTTATTTAAGCTACACTGACGCTGTGGGGTGTGTGTGTGTGTGTGTGGGGGGGGGGGCTGTTATTTGACCCCCCTCCCCTTGTTGCCGAGGTTTCGTTTGACAGGACAGATGCAGCTGCATTATATTACAGTCTGTATTGTGTTGCTGGGTTGTATCATAGTATTTATAGCCAACTCTAAAAACTCCCTAATGTCTGCCATCACAGCTGGTACACATCCACATGGGCTGGGTGCCCTTGCTCAAAGGCATTCAGCAGTACTGGTTATTCAGCACCATGTATAACTCCTTCTAACCAACCTGCTGCTCTAACCAACCAGCAACCCGGGTTGCTATGTGGCCCCATCTACCTGTAACACACCTTCAATGCAGATGTAGAGTCCCATACACGCTTAAAAGACGAGTTCAAGTTAGTTTGTTCGTTTTCAGCTATGACTGTAGAGGTGTGATAATGGTGACATCAGTGGAGTCTGTTTTTTAGTAAGTTTCTAATTAATGCACGTACGCGCGCACACGCACTCACATGCATGCAAGATATTGAGATAGGAATAGAAAGAAAATAAAAAGCTCCTCCAAAAGTCGGTGCAAAGATACGTTAGTATACTTCAACTCTTCCTATAGGTACTTTTGAAATTATCTTAAGGGCAGGTAAGGTGGTGGTGGTGTCAGGTGACCTGCTCATCGGTATGATAACACCTTAAATCCTTTCCACAACTACAAACCAACTTTCCACACAAATCTACGCGTGAACCTTTTGTAGCAAAATGAATTGATACAAGTGTATTGATCATAGCTAACACATTTCCCTTTTGTTGAATAAACAAATATGAGAGCTTTCAATCATCTATCATCACTCATCATCTCCCTGTTGGTCTGCTTTTACCTCTGTAGAGACAAAGCACGAATCCCAATAGCACAAAGGGGATGTAGAAAGCTCCAGCTCAGATCCATGATGACCTTATTGCATCTGCTGCTAACTCCTACAGCTACAATTTGCACGGAGAGAATGAGGGTTTTTTTTTTTTTCTCTCCCTGTGTATTAAAACACCTCATTAATTATCACAGCAGGTGGAGGGTGAGCAGCATGGATTAGAAGCATTCATGCACCTGTTCTGTAGCTTTTGTTGGACAAAATGATGTGGGTATACAATAACACCTGTGTTGGCTATGGAATGTATAATAGGGAATTAATTATGTAAGCCCAGATAACAGATTTGTTTATGTAAAGATTAACAGACAAGTTAATATATTTTGTATGGATAAAATAAATATTGATTAAAACACCTACACGACTAAATATCTCACTTCACCACCTGTCTGCGTGAGGTATAAGAAAAGGAATCGATGAATGTTTCATCAAAGACGTGGATAAACGGGATGAAAGTGTTTTTTCATTTCCTCTTTCATTAAGCAGATCACTTACAGATATGAAGATACTGCAGATGCAGATAAAAATAGACAGAAATTAGACGGATATAGGTGTTGAGTGAACTTAACTCATTTAAGACTGCAGTTTGTAATGTTAAATGATAAAAATATATGCTATTGATACAGCAAGCCCCGTTGACACAGCAGGTGCAATGGTGTATCTTACTGTCAATGTCTGCCCTTGAGGAGAGGTGATCCAAGGTCCACATTTTCAAGGTTTTACACTGTCGATTGTTATTGTTGGCACGGTGTGCAGGAGTATCCAAGTGGCTGATGGAGAACGGTGGTCTTTTTTACACCCTGGCAAAAGCATTAAGTATGCACTGAAAAGATGGTGTTCTGGTTCATCTGCACATTTAAAGATCTTGGACTTGGCCCTGAAATGGATGAACAGTTTGCTTTTGTTCTATAGATGATCTGGACACTAATATATATATATATATATATATATATATATATATATACACACTAACTGGAACACACAAACAAAAGTACAAAAGTACAAAGGAAAATGCATTGCTATGTGGCCCTAAAAGAGTGTGACAGATTACCTGACCACACTGACCGACACCAAACAAAGAACTACCTTGACAAAGTACAGACAGTGAGCACAACCTGGCCACGCACGCACGCACGCACGCACACACACACGCAAACACACACACACACACACACACACACACACACACACACACACACACACGCACACACACAGAGGTTCTGTCAGCTGTGCAAGGAAAGCAAAGTCAGAACAGAGAGCACAAAACTGCAGCCAGTCTGAACAAAATATTTTACAAGCTCCCTGAATTTGACCACATATCACCGTACAAATCAAATTATATCACCACAAACAAACAATAAAAAAGTAAAATATGGTTGCTGTTTCTAAACCATAATGTTAACATAACAATGCATCTTAAAAACTGCACTACGTACCCTGTTTGTACTACCTTGTACAATATGCTTTGGCAATACTGTACTTCATGGCGATGCCAATAAAGCCTCTGTGGACTGAATTGAATATCCTGTCAGCGTTGATGATAATTTGTGACCACTCTTCCTCCTTTGCCACTTTGGCTACCATTTTTTTTTCAGCGTCATCATAATTGTCAGGACTTATTCCCTTGATATATTGCATATATTTTGCAGCATTCGTGACTGATGCATCAGCTATATATATATATATATATATATATATATATATATATATTGCATCATATCATTTTGAATGTCAATCAGCAGATTGTGTTGGCATTCGCTATTGTTATAGATGTGAAATGTGCACGCTTTTACTTTACTGTGGAATATATCAGCCTCTGAAACACCACCTAAAACACAATTAAAACCTAACAACTTGTGACTTTATTAAAGGATGATTTAAAGGATACATACGTCTAAAATGTAATGCGGTTCTGCTGAGCCAAGATTTGACATCTTGCATAAAAAAAATGTATGTGTATGCGTTTTAAATGGATTTCTATTGCATATCTGAACGTTACAGGACGGCCAAACAATTAAGAAGGGAGGAGAGATGTGACAATGAGAACACAGACCAGACATGTGCATGTCACACGCTCCAGCAAAACCTTCCTGGTAAATATTAACATAAATCTAAGCACATTTAACAAGACATCTGTCATCGCTTGGTCTGCATTCCCTTAAACTACCTGCTAATTTTCTAAAATCTCATTTCTAACATTTCCTTGTTTGACAGGCAGAGAGATAAAAAAAAAAGGAAATGCATCACTTCTTTCATTCTGTTCAAATGGGAGAGCAAACACTGATTAATTTTCCACAAGTGATTATAAAGCTGCCAGAATAACACTGAAGATGTCTCTCACTGTGATACATGTCTCCAATAAACGGTTGCACTTTACAAAGTGACACGGGCACTTTGGTTGCATGCTGCTTTAAATGAATCGCCTTTCAAGTGGTTTCCCTCCATTCACTGTGTATTGATAAAAAAAAAAAGAAATCTATAGGCATAGAAATATGTATTCCTATGACATATCATGGAATAATATGGCAATTGTACAGTCCATTTTAATGTGACGGATACCAGGCCGTTCTTTTTAATTTACGATGAAGTTAAAGAGAAAACTATTTTAATTTCAATCTTGTAATTTCCAAACAGGTCCTCCGTAGTTTAGAGAGGGCACTATATTGTCTTCAATCAACAGATTGTCTTGTTAGGTAATACATTTAGCCGCTGTAGGACTTGGAAAGTAGTGCCCACTCTCATGTAAAAGGGGATTTTTGAGTGTTTTTGGCATTGCTGTTGTATTGTTCTCTTACAAACAGTGTTACAGCCCAAAATAAAGTGATTATCAATCACGCCTCTGTTATAAATCCCTGAATACTTCATAGGCCAATATGTGCAGACAATGAAACCAGACACAAACCACTTACTTCATTCTGAAATGAAAAAAAAAAAGAAAGAAAGAGAGAAAGAGAGATGTAATTCTAAGCAGTAGCAAATACACAATGCAATGGCGATGGTGAAATTAAGCTGGGATGGCATGAGAAGGATTTTGCATTTTTCCTGTGAATAGACAGTGATGAAAGCACCTGCACTCTGCACGCTGCCAAGCCGCCCCCCCTCTGCCCCCCATACACACACACACACACACACACCTCTCAACATTTCAAATCCGAAACCTTTTTTTTTTGAAAATGTAACAATCATGCATTGGTCCATATACACCTTTATGTTGCTGCAATTAATCATGGCAATGTCAAAAGGACAAGGCGGTAATTTTCATGGTGACAGAATGATTCAATGAGAGAGCAGCAGCAAGAGAAAAGGGGAGAGAAAGAGAGGAGAGAGAAAGAGAGAGAGAGAGAGAGGGATCCTGGCCATGCCTTAATCAGCTTTCCTTCTTATTATTAACTGTCATTATCTTTCCTCTTTTCAATCAGCGCTTGCTTGTGCTCTGAGGATGTTCTAATGAGTGGCACTGGGAAGCTATTATTGATATGTCACCAGCTTGCTTCAGCGACATCAGATACTGACAGATCTTGAAACATAATGCCAGATAGTTTTAACACATGCAGGTCATTATATTCAGCTCTGCATCAGGGGAATTTAGTTTAAAAACTTTCAAGACATCCTGT